>CAWUFW010014430.1:0-227500 GCA_963921515.1 Calotriton arnoldi
TTACATAAATAACACGGACTAAAAATGCGAGTACTCATACGATGCGTTGCTAAGCTAGTTCTACCCCAATGTACCTAACCTAACCTAGGTGTAGGGAGAGGTATGAAGTAGGTGAAGTATTCCTTACTATGGTATACTAAGAGTATGTTAATTAAGTCTAGTATGCCAAGTATACCAAGTATGCCAAGAGTCCCTCTAGGTTCTAGTCAGCTCCATACCTTTAAGAATGAGAGAGGTAGGAATCTCTTGCCAGATTCGAACTCCAACACCCCGCAAGGGAAGTCAGATCACTGGAAGCTGGACTCTGCGTGCAGGGATGACAGCGTCTTCTCAGTGCGTCAGGCCGGGATACGGGCTCCTCTGAAGTCGAGGTCTCCTCTAGTTTACAAGGGCTAGGGAAGGTATATCTATACCTGAGAGGTACCTCAGAATGTTAGCATTGACGTGAATCGGACAGCGGAAGACGTCATGAATGAACCCCTAAGGTATAATGGTTCATGCATAATAGATGAGTCCTTGAAGAAATCAATAGTCCTGTGCTAGGGAAACTCCCGAAGCCTAAGGGTCTGTTCTTCAAGAACTCGTTGTGACGTTAGGGTGGACGGATGTCGGAGACCATGCCTGTATTTGGAGTGCACGGTTTAATGCCTAAATAAGGACTGGGATTTTATGCCTATATAAGGGCAGGGCGAATTGTGCCTATATAAGGACATGATACAGGTAAGCCCGTGTATGGACACCCTAAGAGGAATACAACAACTGCATATTCTTGTTTGACTTTGTGGGACAAGCACAGAAAAAGACAGAAGCATTACATTCTCACCCTGCTGGATGTTTGAACAAACTGCGGGGGCCAATCGACCTCCGCAAGGAGAATGTCGTATGAAAAAGTTCAATTTTCCCAGAATATTACTGTAATGAAGTTATCAGTTGCTGTCGCTGCCAGAATCTCCTGGAGTATAGTGACCTCTGCTGTGCTGTCGAGGAGATTCATCGCCCACCTCCTGTTCAGGAGGAGAGTTCTCAGTGTTTGAGGCACATCTTGCACTTATAGCAGCAACTTTTTTTCCTGAAATTAGATCTTAAATTGAGGAGGTTTTTCCTCTTTCTTTATCTTCACATCAGACGAGTGTTGTGATTCCCTGTTCGGTTTCACATACTCTTCCTGTCTGCGGTCAGAACTCCCTCCTCGTATTGTTTTTCTGGTGTGTCCTGAAAGGAACGAGAAGGACAAGTATCAGAAAACTGATACCGATCAGGTGCTTTGATTTGTATGCAATCATGCAAATTATAACATGTGTCAGAGAACTCCATAGGCGGAGATCCCCCTCAAGACTTAGTTTTTTCTTTTGGTTTGGGTTTGTCTCCAGGTTTGGCTTGGCAGCCTCCTTGTCAGAACTAGCATTGCCAAGTTGTGGATTATTGGGTCTGGTTCCCAAATATTGCGTCCTATAGAAGTATATACTTCAGCAATAATTATAGGTAGCTTCCGTTCCTTGTTAAGCGGTGCAACGTGCGCAAGCTGTTGGCGTATAGTCAGAGAAGCAGCTGCGCCTTTAATGTTAGACAGAATCATTGCGTCCACTACGGGAACGTTTCGCATTAGTTTCAGCCCCAAATCCTGGGCAACAGCTGCCCCATGTTCATTCTGTTTTTGTTTTAACACCTCCGATAAGACTAACATGGATGGAGAACAATGTGTTATGGTATAGACAGGGGCAAAGACTGTTCCCCAAGAGGTGCAGTCATCTATAATGGGAACCATCCCATGGGGTAAGCACATAGTCAATATTCTGTGCTTGTCTTGTGGTCCTGTAAGGGGAAACACAACTTCAATTTGATTGATTTCTTTGGCGATCCAAAATTGAATTTCTTCACAATTCATGGGTATTTTTACCATAATTGAATGGACAAATACAGGACTTCTGGTGGGCACTGCAGGCAACTGAGCTTGCCCTGCTAGTCCGGCTCTTGCTGGGACTGCCAGCATGGTGCGCAAAACATATTGGGGCATATTCTCAAGGACTCATCGCCGAGTTAGCGGCACTTTATCGCAGCCAAAGTGGCGATAGAGTTATCGCCCCATTCACAAGCTGGTGCTAACAGCCGATAGCGCCAGTTTTCCTGCGATAGCAGCCGCAAAAAACATCGCCACGGATGACACTGGCAACTAACGCTAATGAGATGCGGAGTAGGTGTTCCTGTGCAAAAAGCCGCGAAAACACCATTTCGCAATATTCCCAACGACCAGCCAGATCGGCGATAAGAACCCAAAACAGGCGATAAGGCGCGTTAGCAGCAGGGATTTAACACCTGCTCTTACCTGGTGTTAAGTCGGATGACAACCTGCACCACAAAAGGGAGCCCAGACCAGAGCCACACCTGAAGAACAACAGATGCCATGGAGCTACTGATCATGCAGCTCGGAGACCCAAGAGGGCCACAACACCCACCGCCACCACACCCAGGCCCGCCACCCCCCCCCGGATCCCCCTTGCCCCCCCCCGGACTACCACAGAGGCAGCGCAGACAAAGACAGCGGACCTACAGAAAACGCACCAGCCTCACAGACTTAAAGCCAGAGGAAGTCATTGCCCACTACAGGCTCAAAAGGACAACCATCCTCCGCATCCTGACCCACATTGCCCACAGGCTGACGGTACCAACACAGCGGACAACCAACATCCCTCCGTAGACAAAGCTGCTGGCTGTGCTGCACCTGTTGGCCTCTGGTACATTCCAACCAACAACTGCCAGAGTTGGATGAGTCTCACAGCCAGCCCTATCCAAGTTCCTCACACCTGTCTTGGATGCCATCATCAGCTTGGTACCCCAGTACCTTCACTTCCCCCACACTGCGCAGGAACAGCTGGAGACCAAGCAAGGCTTCTACGCCATAGCTGGCTTCCCGCACGTGTTGGGGGATATCGACTGCACACATGTACTCCTCGTGCCCCCTGCCGACACTGCACACAATTACCGCAACAGGAAGCACACACATTCCATCAATGTGCAGGCAATAGTGGACCACCGGGGACTCTTCACCAATGTCGTCGCCAACTAACCAGGCAGTGTGCATGATTCCTTCATCTTCCGACAGTCCATCATCCAGCAGCGCTTTGAGGCTGGCACCTATGGGAATGCATTGCTCGTTGGTAAGTACCAAATGAACACACCACACACCTCAACTCCACAGTCATGCAACTCACGACTCTGGGAATGCCCGTGTTACAAACTCACATACAACATGCCAAAGAACATGCCCACCTACCAGACACGACAGCACAACTTACTGTGGTAACCTGGGCTAGCCATGTACACAAGCCATCAACGGCATGGCACCTCAGCCACACAATATCGGAATGTGGGGAGAGGTGGGAACCAGGCATGTGCGAAGGAGGCAGTGACCCATGAATGAGAATGTACACAATGCCAAGTGTGGCATTGATGGGCTGGCCAGACTGCAGTATGCAGACCACAGACATGTCCATGTCGACACATATAGCTGGTGTTTGGAGTGTAGTGGACAGTTGACGCAACCATGTCACCCCAGGCAGTGGGGAAGATCGCAGAAATGTAGCTTGTTATGTCCCCCCCTGTAAGCGTGAGCAGAGTGGGCTGGCCCGGCGTACGCCAGGCCAGCGTAGGGTTGTGAATAAAAAGCCTGTTGCTCTGGGCGTGGTTCTCTTCCGGAATGGCTAATGTGTCTGCCAGGGCGGCGCCTCTCAGCCCGCCACGAGGCCGACGCTATGAGCGGCGGTGCCTGCGATCCTGTGCGCCTGCTGCACCCCAGGCCGCAGGTCCTCAGACCCGCCTTGGCCGCCCCTGCACAACCAGGCCTCACTGCTCACCTGCCTACACCGGCGTGTGTCAACGAGGGCCCACCTCGTGCCGGTGCAAGCTCCAAGCCCGAGGCCCGCGACCATGGCAGCCTCCTCAGACCATCACGGCCTCCGCGACACAGGCCCCCAGCACTCCTTTCTCGTTGACGTACTCCACTGCTGCCTCAGGCCTACACTGCGGGCCAGTAGGTCACACATTTGGAACTGAGTCTTGATTTCATGATGGCCGAGTTCATATGTTTATGGTAGCGTTTATATCACTGTACTCCCTTCGATCTGGTGCCACCAACTCTGTGCATCGCAAGCCAACAACACGTGTCTGTGGGCCCTTTCTGACTACTGCCTTCGGCCTACACTGCGGTCAAGTAGGTCACACATTTGGAACTGAGTCTTGATTATGCAATGGCCGAGTCTATATCATTGTACGCAAGGAGAGGAGTAAGAGGAAGACGCGGTTCAGTCCGGATGAAAAAAGGATCATCGTCATGGAGGTGATCGAACAGTACCAACAACTGCTCTGGTGCCACTAACTCTGTGCATCGCAAGCCTACGACACGTGGCTGTGGGCCCCTGCTGACCGCTGGCTCCGGCCTACACTGCGGTCAAGTAGGTCACACATTTGGAACTGAGTCTTGATTTATTTATGGCAGAGTTTATACCATTGTACAGGCCTCATCGCAGACTGCATCCCCTTTCAGCTCTGGTGCCACTAACTCTGTGCCCCGAAATTCATAGACACTCTCTGGTTGAACTTTGGTGGCATCTGAGTCTATGGCCTGGGGGTTGTCTTCATCATCATGTAGCTGATACTGACTTGGTGTTTAAAATGAGTCTGTAGCATTCATCTCCTCCATATTGCCTGTTCATGCTTGGTTCTGCCCTCTGCATCATGCCCTGGAAGAACACCTTCCACTGTCCCCGAAACACTGCGCGACATTCACCTCCGACACCGACGAGGACCCGCTCAGCTCCCGTGGCCCTACCTCAGTGCACCGCAAGTCACCGTCCCGTGGCGGTGTGCCTTTGCCGGCCGCAGTGCATCCGGGGCCACTAACTCTGTGCAGCTCAAGTCATGGACCCTTGCTGTTTGAACTTTGAAGTTCTGATTGTCTGATCACTGTTGTAGTTGTTGCCAGCACCAACCACTCCCTGAGCGCTGGCTCACACTCACCCCCACACCCATCCAGCACAGGCGTCACTGGACATGTGGCCCTGGCAATTAAAGGGGCCGGGCGCACGTGCCCGTAGCCAGTTCCACAAACTATCTAAGTGTGTCCGTGTGGTCATTATGTATGCATGAGGGCCCCGGGGCCTACCACATGACATTGTGCTGTGTACAGTGGACGCAACCATGTCACCTCAGGCAGTGGAGAAGACCTGGGACATGTAGCTGTTTCGTACCCCCCTGTAAGCGTAATCGTAGTAGGCTGGGTTACGACAGTCCAGCGTAGGGGTGTGGATAATCAGCCCTGGGCTCTGGGCGTTGCTAAGTGTTGGCCTTGCCAAGGAAGTGACTAATGCATGTGTCTCTGTTGTAGTGTCGGCGCCACCCATCCCACAATGGACAATGTTGCGATGTAGCATGCCCCCGGAGTGCGGGCTCGGCCGAAGGGATAAATGAAGGAGCGCAAGCCCGCTCGGGGTCCGGGATCATACATGCCAACTGTTGTGTGTGTCGCTATTACCGCAGCATAGGCCAAAGGTCTACCCTCAACCGCATCGCGAGTTCAGCCAGCCATGAACTCTACATCTGTGTCCGCCCTAACCTTACCATAGGCCTACACACACGTGGCCGCCCACCTTCAACGCACAACATCACAGTGTCGTTGTCAGGCTTGTGGACATGCGCAGACAGGCATGACAATGATGTGTCGTAGAAGTGCAAGTAATGCAATTGCGCTGCGCACACTAGTAAATAGGCTCGGGGGAGGGAGGAGCAGCAGTGAGGCTACGTAATACACATTGATGCCGCTCATTTGCTACAAGCAGTACCTGTCAAACAGGAATCACTAAGTCACACATATCACACACCAATGAACTAGTGAGCCTGCCAACACATCATGCAGAACCAACTTTTGACTCATGTCTCTATGCACATTCACAGGTGATCAAGGATATGCACTCTGCCCTTGGATGATGACACCCCTCCGAGCCCCGAACACACAGGCCCAGAGGCAGTACAATGCGGCCCACAAACGCACCAGGGGCATCGTGGAACGCACATTTGGCGTGTTGAAGTCACGTTTCAGGTGCCTGGACATCACAGGTGGAAGGCTCCTGTACAGCTCAGGCATTGTGTGCAAGATGATCGTTGCATATTGTGTGTTACACAACATATGTGTGCGCACCAATGCATCATGGCTACAAGTGCCAGATGCACCGGACGATGATGAGGAAGATGAGGCAGGTGGACCACACCCCACTGCAGCAGTAGCAGGACAGCAGCAGCAGTAGGAACACCATCATTGACAATTTCTTCACATGAGCACGTCACATTGTCACAGTCCTTAGCAGTCATGGGACAGTACAAAATGACCACAGGCACAGCATGTGCAAATAAATTCATTACAACACACATTCGCTGTGTGCATGTTACTCCTCTGTACAAGCACATCACTCTGACGAGTGTAAGTGCAACATGTAGTGCTAACAATCTCACTAATTGGAAATAGATGGTGGGTGTGTCACCTCTCTACAGAGAGGCTGTTTGGGTGTCACGTATTCGAAATGCCATTTCTGTGTGTCAAAGATAGTACGGAATCCCACTCATCAGCGTTTCACATGTGCCCCAAATCATTACATATAGGCTGTCATTTGTGACCAACAATTGACAACAGGGCTTCTTTTGGGGTCCAATATGTACCACCATGATGCAGGGATGCACCCTGTGACTCAAGTCCCACAACATGAGCTACATGGACGTAAGGGGGAATCACTGCCCCTACATTCGTCCATGCTTTCATACTTGATTAATCATAGACATGACACATCTGTGTGTATCAGAATGTATTATTCACGTTCAGTGGAGTTTTGAGGCTGTCTCAGTACTGGGCCATGCAGACAACACTTTACAATGTTGCCCCGTGGAGGGCCAGCCTGAGTCCTTTAGGGATTGACAAGTCACCCGGAAGGGGAAGAGTCCAGTCCGCAGGCTGATTGCTGTGTCATTGTTGAGCATACAAGATATGGCAGTCCATGTCGAGGTCCAAGGTTAGTGTCGCAGAGTGTGTCGGGGGACAGTGGAAGGTGTTATTCCAGGGCATGATGCAGAGGGCAGACCCAAGCAGTAACAAGCCATATGGCGGAGATCAATGCTACTGCTTCCTCCTTACCACTAAGGCAGATTCATCCTCCTCTTCGTCCTCTGACGTTTCATGTGCCTCACATGTGGGTGGTGGTGTTTGATTTGCAGCACTGTGTGACACTGACACATCAGGGGCCGGAGATGTGGATGTAGGAGTAGCAGCAGCATTCATCTGCGCAATGTCTTGTGGCATCAATCCCATGATGAGGATCTGCAGGGCATGGAAAATCCCATCTACAGCTTTCTCGTGTGCAGCCGTGGTAGCCATTCTTTGCGCCTGCATCCGCTCCATGTTCTCCATGACCCTCCTTATGTTTCCCAAATCACGGATGACATCGCTGTAGCCACTCTGACTAGACAGTTGTTGTTGTCTCCGAGTCATGACTCCAGCGACGCCAGCCATGGATTGTTGGAGGGCATGGGGCGGACTGTGGGTGTCCGTTAGGGACTGTAAGTGATCCCTGATGGGACTTAGACACCCACGTATGGCATCTAGTTTGGCTGCCATGAGGTCAAACCCCACCCGCACCTGTTCAACCAGCTCCTTCTGGCAGTCTAACACACGGCGTTGGAACGCCATGTGTTCTTCAGTGAGGTGCTGGGAGCCAGACGTGGTGGTGGGTGCTTCCTGCTGTGTGGTCTGTGCAGGGGGTGGGATCACTTCGATGGTGCTGGGCTGCCCTGTTACTGGAGGTGCTGTGCGGAGGTTGTCCATGAACCGTTGGAGTTCGTCAAAGTCGATGTCCTGGGGGTCGTCTCCATCATCACTGACGTGATGTAGGGTCTGCTCTGCAGGAGGTGTTGATTGTCCCTCTGCAATGTAAAGGGGAGATGCAGTTTCACAGTGTGCTCCATGTATGTTGACACATTGGCGGAGTTTACATACAGACTGCATGACAATGTACATTGTGACTGTTTGTGAGGAGATGCCTATTTGATGCGGGACAGTGGACATTTGTACTACATCACGGATGTGAGGTTGTACTCGTACATTGTCATCTCACAGTTTCCTGCTATGCCAGGTGTGATTGGCCATTTTGTACACACATGCGGCACCAGTTGTGTCCTGTGTTCTGTTGTGAAAGTGTTGCAGTTTGTACCACATTGTTATCAATGTTGAGGTGCTCTTATTCTTATGTGTTTGTGCTGCATTGTGGGTGAGTCGCCCCTGCAGCTGTGATTTTGCTGCCCCTTATCCCTTTGAGGCAGTGTGCCTTTGACTTCTGTGCTTCTACAGTGCTGAGATGTTGCAGACTTGGCTAATTTTGGCTCTAGTTCGGATTTTGGACTCTTGGGCATGGTTTATCCGCAGATGTGTTGTTGACGTCAGGGGTTGTTTGTGCACATGGTTGTGTCAGAGTGTGACCTGCTCCTTTCCAGATGTGGTCCACACTCAGTCACCTCAGTGTCGTGGCATGCACCATGTCATGGTAATTGGACAGCAGCCATGCTAATCGTCATGCAGTGTCACTTGCATTGTCAGTGTGGCTCACGGACCCGCAGCTTTGCTGGGTTCAGCACATGTGCATGGGTTGGTTGTGAGATTGGTGATGTGTGGGGAGGGCCCCCTCCGGGCACATTGTCGATGGGGGCCTACTTGCTGTTTCTATGTGTGCTGCAGTACGCCAAGGAGATCAGGGACATGATCCAGAGTCATTGTGGGTGTGCAGTGTGCTCTACTTAATTGTGCATGTGTGCCATTGTGCCCACCTCGTCCTGTTCCCCCAGTCCCTGGTCGGTACTCACCCTGTTGATGTTGTGTCAGGTCATGTTGAGCAGTGTCCGGATCCACTACTCCTGGCACCGTATCCCGACTGATGACTTTGGCCACCATTTTCTCCATGTCATCCAGCTCCTGGTGTGCCGCTGTACCCCCACCTCCAATGTGCGTTGCTGCTTTCATGTTGGCATCGAGTTTCTTCTCGGTTTTGCCCTTCACATCATTCCAGCACCTCTTGACCTCTTCCATTGTCCTCCTCAACTCTGCAACTGCATTCACATGGTCCAAGATAGTCTGCCATGTTTGCGTCTTTCTTGCCAATGACACGTTTGAGGTGACGAACAGTTGTTGGTAGTGTTCTATCACCTCTGTAACGATGATCCTGTTTTCCTGCGGACTGAACCGCGTCTTCCTCTTCCTCTTCTCCTTGGCCTTCCCCGACCCCGAGGTTCCTTGCTGGTCGTCTGTGGGGCTTGTGGGGTTCGCGTTGTCCTCTGCAGTCCGTCCGGGTGCATTCATGGTGCTACGCAGTTGAATTATTTTTGTCTCTTTTTTTTTTCCTGCTTTTATAGTGCATTTTCCCGCATGACTCGTGGGAATTGCAGGCCTGTCGCTGGTTATCGCTGATTTTTGTATCGCGATTTGGGGCATCGCAACTTTTTTCGCGTTCGTGTTTCGCATTTCTTCGGCGTCGCGTTAATTTTGACGCGGTCATTTGGCGCGTTATCGTGAGACTATCGCATGGTGCCGCCGGGTTGAGAATACGACGTTAACACGGTGTTATTTTCCCGCAATGGGCTGCAATGTGAAAAGTTGCGTTAAGCTAATTTTGCGATGATTATCACACGTTCTTGAGAATATCCCCCATTGAGTTCAGCGTCTGTATAGTCTAATTAGATGAGTGTGCAAAGCTTGTAGCTCATTAACACTGAGACCCTGTAGATTAGGGTATGGTGTATAACAGTAGCGGTCCGTGGTAGGAGTGCCGGCCAGGCGGTGACGTGGGGCGGGGGAGGGGCAGGGTGGGGGGTAGTAAACCACGGATTACGGCCGAATACAGGTAAGTAAACATTTAAATCAATGAAACGAATTTCGTTGCGCGCACTGCATCGCATTTGGCGATGCAGCACTCACAACGAAATTCGTTTTATTTATTTAAATGTTTACTTACCTGTATTCGGCCGTAATCCGTGGTTTACTACCCCCGCCCTGCCCCTCCCCACCCCACATCACCGCCCGGCCGGCACTCCTACCACGGACCGCTATTGGTGTATAACCAGCTAATGCTGGTCAGGTAGTCCCTTCATTACTAAGGGGTCCCATGTGTACTGGTGCAAGTACAAGTATAAGGGCGCCTCAGAACCAATTTTGATGTTCTCAATGTGAAAGTGGAATTACTAAGAGCACATACGCTCTGTATTGTTGCGGTGGGGGTGCATTAGTGTATTCATCAAATGTGCCAGAATGAGCATCCACAGCCGGAAAATTGACCCAAGTGAAAAAGACTTTTAAGCGATAGCTGTCGTGGGCTTTGACCACGAAGATAAAGTCATCGCCTGCAGCGCCAAGGCAATGCAAAGTTACGTGTGCAAAGACTACAGGTCTACAATTTTTATTTATTTTTTAAATTATTTTATTTAATTAAGTTTGTAAAACAGTTCACAGCGATACACAATACATAATGTACATCATGCATGAGTCAATCATATTTGCAAAGTCATCTCTTGACATAGTTGACAATGGTGGTAACATGTCACTTTTAAAGGTTAAGACATTTTGAACAGGCACTCCATAGCTGTATTATGTGGCATCAACTTTCCTGAGTAAGACTTACGACAATAAACCTTATACATCTGACCTGGTGAGCATAATGTAATAACTGTAATGCATATATTTCAGGATTCTGTTATCATACAGGTCTATTATACATTTCCTGTATCCCCAGCATCTTTCGCCACTAGGTATTGCGTATACAGACCCCAGAAACTTTTAGGGCGACTTTGGGGAGGTAGTAGCCCGTTATATACATCAGATTGAGTATTGCAGAAAAGCATATCCTGTTCCCATTCTGCTTTGGAAAGTATAGGTCCTCGCGACCAGCGCATCGCAATTCTGCGTTTTGCTAGTAGTAAACCCATTGAAACAAGTTTTCTGATGTCTTTATGTAGAGGCTTCGTATGCCCCAGTATTGCTAGTAAGGGGGTCTGGGGAAAGGGATAGGCCTGTTATTTCGTTTAATGTTAAAAAGATGTGTCTCCAAAACTCCGCAACCGGTGGGCAAGCACATGCAACATGTAGGAAGCCTGTCTCTCCTTCCCCACAACGTTTACAGCAGTCTGTGGCTCTAAGACCGTATCGGAATAATCTCTTCGGCGTGTAATATACCCTGTTGAGATACTTAAAATGAATTAGTCTGTGCCTCCCATTTAGTGAGGCCTTTTGTGTAGCCTCGCAGCAGAACCGCCAAATGTCATCACCTAGTGCCACACCAAGGTCCGTTTGCCACTCCATCCTAGCTTTGGTGTATTGTGTTTGCCTAAAAGCCTGCGATATGGCATATATATTCGAAATTAGCTTGTTAGGGGATTCTGAGCGCAGTAATAGCGAAAAGGCAGGTAGCTCTGGAGGCTCTTGTAGCTCATCTCCAAGCAACGCTAGCAGCGCATGACGGACTCGAAAATAGTAATATTGTGTGAAGAGAGTAAGATCTTGTTTTCCCTCTGCTACCTCCTCCCATGTGCGAACTTTGCCCTCTTTGAAGAAGTCCCCCATTGTGAGTATCCGAAGGGCCCTCAACAACCGGATCGCGCCGCCTTCAGAACTCATCTGAAGCCAATTGCACCATTCCACGGGCATAAGAGGGGAATAAAGCAAGGAGCCAGCCTGCTTTTTCAGTAAGTCGTGCCATGCATGCACGGTAGAATTTATAGAATCCAGCACGCTAAATCATCTAATGGGAGCATGGGACAGGCATCGTGGAAGTGGGTCCGGACTGACCGCTACCTTTTCAATTTGGAGGTGGGGTAGATTGTGAGGACCATGGATCCAACTGTGAGCGTGTGAGTTTTGCGTCACCCTATAATATAATTCCAAATCCGGTGCCCCTAACCCACCCATGGAGTAAGGCAATGTAAGGATATCCATTTTGATGCGTGGGTTCTTGCCAGCCCATGCCAACTTTACCAGCAAACCACGCAATGTCTTGAAGATGTGTTTTGGGACAACCATTGGAATGTTTACAAAAAGGAAGAGGAATCTGGGAAGAATAACCATCTTCATCAGAGCTATGCGACCCACCAGCGAGAGTGGGAGATGTAGCCACCTGTCTATGTCTTCTTCAAGCTTGGTGATCGCTCTGCCATAATTTGCCCTAATGACCAGATCCGCGTCCGAGTGTACTTGTATCCCCAGATATCTCACCGGTTTCGATGACCATTGAAGGGGGGAAATCTAAAGCAATCGGCATCATGGCCGGGGTTAGTGGAAATATAATAGATTTATTCCAGTTAATTTTTAGACCCAAGACCCTGCCGAATCTCAGCACCTCTCTTATTATTGGTGTTAAATTAGAGTCAGGATCCTGTATGTATAATAACATATCATCCGCATAGGCAGAAACAGTAAGATTGTAATTGGGAAAGCGTATCCCCCTATTACCGTGGTACTCTCGAAGTGCGCATGCCAAGGGCTCTGCAGCCACAGCATAAAGCAGTGGAGACAGAGGGCAACCTTGCCTTGTACCTCTAGATTTCTGGATGGGAGAGGTGACAGCGTCTCCCGCCCTCATGCTGGCTTTTGGTGTATTATAATGTACCGAGATCAATTTAAGGAATATGTCTCCAACTCCCATTCGCCTCAGTACAGTCATCATGAACTTCCACTCAACAGAATCAAAAGCTTTTTCAGCGTCTAAAAACACTGCTGCAGCTTTAATGTCCGGTTTAACATGTTGTATGACCCCGAAAACTGTCCTAAGGTTATATGATAATGTACGGCCTGGCACAAAACCCGCCTGTTCAGGGCCAACTAAGGTGGGAAGGAGAGGAGCCAATCTGTTAGCCAATATTTTTGCAAATATTTTGGTGTCTACGTTTATTAGCGACAGTGGTCTATAGACGAGCACTCTTGTGGCGGCTTTCCAGGTTTCAATAATGTTACAATTATCGCCTCTCTCATTGAGGGGGGCATAATGCCTGTCTCGCCTATTTCCTTGAACAGAGTGCTCAAATGCGAGATCAGCAATTCCCTGAAGGCCTTATAAAAGGACACTGTGAGCCCATCCTGACCCGGGGCACTCCCTTCACGCATAGAATTCAGTGCCATTTGGATCTCAGTAGAATCTAACGGTCTCATTAGATATTCTCTATGTCTATCCGTTAGCCAGGGCAATTGTATATGTTCTAAATAGTTCAGTATGGCCTCATCCTTTGGAGTAACCCTGGAGCTATACAAGTCATGACCACACTCCGTGGAACACTCGTCTACAGACCCCCTGGCCCCCGGACACCCTTCGCCACCGCCATCACCGACTTCATCGCACCTCACGCCATCGCATCAACAAACTACATACTCATTGGAGACCTGAACTTCCACCTCGACAACCCCAGCGACCCCAACTCCACCATCCTTCGTGACAACCTCGCCAACGTCGGACTCAACCAACTCATCAACACACCGACACACAAGGCAGGGCACACCCTCGACCCCATCTTCGCTGCAGGAACCAGCGTCCACTTCAGCCACACAACCCAACCACCTTGGACTGACCACCACTGCGTCCATTTCACAGTCGACAAACCCAAAGCACCTAAACCAGCCACACGCCCGCCTCGAAGGAACTGGAGCAAGGTCATCGACGAGCAACTGAACTCCACCCTCTCCCAACACAACCACACCGGGACATCCGACGCAAACACCGCAGCCAGAGAACTCCACATGTGGATCTCCAACTGCGCAGACGAGCTCGCCCCGCTACGCAACCCCGGCAAACAACGCCCCAGAAAAGCCGCCTGGTTCACCACCGACCTCCAAGAAGCCAGGCAGATGCCTGGAAAAGAACTGGAGGAATACCAAGACAACAGACAGCTACTTCACCTACAAGGATGCCATGACAGACTACCACAACCAAATCAGAACGACCAAAAGGAACTTCATCCACAACAAAATCATCACCAACTCCAAGGAACTCTTCAACGTCATCCAGGAATTCACCAACCCGCGCAGCGAAGCCACAGACACCACCCTGTCCCAAGACCTCTGCGACAAACTCAGAACCTACTTCCACCTCAAGATCAGAACACTCTATGACAACTTCACTGACCACCCACAAGACACCTCAGCCGGCCCCCGCCTCCCCAAGACACCAGCCAGCCCACCATCTCCAACTGGACACCAGTTACGACCATGGACACCGCCGCGACCATGAGGGGCATCCACTCGGGGGCCCCCACCGACCCCTGACCCCCGCACATCTACCACAGAGCCGCAGATACCATCGCGCCCCAACTGCAACACACCATCAACACCACCTTCAAAACAGGCACCTTCCCAGATGACTGGAAGCGCGCCGAAGTCAGGCCCCTGCTCAAGAAGCCCACAGCCGACCCCACCGACCTCAAAAACTACCGGCCCATCTCGCTGCTCCCCTTCTCAGCCAAAGTGGCAGAGAAAACAGTCAACAGCGAACTGACACGATTCATCGAAGAGCACGCCGTCCTCGACCCATCCCAATCCGGATTCCGAGCCAACCACAGCACCGAGACCGCCCTACTCGCCGCCACAGATGACATCCGCACCCTCCTGGACCAGGGCCACTCCGCGGCCCTCATCCTCCTCGACCTGTCTGCAGCCTTCGACACCGTCTCTCACCGCACACTAATCACCAGACTTCACGACGCCGGCATACAAGGAACTGCCCTAGACTGGATCCGCTCGTTCCTCACCAGAAGAAGCCAAAGGATCAGACTACCACCCTTCCTCTCCGCCCCCACGGACATCACCTGCGGAGTCCCACAGGGGTCATCTGTGAGCTCAACCCTCTTCAACATCTACATGGCCCCCCTCGCAGACATCGTCCGACAACACAGCCGCAACATCGTATCCTAAGCCGACGACACCCAGCTCATCCTCTCCCTCACAAAAGACCCCACCACCCCAAAACTCAACTTCCAGAGAGGAATGCAAGAAGTGGCAGTCTGGATGACCAACAGCTGCCTAAAACTCAACGCCGAGAAGACAGAAGTCTTCATCCTTGGAACCACCCCCTCAGCCTGGGACAACACCTGGTGTCACACCGCCCTCGGAAGCCCACCTACCCCCTCAAACCACGCCAAGAACCTCGGCATCGTACTCGATTCATCACTCTCCATGAACCGACAGGTCAACGCTGTCACCTCCAGCTGTTTCAACACCCTCCGCATCCTCCGAAAGACCTTCAAATGGATCCCTTCAGAAACGAGGAAAACAGACACCCACGCACTCATCACCAGCAAACTCGACTATGGTAACGCACTCTACGCCGGCATCAACAAGTCCCTAATCCGCAAACTGCAAACAATACAGAACACCGCGGCCAGACTCGTCCTCGGCATTCCCCGGCACGAACACATTAGCCAACACCTGCGGCGACTCCACTGGCTTCCCGTGGAGAAGAGAGTCACCTTCAAAAACCTCACTCACGCCTACAAATGCCTGCACAACAACGGACCCAAGTACCTCAACCACAGAATAAACTTCCACGTACCCAAAAGAAACCTGCGATCATCCAACCTCGCACTGGCTGAAACCCTGCGCATCCACAGAGCCAGATCAGGCGGAAGATCGTTCTCCCACATCGCAGCCAAGACCTGGAGCGAGCTACCGGCAGACATCAGACACGCCCCCTCCCTGAACACCTTCAGGAAGACCCTCAAGACCTGGCTCTTCGGCTGAAACGGAGCGGCATACCCCCCCCCTCAGCGCCTTGAGACCCTCACGGGTGAGTAGCGCGCTTACAATTCCCTGATTGATTGATTGATAGTATCTGCTGAATCTGTTTGCAATTTCTGTCTGGGCTTTCAGTAAATCGCTGCTCTCCCCCAGCAGCTCAGCCACGACTCCAGACTCGTGTCAGTGGTGGGCCACCGCCGCCAGTACCGAGCCCGGTCTGTCTCCCTCTCCATAGGTTCTAGCAGTTGCATATTTCCCCATGTGTTTTATTTCACTATCTGCTTCTTCGTGATATTCTTCAAGTGTTTTTTTAAATTTCTCTGTAACCTGGGGATCGTTCCCGCTCATAGTTTCCCGCTCTAATATACCCAATTGAGTCTCAAGTAATGAGAGCCTACCTCTGATAGAGCGAAGCACCCCAGAATGTTTATTGATAGCTACTCCTCTAATAAAGACTTTAAATGCCTCCCAGACAGTGGCAAAGTGTTCGACCAAACCTATGTTGATGTCGAAGAATTCTGTAATGGCTGTGGCTAGCTCAGCCCTGAATGCTGTGTCTAGTAGAGAATATAGTGGAAATCTCCATGTGAAAGGGGCAGCCCCACGCGGAGGAATTTCGACCTCAAGTAATATGGGAGAATGATCAGAAAATGAGCGAGGTAACACTGTGCAATCCCGCACGCGAGGCACCAGTGCCCCAGAGATCAGCCAATAATCTTTTCTGGTGTGAATATCATGAAAAGCTGAATAGTGTGTGAACCCTCCTTGCCCTGGGAATCTGGCTCTCCAAACATCTACCAGGTTCAATTGTGCTGCTATGTCACATATAGTTTTGGCGGTTGCTGATGGGCGCCTAGGAGGGCCCCTCGAACGGTCAAGCAGGGGATCCAAAACGCAATTAAAATCCCCTCCCCAGATTTGTGGCAGTGAAGCATTATCTCGTATGATTGCTAATAAAGAATGATAAAACTAGGGATCGTTATAATTGGGCCCATATACATTGACAATTTGTAAGTCTGCACCCTTCCCATGGCACCTAGAAATTGCATATCTACCGTTAGGATCAACCATTCGCTCTTCCAGTGAAATGCCAGATTTCGGGTTGACCCAAGTGAGCAAGCCTCTGGAATGCGAAGTGAACCCAGCCGCCTGAACCGGACCAAGAAGCCTCCGTCTAGTCAGCATATTACTATTGGGAGCGAGATGTGTCTCTTGGAGCAGTGCTATGTCTACTTCGTGTCTATTTAAGTACGCCAGTATTTTACGTAGCTTTCTGTGATCGTTTAATCCCCTCACATTCCAGGTTTGTAATCGTAGCCTACTCTTATGCCTATGCCCTAGTTCGCATTGTGTCATTTGAATCTACTTCGTGTTGTACCTGACATAATTGCTATTCTAAGTGTGTTGATGATATATCCCACGCACAACATACTCCAGTGTACTGTGAGGGAAAAACAAGAAACCCTCCCCCCTCCCACACCATGCCATTCCCAACTGAGCATAGGCGATCTACTTCCCACCCTCACAACAATAAACAGGGTATTTACTAAAACAAAAACAATTATGCAACCAGAAACGCTTATTGGCTTATTGCCATTGTGCATGTAACGCATATGGGCGGATGTTACCGGCTAGCACTCCTGCATGTACTGACTCCGCTCCACCACCTGGCAGATGAGTGATAGACTCTAATGGGAGGGCAACCCCCCCCAAAAGCGTCTCGTAAAAAGTCCTATATGACCAGTGTTCCTCACTCAAGAAGGCGCCAACAACCAGTTGCATTAATCCAAGCATATATAAGCTAATAAACAGTGCTGTTGACCAGTTACATGCAGTTAGGCATCCCAATTTTCTATTAATGATCTATATTCGTGAGTCCGGAGCTGGAACTCCCAGTCCCAGAACATCAAACTTGTTTGAGTTGAAAGCTTATGTAGATTGTCCAGAATAAAGAATTAAGAGTGCCGCGTCCTCTTTAATCATTCTCGTGGAGAGCGCCACTGGCATCATCGGGCTTACCCTCCTCTGTTAGTCCTTTCTTACGCGTGCCTAGCATATTTATGTCTTTGAGGGCCTTTTGGAGAGACTGAGGGTCTGAGAAGATTTTAGCTTTACCATTAACTATCACTCTTAGCCTTGCTGGGTATAACATTGCATACTCCACATTCTGCTCCCTTAGCTTACGTTTCAGTGGTGCAAACTGTCTTCTGGCCTCCTGGACCTTGATCGTAAAATCCAGGAACAAAGATAGAGAAGAACCTTTGAACTTTAAATCACCCAGTTCCCTTGCCTTTCTCAGCGCTGCGTCCCTGTCCCTGTAGTTGAGCAATTTTGCTATGACAGGTCTCGGAGGGGCGCCCGGAGGTGGTTTAGGGCCCAGTGAGCGATGCGCCCGTTCTACAACAAACATGGCGGAAAAAGTGTCGCTGCCGAGCAAGGTTGTTAGCAAGTTCTCCACAAAAACCTCCATGTTGCCCGTTGCAGTGGATTCAGGAAGGCCAATAATGCGCAGGTTGCTACGCCTAGATCTGGCCTCCAAATCTTCAGCCCTGTCTTGCAACGTAACCAGGATCTTCTCCATCTGTCTTTGTGCGTTATCAGTGTCGGTTTGGGCTTCCTCTATCACAGTGACCCTGCGTTCAGCCATATCAAGGCGCTCTGAGTGCTTTTCGAGCCTCTCGGACATACGGTCCATTCTATAGGATAAAGAGTCTATTTTGCCATCGATCGTGGACAGGCTTTTCTGCATCGACGCTAGTATCATTCTTATGTCTCCACTGGAGTCATCCGGCATCGTGTCTGGCTCTGACGCAGCTGAGTCCGCAGCATCTTCCCTGTGTCTAGACTTTCGCTGTTCGAAATTCAACTTGGCTGAGTCTTGTCCAGCTTCCCCATTTTTCCTCAGTGCTGTGCAATCGTAAGCGACCCAGGATCAGCACTGTCGTCGGGCGCCTCCAACTGGCTGGAAAATGAATGCGTCGTCTTTTTCTATCCTTCACCTCAAGCAAGGATTATGAGAGCTACACCTTCTCTTTTAGGCGATATCGAACTTGTCATGCGAATGGAGACTGACTGCGCTGTTATGCTGGGGGAGAAGGCCCAACGGTACACTCGCCGGGAAGCAAAGCCTCTCACTGTGACCCAGCTCTCGGTCTAAGGGTGCCAAAGGCAATGTCCAGGTCGTGCCTGACTGACTTTGTACTTTGAAGTGAGGTCTCCCGTGCCCGCACTCCAGTCCAGTGTCAGCTTCCCAGGTGAGCTTCGAAACGAGGCGCCTCCTGCTCACTTCGGATCTCTGAACCAAGGCCTCGCATGAGGATGACTCACCATAGCCGTGTCTCATCAGCGCTTAGTCGGTCGAGGTACCTGCAGGGGCTCTTTCAAGGCTTTCGTCTTCTCCGCTCGTCGCGGCCCTCCCACAGCACGTCACAGCAGCGCCCACCACTCCCAGGATCACACGTGTCAGCCTCCTGATGCAGTCGTAGGTTCCCTGCCTCCCTCCACTGCGGGGATGTTTAGTCGGGAGGCGCAGCCACCGCTCCGAGCGTTGAATTCCGATCGATGGGAGATCGCGCAGCTCCGGCCCGGTAGCAGACGCCGCCTCTGTGGGCCGCGGCCTCGCGCGATGTTGCGCAGTTAAGCGTCAAGTCCGCTTTCATCGATCGGCAGGGTCATTTGACCTGATTTTTCCGAGAATCGAAGTCGCCCTCCATGTATCGCTATTGGCACAGCTTCCTGAGTGAGTTCGCCCGCTATTTTTGCAGATAAATGTCGGATAGATGTGGCGGTTCACGGAGCTTCCTTAGTTAGCGACCATCTTTAGGCCAGGCAAGCTCCGCCCCCCGACTACAGGTCTACAATTATCAGCAGTTGGTATAGACTGCGCCTGGTCCATTATTAAAACAGTAATGGAAACAAAGTGCAAATACAAATAAGAGTAATCCTTTTAAAGGTTCAAGCTTGAACAACCAGTAGAAACAAGCAATTACAATGCAATAGGTCTCATAATTGCGAGATTTTGAGCTATTGGCATTGTAAATGTCAATGCCCTTTATAATATTAAAAGACATTGTCATTTACAATACCAATAGGTCAAACTTCGTCAAAAGCGAGACCTTTTGTATTGCAGAGCGCAGTGTCCATTAAGCGGGCGCCACACTCACCATTAAAGAAAAAAAAAGAAAAAAAAGAAACAGAGCGCGGTGTCCCTGAAGCGGGCGCCGCACTCACCAGTAAAGTAAAAAAAAAAAAAAGAAACAGCGTGATGTCCTTGAAGCGGGCGCCACACTCTACAGTAAAGTAAAAATAAAAAAAAAAAGAGCGCGGTGTCCGTGAAGCGAGTGCCGCGCTCACCAGTAAATTTAAAAAAAAATTAAACTGAGCGCTGGGTCCCCAAAGTGGGCGCCGCACTCAGCATGCCAAGTTTATATAAAAAAAATAACATAAAGGTAAAAAAAAACGCGGTGTCCCTGAAGCAGACACCGCATTCTTATTGAAAGTAATTTCTTTTTTAAAAAGTGTCGCCATTGTACTGTGGAGGTAGGGGGCAGCCACTTTTAATGTTAGAGCGGCATAGCGATCTATACGAAAGCAGCCGCCATTGTCCTGTGTGGGAGCCCTGCAAATACAACAAAAAGCAGCCGCCATTGTCCCCATTAGTTAGCAATAAACAAAATAGTGCTCACCTATTTATAATGCACTAGCCAAGCAAAAGGGCCAGTCGCCATGGGAGGTTACAAATGAAGACAAGGCGGTACTAAGGAGGGACTAACAAGGCTATTTACGAATCAGAAGCCAGCATTTACGAAGGACAATGACACAAGCAAATGACAAATATGGGCGGACAGTGGGCGGGGCTTATATTCCATACTCCACTACAACAAGTCTCGCAGAGCAGCGCATGCGCGCTGACTCTGGGCTCGACCTAAAAAAGAGCCATGCAACTTGAGATCAGTTTTTAAAGGCTATTAAAGGCAGTGCCACACTTATGGATCCTAAAAGACAACCTAGATTATCCATTGCCCAGCATCCTGGATAAATAATAAAGGAGGTAGAATTATTCAACAGAATGTTAGGGCTTAAGTAAAGGAGCAGTCATGAGCTTTTGGTAAGGGGTAAAGAAAAGGGTAAAAAAACACACACACAAACTACCTGTAAATCACTGCCACATGGTCTGACCTAACCAAAGCACAAGAACATAGGCTATGCCCAAAGGAAACTGAATCTTTGGTGCACCCGATATTAGGTTGCAGAATAGTAGCTTTTGACTGATGTGACTGAAAGCTCAGTCCATCTCCAACCACGCAACTTTACATGGAATGTATTCAGGGTTTGTTATGCACAGGAGGTATTGGAAGATTTAGAAGATGGGGGAACTAATCCCATGTGGGAGGCTGGGGTCCTCCTACAAACTTCAAATGACAGGGGCTGGCTGCTTTGCACTGAGTGAGGCTCTGCTGCTTTTGTAAACCCAAGGCCACTTTCGTGAAGGTGTAGTGTTTTTATGCTTTTCTGATGGTTTAGCGCCTAAATCCGTATTTGTAAAGCGCGAACTACTCACCCTTACGGGTCTCAAGGCGCTGGGGGCCGTAGTGGAAATTAAGTGAGCTATTGCCCAGAGTCACATGGTGCTGAGCTGAGCTGCCGCCGGAGCCGGGGATCGAACCGTGAACCCTGTTGCTCCGAAGTCAGCTGCCCTGGCCGCTGCACCACACCTCTTCCCATGTCACAGATGAGAACGTTTGTGTAACCTTACTGCCTGTGAGGTGAAAAACACACCAATGAGCTGTCGATTCTAGAAGTACGCAAAACTGGAGAGTTCAGAGTTTGTTCGCAAAGGTCGCACATGTGGTTACTCTTTGGAGTTTTCCAAATGACCCCTAACTGAGATGTAAAGGAGTTTAAAGGTCATACGAACCCCTTCCAGCAGCAAGTGTTTACATATCAATGAATATTTAAAATCACATCATATATTGCCTTCTTCAGATTGGACTACATTTAGCATTGACTTTCATAAAACACTATAAACGTTTTATAAATTAAATAAGTGAACTACAGTAGAGCAAGCATTGGCAAAACCAATGGGTCCAACTTTAATGTGCTGTTAATATATGAAAACACAAATGCTGTTCTAATGGCTCTTCCACTGCGAGAGAAAAATAGCGAAAATGACTCGTTTTCAATATAGAACGGGTAGATGAGCTAGAAAAATAATGTGATAAACTGTGTGATGTGTAAGTCTTATTTTTAAAGGTAAAATAGCCCCTCATGCATTCCAATGGAAGAACTTCACTGAAGGTGAACTGATAACCAAAAACCAATAGCAAGGGTTGAGAAGGCAATACTCCTCTAGGTGGCCCCAATGCCGTCTTTATGTAAAAATGTGTTTTAATTCTAACAATATGTCTAGCAGATTGCTGCACCCTTAAGCCAGATGAATACAAAGCCAGTCAGTAAGCAGCGGAAAGCAGAGCTCTAATATCTGCTTCCCGCCTGATGGTGAAGCAACATTCACAGGTGTTGTTCAATGAAGTCTGGACTCAACACCGGGCGTTTCCATCGAGGTGTTGACCGGTTAGGCCGCAACTGCTGGCACCCGAGTAGGACGCCGAGAAATATCCTAGTTTGCCCAGACGCAAAGTGCAGGTAAACACGCCAGCTGAATACGTGGCGAGCAAGGTAAAGCAAGAAATCTTACCATGAAATCAAAAAGCGAACAACTAAAATAGAATAAATAATCGTTGGGGGAGGGGTGGAATATATTTTCCTCCACTGACTTGTAATTAAGTGGGGACAATTTCTGGCGGGGGTACGCTAAATTCATGTCCCTCTGCTCTGTATGCCTTGATATTCCCCGATGGACAATTTGCCCTACCGCTGTGAGGTGTGAATTGAATGTGTCTGCCTGTTAGAAGGGAAGCGGAAACCGAGGACGCCAGCGTCTCTGTGCGTGCTGAATGTAAGAAAAGCACGCCATGCCTGCAGTAGGAGAAGCTCATTAAAGAAAATAGTGCTGACGGACTAGATAAGACATACCGAGTCGCAACCGAAGTAAAAGGGCCGGTCTCCATGGGAGGTTACAAATGAAGACAAGGCGGGACTAACAAGCCTATTTACGAATCAGAAGCCAGCATTTACGAAGGACCATGACACAAGCCAATGACAAATATGGGCGGAGAGTGGGCAGGGCTTCTATTCCATACTGCAGCACAAGAAGTCTCACAGAGCAGCACATGCGCGTTAAATCTAGGCCAGACCTAAAAATGAGGTGCTTCCTAACAATACTGTAGAGGATATATCCCCAACACCACAGACTTCTCTGGTGGTAGGTGTGAGGGTGCTATGGGCACGCACAAGCACTACTCAGGAGACCCGCTGATTTAGTCCCAGACCATTGCTGATGGCACCATGTTGCAGGGATTCTGTCAGAATGTAGGGACTGAGTCGTTCTGCCATGTCAGTACCTGTAGGCCCAAATCCTACTAGCTCACACTGCCTCACCTGAACTCCTAACCATTCCGGATTTGCAGGTGTTTTCAGGAAACCTAAAACATGACCCTCTAGTCCCTAAGGGAACCGTGGAAACAAATCATCACCTTTTGTTCTCACTCATGCACGCCCATAGTAACTAGAAGAAAGACACGAAGGAAGTTTACTATATATTTATTGAAACTATCATAGTCTATTTTGGAGCAGGTTTGCTGTGATTAGTAACAGATACAACTGAGAAAAGTAATCAACATTACTAACAGGCTATAAACAATGAACAACCCGACCTTGGCAACTAATATATCTATCTATGCCTACCATCCCTTTGTGAGCACAGGGCTATATTAGTGATCTCTGGGTTTAGCGCCGAACCCAATACCTGGTATGTGTAGTTAGGCGGCCCGCAGCATAGGTGTAAACTGAATTTATGCAAGGCTGCTGCCTCTGTTCCAAGACTGGTCTCTCTGCTGGAATTCTCCTCTCTACCCTCCAAGGGGCAGAGACACAGGGGCATATTTACGTTCCCTGGCGCATCCCTGCAAATCAGCAGGGATGCGCCAGAGAAGATGCGACACGCAAGTTTGCCCTTGCGCCACCGCCGATGCGCCGCATTTACAGTGCGTCGCGCCGTGGCGCACAGAATGGCAGATGCGTGTCGCATCCCCGACGGAAAGGCGGCGCATTGCTGGAGTCGCGTCGCAAGCGCGACGCAGCTCCAGCAATGCTCGGGGTGCCCTATCCCTAACATGGTGCGTCAATCCTTACGCCTGCTTCAAGCAGGCGCAGGGTTTTGACGCAGCATGGGCGTAAAAGTGACTCAGTGAAATCTTGTAGATTTCACTGCGTCACTTCTACGTGGCGTACCTGCGAGGAACGCCCACCCTGCGCTAGACGCCCACATGAAACCTGACGCAGGTTTCATGTGGCGCAGGGGTTTACATCGTGACGCATCTCCCTAGATGCATCACGTTGTAAATATTGCTCAACGTGGCGCATGGTTTGCGTCGCCGCTGCGTCACATGAGTGACGCAACGGCGGCGCAAAAGTGGCACAAGGGGCTTGTAAATATGCCCCACAGTTTATATGATAAGAACTGTTGGGTTAGAAAACTGCAGCTATGCTACTGTGTTATGTCTAAAAATGTTAGGAGATGTTGTTGACCGGGCACAAGAAAACAGTCCACCATGTTATTTGACCTTGTACGGAATGTTAAGACTGAATCCCAAGAAGAGTCACTGAAAACAAATAATATGCGAAGCATATTTCTAAAATAGTATCATGCCACAAAAAACAAATGTATTATGTGTGACTGCGTGAAGCTAAGACAGCCAAAGCTGCTAACATGTGTACCAAGGGAGAACCAAAGGGTGCCCAGAAGGGGAAATACTACAGTAGCACAATATTTTTGTAGATGGTATTCGGAAATAAAATCCCTTCTTTTGTGACTTGTACGCGCTTCTATTTCCTTCCTTCCCTTCATGACTTTATTCCTCTTTCTATGCCCAATCACACCAAGGTAGCTAATTTCATTCCATCTCCTTGCTCTCCATATTCCTTACCATCTCCTGAGCCTTCATTTCCCTTCCTTTATTTTATTTTATTTAGATAGTTTTATAAAGCAGGAAAATGACTCAAAGGCGTCGGAACGCTGTACGAAGAAATAGCTTAGCTTTGTTTGCCCAGTATGTATTATCTCCTATTCAGTCCCTCATGATTGCATTTCTATGTCCTCCCTCGTCCCTCCCATCCTCTTACCTAAGAGATTCCACGTTATCCTGTGTCAGCTGTAACTCTTGTATTCTTCTGTACATTTCCTCTCCCTAGTCCCATTTTGCTTTTTTGTCTCTCTTCCCTCTATGTATCCATTTCTCCTTCTTTGTCTACATCTCACTTTCTTCCTCCTTTACTCTCCTTGTCCTGCTTTATCTCCATCACTCTCCCTCTCTTCTTGCTGCCTCTTTCTTCAATTTCCCTCCCTTTCGCTCTAACCTTGTCATTCTCCTTCCCAAAGTCTTCCACTGGAGATTTTAAAAGTGCTCTATGTGAGGAATAAGGAGCTCATCAATTCCTGTTTCCTTTCCATTCTAATATTTGAAATGTAAATGTAAAACTCTGAGTACCAGAATGTAAAGGAAAACCAAACAAATGCCTTGAACCAGTGACGAGGTACAACTTCGCATGTCTGTCCTCAGATGTCGTAAACTTCCTTTCAGTTATTTTTCCATTCTCACCCTTATCTCACCTTCTTTCCCATCTTTTCAAGTCCACTTGTTTCTCTGTCAAGGTATCTGCCTTGTGCCTCCATCAATGTCTCTTCCCACTTCTCCCACTCCTTCCCTCCATCCTCCTGCCTCTCTCACCATGATGTCCTTCTCCACGATGAGCTCTCAGACCTGGACTCCAGGGAAGAAGTGCAGCTGAAAACAGTACCTTGCAGAGGCTACACAATGAAAACACACACACACACACACACACATGTGCCAAACTGGCATCATGGATCAGGCTGAGCTGGGTTTGGCAATGTTGTAAAGAACAGACATTCAATGTAGTTGTCTCTCATCTGTAAAGGTGTTTGCAAACATTCCATGTGCAAGTTGCACATATCAGACACAGTTTGCACTTGATTTTATACTTTAAATTGTTCTCTTTAAAAGGAAAGCCAAAATGGATATGTCTGATATGATTGACAACAGAATCATAATTCATGCAAATAAACTGTTTCTTGCACTGTTCTCCCTGAACTAATGATAACAATGTTCTATTCTTTATCACCCTTACCTCTGCCTAATCTGAGCTTAAAAGACTCCATCAATTCATACTCCAGGGCATGCCAACTGCCAGTCGAGGACAGCAGACAATGCGCTGCCAAGTCTTTGGGAATGAGACACCCCCCTCCTCTGAGCATGAGACACTCTGGGACCGATTCACAAAGGTAAAGTTAGTTCAAAAGTCTAACTTAGACCAGCAGTCTAACTTTACTACTTTTCAGTATTAACAAAGGTAAGTTGTAAACTTAAACACTACTAGCAAGCTTACTACTAGTAACATTAATGGTGGTAAAGTTACTAGTAGTAGCTTACCTTTGTGAATACTGAAAAGTAGAAAAGTTAGACTTTTGGTCTAAGTTAGACTTTTGTCTAACTTTCCCTTTGTGAATCGGACCCCCTGCTTGCAGCCTCTGCCCGCCTTCTGCCATTCCAGGATAGTTCATCAGGCTAAAAATCAGTAGTGGAGTATGGAATTAAACATAGCTGCCACAGATACCTTGTGCATAGTTCTGTAATACTAAAAGATGCACGCAACTTCTCTTTACAGAATGTGACCTGGCATCCCAAATGACACCTGTCACATGAACACGGGTAGTATTCTATTGCAACATTTAAATTACTCCACTAACCCTATGTGGTGCATTAAAGCACGCTACACCATTAAGGGCATGTGGTTGGAAGTGTGTTATGATTGCTTTGATCCTGTGTGGGAAGTGTTTCTGTGGTGTGTGTGAGGACCAGCAAGGTGGGTTATCTTGTTATGGGATGCAGCCCCTAGCCGTGCGATATGAGACATCGTTTACTTCGCAGGCGTTACATCGCATGCCTTTACAGCGCGGTCGTTACAGCGACTGCGTTGTTACATTGCATGCGATTACATCGCAAGTTGTTACAACGACTTGCTGTAGGGGGCAGAAGGTGTTGGATTTACAATCCAACATCTTCCCTGCTGTTGCACAAACTGGAGTAGGAGTAGTAAATTATACTATTCCTAAGTCCGGCGCGCCCCCTACAGCAAATCGTTGCAACAACTTGTGATGTAATCGTATACGATGTAACAACGCGGTTGTTGTAACGACCGCGTTGTAATGGCATGCGATGTAACGCATGCGTTATAATGACATATATTCCTGTGTGATGGATGAATACATGTGCGAGACAGGCATCCAGTTCAGTATGACCCATAAAAGTGCACAATGACAACCCCCACGCGACACCCCACCCACACCAACCCCCTGAGAGCATTAATTTGTTAAATTTAGTCAGTAATCCAGTGCAGTACTCTTACTCTTGGA
Organism: Calotriton arnoldi; assembly: GCA_963921515.1. Classification (NCBI taxonomy): domain Eukaryota; kingdom Metazoa; phylum Chordata; class Amphibia; order Caudata; family Salamandridae; genus Calotriton; species Calotriton arnoldi. The sequence continues at coordinate 27,345 of CAWUFW010014430.1, forward strand.
GACATTGGCTTATCTTATAGTTGTATTTCTACAGTACAAGGCCAACATACGCACACTCAGCCATGCTTAAATGAACGCACTTTCACAATTTGTATAATGTTTCTGCTCACCAAAGAAACCAGGTTTAATAAAGCAAACAATATTTACCTTGAACTAACTACTTACTTTGTGTACCACCCACAAATGTGAGGAACAATGTCTCTTAAATAGAATTATTAAGAGGCTATAGTCCAACTTTTTGTGTTGCTTAGAACATTTGCAACTGTAGTAATTGCAGCGTCAGATTCTTCCATGGAATCCGTTGCCCGGTGTAAAGCTGGAGACACAATAGGTTCAAATATCCCGGTCTGGGTTCTCAAGCTAGTGATGTTACTGCACTCTTCTAGGGGTATTTCATTCAGAGTAGGAAGAGGCTGGAATGTTCTACTCTGAATCCTTCTTGATGTCCAGGAGAGCCTGCTGTACAGAATAAGCCACGTAGTGCTTCTTAACGTGGTCAATGGACACCTGTCATTTTTTCTTTGAACCAGACAAAGGAGACGGGATTACAGTTTGTTCTTCTTTTTTAAGAACTGGAGCAGGTGGTCTGTAGGATGGCCCAAAAGCTTGCTTCGCGTGCATTTTTTCTTGAATTAGATCCACTACTTGTGGACCCACCTGTCAGCAGCTGGGGAAGACTTCTCTTCGCCGGTGGCAGCTTCAGAATACTTCCAATTAGACAGCTTGTCTCTAACATATTGGACGTTCTGTAAGACATTGAAGCATTGATCCAGTTCAAATTCTATTTCTTACGCAACCTTCTCAGGTTATCTTGGCCAAGTACGTAAAAGGGCTCTCTGACGAGTACTTTGTATGGAGTATACCATCTCAATACTAATCTAGGCAAGTTATTTAGTGTTCTCTGAACTCCATACAGGTGATGATAGCAACTAAGACCTGAACAGAGTAAGCTAGCAGTTGGAGTTTGTTTAAACATACTGTTAGCATGCTCAGTTAACTCATTACTCCCTGCTTGAAACAAGATTGCTGAATTGAAGACATACTCCCACAGCAGACATAGCATCCCTTTAAGCCTTGGAGGCGAACGCAGGACCATTGTTTGGATTAAATGCATGTACTGCTCCCATGGCTATCAGACACTGCAAGTCCTTTACGACTGCCCGAACATCAGAATTTTTCTGAGGCCACACCCATAGCAAACAAGAACATGAATCATTTGACACCAATATGCATTTATATTGGTTAACAGAATTTATTGGCCCGACATGGTCCAGATATAAAATCCTAAATCATATACTGCAGACTATGAGGGAAGTCTGCTCAGGTCTTCTAACAGTAGAAGCTTTAATCTGCTGACAAACATCACATTGTCGAACATAATCTCTGACCTGCTTATATAGACATGGCCACAGTAGCGTTGCTCTAGCATTGCTACGGTTGGATTTATCCCAGCATGAGCAGATGTCCACCCCTTATGGGCTGCTATGATTAAGTCTAATCTTGGCCGCATAATAGGAATAATCCTGTTTCCCGCTCCAGGTATTGTATCCACAGGAGTGTTATCTGAGTGCAGGAGTATTTTCGAGGAAAGCCAGCTTCACTCTTTACTGTTGCCTGTATCGCTGTTAGTATACATAGTCTTAAACAGGCGAAACAAGGAGAAATGCTTTATTTCTCCTTGTTTTCTGCTGTTTCCATGTGTGCTGGGATTGTGCAGCGCACATAGAAATAGTAAAAGGCCATTGATTGTTTATGTGCAGGAAGGTGACCCATCCTGCACATAAACAATCCCCCAAAAATGACATTTTGTAATTTCTATGTGTGCTGCTTCATAGAAGTGACAAAACACCATTTAGAGATTGTTTATGTGCAGGAAGTAAGACCTTCCTGCACATAAACAATCTTCCCCTCAACGCAGACACCCTTGCACCATGGTGCAAGTGCGCCTGCATTGGTGCTAGGCTGCTAAATTTAGCGCCAGCGCAGGGGGAAATGCAGGGCTGCACTATAATGTTGTAAATATGGTGCAGCCCTCCGTTCAGAAGTGGCGGAGCACGGCTAATCCAATGAGGCTAACGCCACGCTCCACCACTTCTTTAGTAAATATTCCCCGCTGTGTGTTTATCTCTTGTCTCATTCACTACATGTACATCTCTTGCTGCATAGAAACTGCCTGTGTCGCAGCCGCATGTTCATCTCTTCCTACAGAGGTGCAGTCTGTTTCACTCACTGCATGTTCATCTCTTCCATTGAGGTACTGTCTGCGTTGTTCACTGTGTGTTTAGGTCTCGCCTACGCAGCGTGCAAGCGCTGCGTAGGAGGGGACCTTTTGGAATCGCTCAGGACTTTGCTTGAAACTCGTGCATGTTTTGCATTGGTTTCTATTGGCACTCGTGCACGTTTGGCGTTTCCCTTGCGGGAGCGAGCAGCAGCGCCATCTGTTTTTAATTATCTTGCTCGCGCTTTTGAAACAGATGGCGCCGCTGCTCGCTCCCGCAAGGGAAACGCTGTGCGTGTCTCGTCCTTAGTACTCTTTAACTTTCGCGGCCGCGGGGCCGCGCTTGTCTTTCAGCGTTTGTCTTTTCTCATGCACGTCTGCAGTGTTAGTTCTTTAGTGCACGTTTGCCTGTGCATATATCTGAGGGTACTGTGCTCTATGTTCCGTGTGCGCTAGACCCGGGGGGTACTGTTTTCCTTGCCCCATTGGGTGCTGTTCTCCGTCGGTGCACTGTGTTGTGGTGCTCACGTATTACACTCGTGCGGTGGGGCGGCTGTTTCCCTGTCCTCTCCTCGGCGCCACTGTAGGGTGGTGTTTGAGTTCTGCTTTCCATTGGTAGGCGGTGCTCGCCACTGAACTCTGTACACAGGTGGGGGTGGTGCAAGCTGCGGGTGTGGTGTTTGTCCTCAGTCCTGTGATAAATGGAGGTGCTGTCTGCATCACACACTGTGTTCACGTTTTCCTACAGAGGTGCTGTCTGTCCCATTCACTGTACTTTCATCTCTTGTCTCACTCACTGTGTGTACATCTCTTGCTACAGAGGAGCTGGCTGTGTCACTTGCCGCATGTTCATCTCATCCTATGGAGGTGCAGTCTGTCTCACTCACTGCGTATTAATCTCTTCCTGAGAAAGTGCTGTCTGTGTCGCTCATTGCGTGTTCATCTTATCCTGGAGGTGCTGGCTGTGTCAATCACTGCGTGTTCATCTCATCCTACGGAGGTGCTGTCTGTGTTGCTCACTGCGTATTCATCTCATCCTACATAGCTGCTGTCTGTGTCGCTCAATGAGTGTTCATCTCTTCCTCTGGAGGTGCTGGCTTTGTTGCTCACTACGTGTTCATCTCATCCTACGGAGGTGCTGTCTGTGTCGCTCACTGTGTGTTCATCTCTTCATACGGAAGTGCTGTCTGTGTCATTCACTGCGTGTTCATCTCATCCTACGGAGGTGCTGTCTGTGTCACTCACTGAGTGTTCATCTCTTCCTACGGAGGTGCTGGCTGTGTAACTCACTGCTTGTTAATCTCTTCCTGCGTAGGTGCTGGCTGCGTCACTCACTGCGTGTTCATCTCTTCCTACGGAGGTGCTGTCTGTGTCGCTCACTGCGTGTGCATCTCTTCCTACAGAGGTGCTGTCTGTGTCGCTCACTGTGTGTTCACCTCTTCCTACAGAGGTGCTGTCTGTCGCTCACTGCATGTTTGTCTCATCCTATGGAGGTGCTGTCTGTGTCACTCACTGCGTGTTCATCTCTTCCTATGGAGGTGCTGTCAGTGTCACTCACTGGGTGTTCATCTCTTCCTACGGAGGTGCTGTCAGTGTCACTCACTGCGTGTTCATCTCTTCCTACAGAGGTGCTGCCTGTGTCGCTCACTGCATGTTCATCGCTTCCTACAGAGGTGCTGTTTGTGTCGCTCACTGCATGTTCGTCTCATCCTATGGAGGTGCTGTCAGTGTCACTCACTGCGTGTTCATCTCTTCCTACAGAGGTGCTGTCAGTGTCGCTTACTGCATGTTCATCTCTTCCTAGAGAGGTGCTAGCTGTGTCGCTCACTACGTGATCATCTCATCCTACGAAGGTGCTGTCAGTGTCGCTCACTGCATGTTCATCTCTTCCTATGGAGGTGCTGTCAGTGTCACTCACTGGGTGTTCATCTCTTCCTACAGAGGTGCTGTCAGTGTCACTCACTGCGTGTTCATCTGTTCCTACAGAGGTGCTGTCTGTGTCGCTCACTGCATGTTCATCGCTTCCTACAGAGGTGCCAGCTGTGTCGCTCACTGCATGATCATCTCATCCTACGAAGGTGCTGTCAGTGTTGCTCACTGCGTGTTCATCTCTTCCTACAGAGGTGCTGTCTGTGTCGCTCACTGCATGATCATCTCATCCTACGAAGGTGCTGTCAGTGTTGCTCACTGCGTGACCATCTCATCCTACGAAGGTGCTGTCAGTGTCGCTCACTGCATGTTCATCTCTTCCTACAGAGGTGCTGTTTGTGTCGCTCACTGCATGTTCGTCTCATCCTATGGAGGTGCTGTCAGTGTCACTCACTGCTTGTTCATCTCTTCCTACAGAGGTGCTGTCAGTGTCGCTTACTGCATGTTCATCTCTTCCTAGAGAGGTGCTAGCTGTGTCGCTCACTACGTGATCATCTCATCCTACGAAGGTGCTGTCAGTGTCACTCACTGCATGTTCATTTCTTCCTTCGGAGGTGCTGTCTGTGTCGCTCACTGCATGTTCATCTCTTCCTACAAAGGTGCTAGCTGGGTTGCTCACTGCGTGATCATCTCATCCTACGAAGGTGCTGTCAGTGTCGCTCACTGCATGTTCATCTCTTCCTACGGAGGTGCTGTCAGTGTTGCTCACTGCATGCTCATCTCTTCCTACGGAGGTGCTGTCAGTGTCACTCACTGCGTGTTCATCTCTTCCTACAGAGGTGCTGTCTGTGTCGCTCACTGCGTGTTCATCTCTTCCTACGGAGGTGCTATCACTGTCACTCACTGCATGTTCATCTCTTCCTATGGAGGTGCTGTCAGTGTCACTCACTGCGTGTTCATCTCTTCCTACAGAGGTGCTGTCTGTGTCGCTCACTGCATGATCATCTCATCCTACGAAGGTGCTGTCAGTGTTGCTCACTGCGTGACCATCTCATCCTACGAAGGTGCTGTCAGTGTCGCTCACTGCATGTTCATCTCTTCCTACAGAGGTGCTGTTTGTGTCGCTCACTGCATGTTCGTCTCATCCTATGGAGGTGCTGTCAGTGTCACTCACTGCTTGTTCATCTCTTCCTACAGAGGTGCTGTCAGTGTCGCTTACTGCATGTTCATCTGTTCCTAGAGAGGTGCTAGCTGTGTCGCTCACTACGTGATCATCTCATCCTACGAAGGTGCTGTCAGTGTCACTCACTGCATGTTCATTTCTTCCTTCGGAGGTGCTGTCTGTGTCGCTCACTGCATGTTCATCTCTTCCTACAAAGGTGCTAGCTGGGTTGCTCACTGCATGTTCATCTCTTCCTACGGAGGTGCTGTCAGTGTTGCTCACTGCATGCTCATCTCTTCCTACGGAGGTGCTGTCAGTGTCACTCACTGCGTGTTCATCTCTTCCTACAGAGGTGCTGTCTGTGTCGCTCACTGCGTGTTCATCTCTTCCTACGGAGGTGCTATCACTGTCACTCACTGCATGTTCATCTCTTCCTATGGAGGTGCTGTCAGTGTCACTCACTGCGTGTTCATCTCTTCCTACAGATGTGCTGTCTGTGTCGCTCACTGCATGTTCGTCTCATCCTATGGAGGTGCAGTCTGTGTCACTCACTGCGTGTTCATCTCTTCCTACGGAGGTGCTGTCTATGTCGCTCACTGCGTGCTCATCTCTTCCTACAGAGGTGCTGTCAGTGTCACTCACTGTGTGTTCATCTCTTCCTACAGATGTGCTGTATGTGTTGCTCACTGCATGTTCATCTCGTCCTACAGAGGTGCTAGCTGTGTCGCTCACTGCGTGATCATCTCATCCTACGAAGGTGCTGTCAGTGTCGCTCACTGCATGTTCGTCTCATCCTATGGAGGTGCTGTCTGTGTCACTCACTGCGTGTTCATCTCTTCCTACGGAGGTGCTGTCAGTGTCACTCACTGCGTGTTCATCTCTTCCTACAGAAGTGCTGTCTGTGTTGCTCACTGCATGTTCATCTCTTCCTACAGAGGTGCTAGCTGTGTCGCTCACTGCATGATCATCTCATCCTATGAAGGTGCTGTCAGTGTTGCTCACTGCATGTTCATCTCTTCCTACGGAGGTGCTGTCTGTGTCGCTCACTGCATGCTCATCTCGTCCTACAGAGGTGCTAGCTGTGTCGCTCACTGTGTGATCATCTCATCCTACGAAGGTGCTGTCAGTGTCGCTCACTGCATGTTCATCTCTTCCTACGGAGGTGCTGTCTGTGTCGCTCACTGCATGTTCGTCTCTTCCTACGGAGGTGCTGTCAGTGTCACTCACTGCGTGTTCATCTCTTCCTACGGAGGTGTTGTCAGTGTCACTCACTGTGTGTTCAACTCTTCCTACAGAGGTGCTGTCTGTGTTGCTCACTGCATGTTCATCTCTTGCTGCGGAGGTGCTGTCTGTATCTTTTAGGAAGTCTACCCCGACAGTCCAGGGTTTCCAGGCCACTGTTATCTCTCACCACTAGACCTCTATTGCCCCCCCCTTCCAGTAGATTCTGGGGTGCCACTGGCTCCCACTGTGGTCTTAGAGTTTGAGGAACGCCTACACATTGCTTCTTGCTCTCTAGCGGGGGCGGTGGGGACGCTGTCTGCCTCAGGCCTCTCTCCCTGGGGCTTCTCTGTATCAGTTGAGTTTGGACCCTTAAAAAGTAGTGTCTCTGATACCAGTAAAACACAGACTGGCTTTTCCCGTAAGAGTTTATTGACATGAATAAAGAACGGTTTTAAAGGCACACAGTGACGTCACTCAGGACATGTGACAACAGTTTTGCATAAAATGACAGTACTACCAGAAGCTGTCCTAGTCGGGCTTCCTGTACCGTTGCGGGGGTCTCCATCCGTGGGGTGCAGGGCGGGAGGTTTAAGGAAGGAAGAAGACGAGGGTCTTTTAACCATCTCCGTATCTCAAGGGATACTAGTAAAGCACAGACTTGTGTGACGTCCTTGTCTGCATATTAAAGTGGTGGAGGTGCTAAAGAGGCCGAGAGACCACGGTGGTAGCAGAGGCTGGAAAACCAGGGCTATCGGTATATAATGGAATTGCAGAGGCTAATATGGTATGTATCTGTACATTAAAGCAGTAGGGGAGCTTTGAGGGGAACTGGGGCTGGAAAGCAGATCTAGATCTATAGATTATGAGGTTAGGATTCTTATAAGGATATGGTAATGAGACAGCAGTGATTCAAGGGGCCCCAGGGGCTTGTAAGCAGGCCTGCATGTATACAGTAATACGATAGCACTGATTTAAGGGGCCTCATGCCTGCATGTATACAGTAATATGAGAGCACTGATTTTAGGGGCCTCATGTCTGCATGTATACAGTGATATGATAGAACTGATTCTAGGGGCCCCATGCCTGCATGTATACAGTGATATGATATCACTGATTCTAGGGGCCCCATGCCTGCATGTATACAGTGATACGATAGAACTGATTCTAGGGGCCCCATGACTGCATGTATACAGTGATATGATAGCACTGATTTTAGGGGCCTCATGTCTGCATGCATACAGTGATACGATAGAACTGACTCTAGGGGCCCCATGTCTGCATGTATACAGTGATATGATAGCACTGATTTTAGGGGCCTCATGTCTGCATGTATACAGTGATACGATAGAACTGATTCTAGGGGCCCCATGCCTGCATGTATACAGTGATACGATAGAACTGATTCTAGGGGCCCCATGCCTGCATGTATACAGTGATATGATAGCACTGATTTTAGCGGCCTCATGTCTGCATGTATACAGTGATACGATAGAACTGATTCTAGGGGCCCCATGTCTGCATGTATACAGTGATACAATAGCACTGATTCTAGGGGCCCCATGTCTGCATGTATTCAGTGATACGATAGAACTGATTCTAGGGGCCCCATGCCTGCATGTATACAGTGATACGATAGAACTGATTCTAGGGGCCCATGCCTGCATACATACAGTGATACGATAGCACTGATTTTAGTGGCCTCATTTCTGCATGTATACAGTGATACGATAGAACTGATTCTAGGGGCCCCATGTCTGCATGTATACAGTGATACGATAGCACTGATTCAGGGGCCCAATCCCTGCATGTATACAGTGATATGATAGCACTGATTTTAGGGGCCTCATGTCTGCATGCATACAGTGATACGATAGAACTAATTCTAGGGGCCCCATGCCTGCATGTATACAGTGATACGATAGCACTGATTTTAGGGGCCTCATTTCTGCATGTATACAGTGATACGATAGAACTGATTCTAGGGGCCCCATGTCTGCATGTATACAGTGATACGATAGCACTGATTCAGGGGCCCCATGCCTGCATGTATACAGTTATATGATAGCACTGATTTTAGGGGCCTCATGTCTGCATGTATACAGTGATACGATAGAACTGATTCTAGGGGCCCCATGTCTGCATGTATACAGTGATACGATAGAACTGATTCTAGGGGCCCCATGCCTGCATGTATACAGTGATATGATAGCACTGATTTTAGGGGCCTCATGTCTGCATGTATACAGTGATAAGATAGAACTGATTCTAGGGGCCCCATGTCTGCATGTATACAGTGATACGATAGAACTGATTCTAGGGGCCCCATGCCTGCATGTATACAGTGATACGATAGAACTGATTCTAGGGGCCCCATGTCTGCATGTATACAGTGATATGATTGAACTGATTCTAGGGGCCCCATGCCTGCATGTATACAGTGATACGATAGCACTGATTTTAGGGGCCTCATTTCTGCATGTATACAGTGATATGATAGAACTGATTCTAGGGGCCCCATGTCTGCATGTATACAGTGATACGATAGCACTGATTCAGGGGCCCCATGCCTGCATGTATACAGTGATATGATAGCACTGATTTTAGGGGCCTCATGTCTGCATGTATACAGTGGTACGATAGCACTGATTTTAGGGGCCTCATGTCTGCATGTATACAGTGATACGATAGAACTGATTCTAGGGGCCCCATGTCTGCATGTATACAGTGATACGATAGCACTGATTCTAGGGGCCCCATGCCTGCATGTATACAGTGTTACGATAGCACTGATTCTAGTGGCCCCATGTCTGCATGCATAAAGTGATACAATAGCAATGTTTCTAGGGGCCCCATGGCTGCATGTATACAGCGATACAATAGCACTGATTCTAGGGGCCCCATGCCTGCATGTATACAGTGATATGATAGCACTGGTTCAAGGGACCCCAGGTCTGCATGTATACAGTGATACGATAGCACTGATTCCAGGGGCCCCTTGTCTGCATGTATACAGTGATACGATAGCACTGATTCTAGGGGCCACATGTCTGCATGCATACAGGATACAATAGCACTGATTCTAGGGGCCACATATCTGCATGTATACAGTGATACGATAGCACTGATTATAGGGGCACAGGTCTGCATGTATACGGTAATAACAGTGATTTAAGGGGCACCTACAGTTTGTAAGCAGATCTCCATCTGGAAATTCAGGGTTCTGGGTGATGTGTAGGGGGAGTAAGGGCATGAAAGGTCTATTAAGGGGGTGGGGGGGTCGAAGTATACCTGTATCTGTAAAATAAAGGGTAAGGGTGCTTCAGTGGGTAGTGGGTGAGAATGGGTCTTGGAAGGTTTCTCTATATTAAGAGGATGGGGGCAGGTTAAGGGTTTCGGGGGGCAAAGGCAGCGGTTTGGGGAGAGAGTGCTACAGTGATCGTCTTGGAAGTTGGTCTGTTTCTCTATATTAAGAGGATGGGTGCGGGTTAAGAGTTTCGGGGGGCAAGGTCAGCGGTTTGGGGAGAGGGTGCTTCAGTGGGTGCTGGGGGAGCAACAGTCTTGGAAGTTGGTCTGTTTCTCTGCAGTAAGACGATGGACAGTGGTTTATGGGGGATGAGGGTGCTTCCTTGTATCCCTCACATTGCTTAGTCCTCTACAGCTGTGTGTGGACTTCCCCATTGGGTGCCGCCAAACAGTGAACCCATCTGATGGGAGGAGAGCGTGGACCTCGATTCGCCCAAATGTCATGAGTGCCAGAAGTGACATCATGCACTCATTGACCCCGTACGATGTCACGTTGTTGACTCCTTCAACTGCCTCGTATGTACTACTGACGGGGTGTCTAGGGAAGGAAGGAAGGAAGGGAAACTGTTGAAAGTACACAAGGATTCCTGGGCCTTTCTCAATGCCTCTTCCTGATTCAGCCTGGTGACCCTGGGACCAGGGGCAGCCATGGCAGGGCTAGGGTGCCCCTGTCTGACACCCAGGGGAAGGAGAGGGTCATTTTAGATGCTGGCATCTGGATTATTCTGCATTCATTTCTTCATGATAAGGAAAGACCTGTGGGTAGCAAGCCTTAGCACAGTAGACATTTTGGATCAGAAATCAGCAGGAGAGACCCATTATTCGGATAGAGGTTGCCAACGCTCTCCCTCAGCCCTTTGGTGGCCTCAATGCCTCCTCTTCAGCTCCCTCGCCATCTGGCACAGCACGCAGTACCCGCAGAAGCACTGGCAGAAGAAGTCTCTGCAGATGGAGCCCTGTGGAAGGAAACAGAGGAGATGAAAAAGTGTGCCCCCTAACTCCCACCCTCTCCCGTTGCATCTCACTGTGTGTGCCCCAATGCTGCGCCCCCCCCCCGGCGACACCTCACTGGGTGTGCCCTACTGCTGCCACCCTCCCTCCAGCTGCGTCTCCACGAGTGTGCCCCACTGCTGCCACGCCCTCCAGCCTCATCTCACTAGGTGTGCCCCACTGCTGCCACCACTCCTCCGAGCTGTATCGCACTGGGTGTACCCTACTGCTGCCAACCCCGTCCAGCTGCATCTCACTGGGTGTGCCCCCTTCTGTCACCCCTCCAGCTGCATCTCACTGTGTGTGCCCCCTTGCCACCCCCCCTCCAGCTGTGTCTCACTGGGTGTGTCCCACTACTTCCACCCCCCCTCCAGCTGTGTCTCACTGGGTGTGTCCCACTACTGCCACCCCCTCCAGCTGCATCTCGCTGGGTGTGCCCCTCCGATGCCACCCTCCTCCAGCTGCATCTCACTGGGTGTGCCCCACTGCTGCCACCACCCTCCAGCCATCTCTCACTGGGTGTGCCCCACTGCTGCCACCACCCTCCAGCCATCTCTCACTGGGTTTGCCCCACTGCTGCCACCCCTCCAGCCATCTCTCACTGGGTATGCCCCACTACTGCAACCCCGTTCCAACTGTGTCTGACTGGATGAGCCCCACTGCTGCCACCCTCCTCCAGCTGTATCTCACTTGGTGTGCCCCACTGCTGCCATGCTCCAGCCGTCTCTCACTGGGTGTGCCCCACTGCTGCCACCCCCCTCCAGCTGCGTCTCACTCGGTGTGCCCCACTGCCGCCACTCTCCTTTCTGCTGCGTCTCACTGGGTGTGTGTCCTTGATGCCAACCCTCTCCAGCTGTGTCTCACTGGGTGTGCTCCCCTCCCCCTCCAGCTGCACCTCACTGGGTGTACCCCACTACCACCACGCTCTCCAGCTGTGTCTCACTGGGTGTGCTCCCCTCCCCCTCCAGCTGTGTCTCACTGGGTGTACCCCACTACCACAACCCTCTCCAGCTGTGTCTCACTGGGTGTGCCCACTGCTGCCACCTTCCTCCAGCTGTGTCTCACTGGGTGTGCCCCACTACCACCACCCTCTCCAGCTGCGTCTCACTGGGTGTGCCCCACTACCACCACCCTCTCCAGCTGCGTCTCACTGGGTGTGCCCCACTGCTGCCACCTCCCTCCAGCTGCGTCTCACTGGGTGTGCCTCACTGCTGCCACCTCCCTCCAGCTGTGTCTCACTTGGTGTACCCCAATGCTTTCACTCCCCTCCAGCTGTGTCTCACTGCTGCGTCATCCTGTCCCTGCCTTCTGTGATGTAACATTGTTGGCAGCACCCACGCTAAACTTTTTTTAACACCACTGCCCCCTCCAAACACCCCATACCTCCTCCGGACACTGCTTCCCTCCTCACCCTCACCCCTCCCCCTCCAGACACGGTTCTCTCCTCACCCTCACTTCTCCTCTCTGAAATAGATCCCAAACAGCCATATTTCTGCATGAGTGCATTTGCACACACCTTCGCACAAACACCCCAAACACACCCTGACGAAAACAACCCATCACTGACACTACGAAAGCACAACCGACACACAAAAACACGCACCGACACACACGGCTCTGAGACATTTACACATCAAAACATCATGAGACAACCGAGCCCGCGCGCACAGAGGATGACATACCGATATTTATACCCACTACACTCAAATACACCCAAGCACATCCTCACACAATTAAACACACACAAACACATCTTGACACACCATAGCAACCTCCAACACAAAATGACATACCAACGTGCACAATCACAAACAGACTGATTCACCTGTACTCACACACACATTTACAGTCACACATGCTGATACATCTAAACACACTTCACACACCCCGACACACAGACATATATTACCACACCTGCACACAGACACATTACCACCCCTGCAGACACACACAGACATGTTACAGAACCTTCAAACAGACACAGTAGCACACCTGCACATAGACATATTAGCATATTTGCACACACAGATACATTAACACAGCTGCACACACACACACATAGGCACACTTACACACACACAGTGACACATTAGCACACCTCAGGGGTACTGCCCAGGGAGAGTGAGCTCACACTTTTGCTCAGGGGTACTGGCCAGGTAGTGAGAGTTCTCACTTGTGCTCAAGGGTACTGGCCAGGAGTGTGAGCTCACACTTGTGCTCAGGGGTACTGACAAGGGAGTGTGAGCTTTCACTTGTGCTCAGGGGTACTGGCCAGGGAGTGTGAGCTCTCACTTGTGCTCAGGGGTACTGGCCAGGGAGTGAGAGTTCTCACTTGTGCTCAAGGGTACTGGGCAGGGAGTGTGAGCTCTCGCTTGTGCTCAGGGGTATTGGCCAGGAGTGTGAGCTCTCACTTGTGCTCAAGGGTACTGGCCAGGGAGTGTGAGCTCTCGCTTGTGCTCAGGGGTATTGACAAGGAAGTATGATTCCTCACTTGTGCTCAGGGGTACTGGTCAGGGAGTGTGAGCTTGCACTTGTGCTCAGGGTTACTTGCCAGGGGGTGTGAGCTCTCACTTGTGCTCAGGGGTACTGCCCAGGGGGTGTGAGCTCTCAGTTGTGCTCAGGGGGACTGCCCAGTGAGTGTGAGCTCACACTTGTGCTCAGGGGTACTGACAAAGGAGTGTGAGCTTTCACTTGTGCTCAGGGGTACTGGCCAGGGAGTGTGAGCTCTCACTTTTGCTCAGGGGTACTGGCCAGGGAGTGTGCGCTCTCACTTGTGCTCAGGGGTACTGCCCAGGGAGTTTGAGTTCTCACTTGTGCTCAGGGGTACTGTCCAGGGAGTGGAATTCCTCACTTGTTCTCAGGGGTACTGGCTTGGGGGCGTGAGCTCTCACTTGTGCTCAGGGGTACTGGCGAGGAGGTGTAAGCTCACACTTGTGATCAGGGGTACTGGCCAGGAGGTGTCAGCTCTCACTTGTGCTCAGGGATACTGGCCAGGGAGTGTGAGCTCTCACTTGTGTTCTGGGGTACTACTTAGGGAGTGTGAGCTCTCACTTGTGCATCAGACTTGCGTTTGCATTTCTGCCTCACAATGACATGGTCTCCTCTTGTGAACACAGGCCTCCTAGCACATCGTAGGATGAATCAGTAGCACGAAGTTTCTCAATGTCAATAGATCTTTCAGCGGTCCATTTTGGCAACTTGGTTCCATTGGCTCTCCCAAACATTAAGGTGCCAGGGCTGTCACCCGTGGTGGAATGGAAAGTTGACCAGTATGCATGAAGCGTAGGGTGCTCATGAACCTCTTCAGAACACCATTCGCCTGCGGCCAGAGAAGTGTGCTTTTCTGATGCTTGATATTCAGATGAGTGAGAAAATCTTTAAATTCTCGACTATTGAACGGCGGCCATTGCCAGATTCGAAGTAACACCCCATGTTGCAAAAATACTTTCTAATCTCCCAACGACTCTGTCATGAGTAGTTAAAGACATCTTCTACAATGGGAATATTCACTGACACTCAAGAATGTGCTGTTGATCTTTAATTTGTTTACTGGATCATTAACTGTAGAGGGGGACTTTATCCAAATTGCCATAACTAGCTCTGTCATGTCGAATTGCGGGGATATGTACTGTAAGCTCTGATGTAATGCACATGATGATTCCTCATTACAATGTATTGATGCTACATTTGTAAAAGTTAATAAAAGAAAAAAAAAACCAACCCAACAGGCGTCGTAAAGGTTGTAATGTACCTGCTATTTTCTTCCAGATCGAGTTGGTGATATTCTTTGTTCAAATCGAGATTGGAAAAGACTTTGGGGCATATTTACATACGAGGGCATTGTGCCACTGGAACATCACTTTTTCTGACATTCCAGTGGTGCAATGCCCTGCTCCATATTTACAAAGTGGTGTTAAGCCACTTTGAATGGCTTAACGCCGCTTTGTAAATATCATCCCCTTTCACCCAGGTATCTGCGTGAAAGGGGCGTGCAATGCGTGTTGCTGTGAGCATTCCACCACAACGCCCATTGCTTTTTGATGCTGCCCCAGATTTACAAGGATCTGAAAATCTGAGGCAGCACCAAAAACTAACACCATTGAATAACAGGCGTTAGCTGGGCGCAACAAGGAGAAATACTTAAATTTCTTCTTGTTTTTGCTCTTTCTATGTGCGCTGCATTCTGCAGTACACATAGAAAGAGAAAATCACCTTTAAAGATTGTTTATGTGCAGGAAGGTGTCCCTTCCTGCACATAAACAATCAACCCTACAACACAGGCTCCCTTGCACCATGGTGCAAGGGTGCCTGCATTGCACAGAATCATCCCAGCAACGCAGGCGCCCTTGCACTATGGTGCAAGGTTGTCTGTTTTGGCGCTAGACAGCTTTTTTTAGTGCAAGGGAAAACACAGGGGTATGCCGTATTCTTATAAATACGGCACATCCCTGCGTTTTTTTAAATGACGCAGCGCTGCTAAATTGCGTGCAGCGCCACACTGCGCCATTTCCTTGTAAATATACTGCACATTCTCCATTCACCTGCTTAATCATGTCAGCAATGTGCGGACATGGATGTCGTTCTCTTTCAATTGCCTTGTTTGCTTGGCGCATATCAACGCAGATGCGCACATCGCCTCTACTATCCTTCTTGGGCACTTCCACTATGGGGGATACCCATGGCATCAGACCAGTAGGCCACTCAATGATGTCATGTTTCAATAATGTCTCAATTTCTTTCTCAACAGCCTCTTGAAAATGAAATGCAGTCCCTCATTGAGCAGCAAGACGGATGTCCTCATTTATGTGTAGTTGTACTTTCATTGTCTGAAGTCTTCCTAGTCCATGAAACAACAATGGAAAGTGATTCACTATCTCAGGATAGGCATTGATGTTGTAGTTTACAGAAATCAGCCTCATATCAGCAGCAGTGCTAAAAGTGAATAAACATGTACTCGATAAAGTGCCTGGCAGGACATGAATTGGTGCTTGTACTTTTGTCTTTTTATGTTTCACAGTTGCTATAAATGAACCTTGACTTTTCAGTGCCGTCGAAGCAACCCATGTATACACTTTGGTGTTTAACTGGGTTAAACGGGGCACTGGAGACAGTTCATTGTACTTTTCCACTTGCGTAATGTTTATCGACGCACCACAGTCTATGGTAAAAGGTATGGAGCACCCATTCACTTTCAGTGTGATTTTGGGGCAGTGCCCAAATGAATTTTGCACTTTCACTTGTCGATCTAGCTTCGACCGGCATTCTTCCTTGCAGAAAGCTAATCCTACATGTGCACGTTGTTTAGTGGTCAAGATTGACATTGTGCTCGACAATGACGGTGACTAACTTTAGACAAGGAATTTTACGACAATCGACTTTGTTCAGTTTCTACTTGCTGCTTGCCATTTCTGATGTTGCCGATTGGTCTTATGGACGTGATTGGAACGTTTCTGGAACTATCCAGCATCCATTTTGTTTTCTCCAAGTGACGCACTTGATCTTTCCTCCATGTTGTTTCCTCAACGTGACGCACGTGATCTTTCCCTCATTTTTAAAACCATTACAAAATGGTTCTCTTTACTGCAGCCTTTGCATATCTGTCAACGGCGGGACATTTACCTTCATGTATAAAGTAAAATCCACGTCGAAAACACAACTTCCTTTTCTTTGGAGACACTGCTCTCCGGCCTTCTACCTTGTATTTCACCTTGCTTTTACACTCAGCACTGAGTCAGTTGCCATGAGTACTCACTCCAAGATGAGTGTCTCTTTCAGCATTCGTTGTCTGAAGGAATCAGAGAGACAACCATCTATTACTCTGAGGTGCGTGGCCTTTTCATCATTAAACTCGTTGAACTCGCTTGATGAGCGAATCAAATCTTTCTACAAACTCATCCATCGTTTCATCAGTTCTCTCTCCATTTCCTGACTGAAAATGTATCTTTCGTAGTCAGCATTTGGCACTGGATTGAACTTGGTGTTCAGCACTTCTTTGATTTGTAAGTACGTCGCTTCTCCACTGAGTGGTATTTTCTTTGACTCCTTCACCTGCCAAATTCTTTAGATACTTAATGATCTTTTTGTCATTTGCTTCTTCCAGCGCATCAATGAAATCTTCAAAGGTTTTGATCCAGGCAGTCCACCTGTCATCAATATTCTGCTGTTTGGTGGTATCGAAGGGAGGCGGTGGTTTTAAGAAGGCGGCTGCATCATACCCTGTGAAACTTTCTGCTGCCACGAGTGACGCCCGCTCCGAAATTGTTGGCTGCCCACTTGGACTGGCACCGTGGTTAAGCACTAGCCGTGTACTAACATTTGGGTCATAGCACCTACTCTCTGGTGTTGAGGCGCTGTCTTCTTCTTTGGTGGTGGGTAGCGGTTTCGTTTCGTGCACTGGATCTTTACCACTCTCACCTCTTTGCATTGCACCTGGTTTCTACTGCCTTTATCATTTTGTTATATTTTAAATGTTTTCTGCTTTTAGTGCTTCCTTGCACTCGCCAATCACTGCCTCTAGCGCTTTTCCGTACCTGGTTGTCGCTGTCTTTAGCGTTGTCGTATTGTATGAATGACGGCTCTGTTATGCTGTGGCACAGTATCTCTGGTCTCAACTTTACCAGCAAATTTCTAGCCGACAAAAACCAAACTTTCTGTAAGGCCTTTATTTTCTTCACAGGCACAGACCATGCACTGGCTGGAGTGGTGCTTTGACTCCATGTACGCCAACTGCCGATTTTCACTTTGACCGAGGCACACGTGGCATGCACGTGCAGTTTTCTGGACTACGGCAAACTCTCCGGGAGAGCACTTACGGTTCTTCGGGTCGGGGTTTACGTAATCCCCTATCTCATCCCCAGCCTGGGTACATATAAATGATCACACCACACACAGAGTTTGGTATTACACATCTTTATTCCTCATCGTGTAACCATAAACAAAACATTCTACAGCATGAATTCAATCCCCAAACCCAAGCACTTATGTCACTGTTCTACGGAGTCCTTCAGGGACTAAAAGGGTCCCATCATCTCTAACTCACAAGCCACTACACTCTGTGTTTATGGTATTCTGAGAGAGGAGCAGAACTGCTCCAGCATTTTATTCCCTGGTAGTGATTAGATTTATGTTATCAAAAATCAGCTCAGGTCATCTTGGCCTTAGGAACCCAAGCAAATGAGACCCCCACTTCTGTCCGATCCCCACAGCACCACATGCGTTATACAGGCAAGGAGCTTTGGAAAGCCATGAGAGTGAGACCGCCACTCCTGCCCAAACCCCACAGTGCCATGTGCGTTTTGAAGGAGGGGTGCTTTGGGAAGCCAAGAGAGTGAGACCCCCACTTCAGTCCGAAGCCTACAGCACCACATGCATTTTAAAGGGGGGGGATGCTTTGGGAAACCAAGAGAATGAGACCCCAACTCCAGTCCGAACCCCACAGCACCACGTGCATTATCAAGGGGGGAGCTTTGGGAAGCCAAGAGAGTGAGACCCCAACTCCAGTCCGAACCCCACAGCACCACGTGCATTATCAAGGGGGGAGCTTTGGGAAGCCAAGAGAGTGAGACCCCCACTCCAGTTTGAACCCCACAGCACCACATGCTGTAAAGTGGAGACGCTTTGGGAAGCCAAGAGAGTGAGACCCCCTTTACTGTCCAAACCCCTCTGCACCACATGCGTTATACAAGGGAGGCGCTGTGGGAAGCCAAGAGAGTGAGACCCCCACTACTGCCCGAACCCCACAGCACCACGTGCATGATAAAGGGGGAGTGCTTTGGGAAGAGAAGAGAGTAGACCCCCACTCCTGTCTGAACCCCACAGCACCATGTGCATTATACAGAGGAGGCGCTTTCGGAAGCCAAGACAGTGAGACCCCCAATTCTACCCGAACCCACTGCCCCATATGTGTTATAAAGGGGAGGCTCTTGGGGAAGCCAAGAGAGTGAGACTCCCCCACTCCTGTGAGATCCCCACAACACCATGTGTGGTAAAGGAGAGGCTCTCCCAGAGTAAGTGTGTAGGCATGCCACACAGCCTAGAACAAACAGAAAAGCAGACATACACACCCAAACACATACTGACACTCTTAACGAAGCACACACAGACACTCACACACACGCACACACACGCATGTGCACACACACACATGCCCTAACACACTGAAATAACTTAACACACACAAACACTTAATGACACATACAAGTATAACTGACACGCCTAAAAACACTCTAACAGGTTCACCACTCTGTTTTTGCCCCATTTCCCCCCACTCCCTTCACTTATGCCAGGCCTAACATACTCCACCACATGTTGTCGAACCACGAGTGTTCCACAGAATACCAGCCCCTGAGAGGTGAGGAGCAGTCAGGGTACCCCCTTACCGGAATTTGCCAGCGCTCCCTCATGGCGGTCTGCAGGGCGAGGAAGGTCCCAGGCAGACATGGCAGGAAGAAGTTCTCCCCGAAGTCCTTGGACACTTGGCACATCAGGATGCAGGGTACGAAGGTGCCACAGAGACCTAGAAAAAGAGAGAGGTCAGTACACTGCACAGAAGTAGCTTCCTGTACTAGTCTTCCAGACCTCCTTCCATTCTTCCCACTCCATTTACAGACAGATTTAGGGGGCCCCACAAACATGCTACAGCTTCACTGTGCTCCCCCTCTTCTATGGCTTTTCCAGGGGGCACCAGGCTAGTTTGTCTTCAAGACAGTACCTGCTTCAAGGCCTCAAGAGGTGTGATTCGGTTGTATGAAAGAACCACACATGCCTTTACTATGCATGCCGTAACCACGCGGGCAAAACAACAAACGCATTGTTACCACGCCTTCATTTAGTACATAAGTCAGTACAGCGACTTGCCTTAGACGTCCGCACCCTCTTCGACTGAGGCAAAACTGCAGCCCTCATCCTCCTGGACATCTTGGCCGCCTTCGATACCAGTTTTTACCGCACCCTACGCACAAGACTCCATGACGCCGGCATCCACGACAAAGCCCTGGAATGGATCCGCTCCTTCCTCACCGGCTAAACACGGAGAGTCAGACTACCACCATTCCACTCTGAACCTACAGAGATCAGCTGTGGAGTGCCTCAGGGCTCCTCCCTGACCCCACTCTCTTCAACATCTACATGGCCCCGCTCGCAGCCATCGTCAGGAACCACGGTCTCAACATCGTCTCCTACGCCGATGACACCCAGCTGATTCTCTCCCTCACCAACGAATCCACAGTCGCCAAGAAAAACTTTCACGACGGGATAAAAGCTGTAGCCACCTGGATGAAGAACAGCTGCCTCAAGCTTAACTCTGAGAAGACCGAAGTCCTCATCCTGTGCTCCTCCACCTCTGCCTGGGACGACTCCTGGTGGCCCACAGCACTTGGAACCCCCCTCACACCCACAGATCACGCTCAGAACCTCGGCATCATCCTGAACTCCTTGCTCACCATGAGCCGCCAGATCAATGCAGTCTCATCCTGCTTCCATATGCTACGCATGCTCTGAAAGATCTTCAAGTGGATCCCCATTGAGTCCAGAAAGACGGTCAACCATGCACTCATCAGCAGCAGAATTGACTACGGCAACGCACTCTATGCCGGCATCGCACAGAAATTCCTCAAAAAACTGCAGAACATTTAGAACGCCTCCACCAGACTCATCTTCAACATCCCCTGCCGCAGCCACATCACCGGCCACCTGAGAGACCTCCATTGGCACCCAGTCAACAAAAGAATCACCTTCAAGCTCCTCACACACGCCTACAAAGCCCTGCATGACAGAGGACCTGCGTACCGTAACCACTACCTCACATTCCACACACCCACCAGAGCCCTCTGCTCCGCTCAACTGGCCCTGGCTACTGTCCCACATATCCGCAAGACCACAGCCAGAGGAAGATCCTTCTCCTACTTTGGAGCAAAGACCTGGAACACCCTGTCTCTGCACCTCAGACAATCACCGTCACTGCCTTAATTCAGGAAGGACCTCAAGACCTGGCTCTTCAGCTGAACCACAGCGCCTTTGACAGACCAGCAGTCCCCTCCCTCCCTCCCTCCCAGCACCTTGAGACCCTTACGGGTGAGTAGTCGTGCTCTATAAGTCACCTGATTGATAGGGAATCGCTGGACTTTGGAATAGTATAATTTGCAATTCCAACTCCAGTCTGTGTAACAGTGAGGAAGCTGTTGGACTTAAAATCCAACACCAGTCCAACAACGCGTTCCTTAAAGCAAGTTGTTGTAACGACTTGTGTGCTAAAGGAACACGTGATAATGACACATTTGTTGCAGTGCCTGCGCTGTAAAGGCACACCGTGGTCTAGACTGCGCTGCATATTATGTTTCCCATCGGATTCGCGTGAAGTCAGTGGTCATCGGAGGTAGATCAGTGGGCTGAGCCAATACTGCTGCCACTGTATCCGAGCCACCAACACCCGCACCCCAGTAGCAAAGCAGGGGCCATGTGCACTATTTACAGGTCGCAAAATACAGGTTGCAATTTGCGACCAGTAAAGAAATTTAAAGAATCGACCTATGTACTAATAGGTCAGTTCTTAAAATTGTGAATCGTATTGGGTCATTCATATTAATATGGTAGGTTGCAAATTCCGACTCACTACAATTGGAGGCCAACACAGGCCATCACAGGGATGGTGGCCTGCTGGGGCCAGCAGACCACCATGTCTGTGATTGTCTTTTTTAATAAGGCAAACTATTTTTCTAACGGAAATGGGACTGCATTTTAAAAAAATGTTTTTTTTTTTTTGTTTGTTGAAAAGGAGGCAACGGTAATGTGGCCAACGGCCTCCTTGTTTACTTTTTTTTACATTCACAAAGGGTGTTTAAGGGAGACCCCTTCCCTTTGCAAATGGATTACCACCTCCTTTGAGGTGTTGGCAAAATATCAATGTTTTGCAAATGGGTTTTGGCCACAAAACATAGATACATTTGGTACAT
This sequence comes from Calotriton arnoldi, assembly GCA_963921515.1. Lineage (NCBI taxonomy): Eukaryota > Metazoa > Chordata > Amphibia > Caudata > Salamandridae > Calotriton > Calotriton arnoldi. Next base: position 49,060 of record CAWUFW010014430.1, read on the forward strand.
ATCGGTATTTGGGAGGGATGCCGTTTTGGCCACAAAACATAGATACATTTGGTACATAACGGTATTTGGGAGGGATGCCTCCCACACGTCCCTTCCAGATAAGGAATCAGTATCCATTCAGAATCCCATTTTAGGAGTCTGAAAAGGTTTTCCAATTACTAAAACAGGATTAGTAAATAAAAAAAGCTTTGTATTTACCACGTCTGGCCCTAGGATCCCAAATAAACTGGGAAACTGAAACAGCCCTTCCTGTTTGTCATTTTGTTGGTGTCTGATACAGCGGGGGCTCAGAGGGGGTGAGAGAGGAAGGGAAGAGCTTAGTGGACACAATTCTTAAGAACATAGGTGTGCCGTGTGAGCCTGCGTGAACCTGCACCTGTGTGTGCGCATCATGTGTGTGCAGGGTGTGATATTCACAGATGCCCATGTGTGTGCCTTAATGAACCTGAACATGTGTGTGTGTGTCATGTGTGTGCAGGGTGTGATACTCACAGATGCCCATGTGTGTGCCTGAATGAACGTACATGTGTGTGTGTGAGTCATGTGTGTGCAGGGTGTGATACTCACAGATGCTCATGTGTGTGAGTCATGTGTGTGCAGGGTGTGATACTCACAGATGCCCATGTGTGTGCCTGAATGAATGTGCATGTGTGTGTGTGAGTCATGTGTGTGCAGGGTGTGATACTCACAGATGCCCATGTGTGTGCCTGAATGAACATGCATGTGTGTGTGTGAGTCATGTGTGTGCAGGGTGTGATAATCACAGATGCCCATGTGTGTGCCTGAATGAACGTGCATGTGTGTGTCATGTGTGTGCAGGGTTTGATGCTCACCGATGCCCATGTGTGTGCCTGAATGAACATGTATGTGTGTGTGAGTCATGTGTGTGCAGGGTGTGATACTCACTGCACACAAATGACACACTGCACATGTGTGGCCATGTGTATTTGTCTGAGTGCACATGTGCATGTGTGTGTCAATTGTGCACAGATGCTTGAGTGTGTGTGTGCCTGAGTGCACGTGCAGTGTGCTAAGTGTGTGATACTCATGGATGCTTGAGTGTGTACCTGAGTGCATGTGCTGTGTGTTCAGTGTGTGATACTCACAGACGCTTGAGTTTGTGTGCCTGAGTGAACGTACCGTGTGTGCAGCGTGTGATACTCACAGATGTTTGAGTTTGTGTGCCTGAGTGCACTTGCCGTGTGTGCAGTGTGTGATACTCACAGATGCTTGAGTGTGTGGGCTTAAGTGCACATGCCGTATGTGCAGTGTGTGATACTCACAGATGCTTGAGTGTTTGTGCCTGAGTGCACGTGACATTTGTGCAGTGTGTTCAGTGTGTGATACTCACAAATGCTTGAGTTTGTGTGCCTGAGTGAACGTACCATGTGTGCAGCGTGTGATACTCACAGATGCTTGAGTGTGTGGGCCTGAGTGCACATGCCGTGTGTGCAGTGTGTGATACTCACAGATGCCCATGTGTGTGTGCTTGAGTGCACGTGCCGTGTGTGCAGTGTGTGATACTCACAGATGCCCTTGTGTGTAGGCCTGAGTGCACGTGTCAGTGTGTCATTTATGTGCAGTGTGTGATACTCACTGGTGCCCGTGCATATGCCGAAGTGCACATGAACCTGTGTGTGCAGTCTGTGATGCATGTGTGTGCAGTCTGTGATGCGTGTGTGCAGTCTGTGATGCTCACAGATGCCCATGTTTGTGCGTGTGTCTGAATGCACATGTGCCTGTGTATGTGTGTTGTCTGTGTGTAGTGTGGGATACTCACAAATGCTTGAGAGTGTGTGCTTGAGTGCACGTGCAGTGTGTGCAGTGTGTGATACTCAGAGATGCCCATGTGTATGTGTCTGTGTGCACGTGTCTGTGTGTGTCATTTATGTGCAGTGTGTGATATTTGCTGGTGCCCGTGCGTATGCCGAAGTGCACATGATCCTGTGAGCGTCATGTGTGTGCAGTCTGTGATGGTCACAGATGCCCATGCTTGTGTGTGTGTCTGAGTGCACATGTGCCTGTTTATGTGTGTTGTTCGTGTGTAGTGTGTAATACTCACAAATGCCCATGTCGTCAAAACAATCCATCACCTCTGAGTGCCAATTGCTCGTCTGTGTGTTGTAGCCCATGCTCTGAGGCTGGCTGCTGATTGGATGACTCATGTTAGATTCTGTAAAAGGACACAAGAATAACACAAGATTTATAACTGTAACTGCTTTGTCAAAATGGACTTATTGTCTCAAATGATAGTAGGCCTAGAAGAAATGTGTATAACTTCCTTTGCAAAAACTATGTGGAATGCCAATAAATGATGCAAAATTCTGAACAAACTTCCGGTCATCCAAAATGTGGCTACCCGGGTGGTCCTGGGTGTTCCTAAGCATCTTTCCACTAAGGAGGGTTTGCGCTCACTGCACTGGCCTCCCGTGAGGAAGGGGTGACTTTTAAATCTCTCTGCATGCTCTATAAGGCTCTTCACCAGCAGGGCCTGTTGCACCTGAGACCCGCTGCCAACCGGTACTCTCCGAAAAGACAGCTTCGATCTGCACCCTTCTCAGGTTCCGGAAGGGTCGATGGGGAGCTGCGCTTTTTCTGTGGTAGTGGCCATGTTACGGAATATGATACCTATAGATATTGCGAGTCTGAATTCCTACACTGTGGGCCAGATGTACGACCATTGGCAATTGCGACTCGCAAATTGCGCCAAATTGGGAGTCGCAATTGCCAATGTACACCAGTGTCTGAGACACTGTTTGCGATTCCCCATGGGGTCGCAAATTGCATGCCTCATGCATATTAACGAGGCACTCGCAATTTGCGACCCCATTGGGAATGGATGGCCCTCCCAGGGATGGTGGCCTGCTGGGGTCAGCAGACCTCCATGTCTGGGACCACTTTTAAATAAAGCAGTTTTTAAAAATGCAGCCTGTTCTCCTTACAGGAAAACGGGATGCATTAAAAAAAGAAAATGAAACGTTTTTGTTTCATTTTTAAGGGCAGGTAGTGGTCCCTGCGCACCCATTCACAAAGGGGAAGGGGTCCCCTGGGGACCCTTTCCCGTTTGCGAATGGTTTACCACCCTCTTGAAGAGGGTGGTAAACTGCGAGTGTTTTGCGGTCGCATTACATTCTTTCATAGGGTTCAGACTCGCTATTAGGAAGGGACGCCCTCGGAACGCCCCTTCCTAATAGCGAGTCGCTAACCCTATTCTGCGAGTCGCTATTTAATTAGCGACTCGCAAAATAGGGTTAGTACATGGGCCATAGGTTTTTTGCATGCGCAAACGGGTCTAAAACCCATTTGCGCACGCAAAAATCCGCCGTAACCAACTCAAAACCTGGTTATTCTCTCAACCTTAGTGATGCTCTTGTGGTCTCACCCTGGCTGTTTCTTGGCGCTTAAACGCCTTTTGACTTAATGCGCTTTATAAATCTAAATACAATACAATATAAAATGCCTGTCTTTTTTAGTGCAAAATGTGTCTGCATTTTGGACGTGAGGACGTATTTTGTGCTAAAAAATAACACAAAATCACATGAGATGTGAATAACAGCAAATTGTTGCTCGAACAACATCTCAATTACGTGACAGGCATTACAATCTCAGACAATACATGTAACAAGTGTAACATAAAATGCTGGAAATGAGGCAAGATTAAGGTGGTTTAAGGAGGTGTAAACAACATTTTGCCTGGCCTAGAGGCTAGACAAGACTTGTATCCCAATACACATGCATACAAACAGTTAGGACCAAACTGAAGTAACACACAGAAGCACACACATCCACCCAAGAAGTCCACTTCACACTACACCTCCAAAGAGGAGAAGCGCCCTATGTGTGCATCCACAAACATACAACAGAAACACAACACTCAAGTTAACTCTCCAGTTCCACTCACTCCTCACACACATTCACTTCCCTGATCCTACAATCGGCCACTCCTACCTTCGCCCCAAAGACTCCTCGTCCAAAGACGCCAAGACGAATAACCCCATCAGACTCAAAGGGGCTCACAGCTAAAGGCCATAATATTACTTGCCTATTTGTAATGCACATGCCTTCCATTGGGCATCTTGGCACAGAATAATATCTATTTATAGTTTCATAAACCAGACGTTTTCATTTTATCAATATTGTTCTTTTGCAGTGTACTTTCATTGATGAAAAAGTTTTAAAAACAGCAACACATTTGGAAAAAAAGAAAGCAGTATTGTTGACAGTTAAGAGCAGTTTTCATGCCTGAGGAATGTAAAACCAATTAACCCTTTCCGGAGTGGTTCCGTCATTTGCCACAGTGCTCATATGCGCATGACGGGACCATTCCGTCATGTGCACACAAGCACTAAATCCCTCCTTTTGTTTTTTGCCTCAGGAGGTGGGAAAGAGCTTCCCCAGGTGCCTGAGGCATTTTTTTTTCAATGTAATGACGATCACGCATATGGCGCGCTGACATCATTGCATTGTAACTGAAACTGAAATGAGCCGATCGGCTCGTTTCACTGTCACTGTTTCAGTGCTTGTAGTGCTATCTCAGCCCCCCGAGCACCGAAACACATGGGAATGGAATCATTGGAATGGGGAGAATCTCCCCTTTCCAATGGTACCCCTCCCTAGTGGATCCCTACTTGGGGATTGCTGCAGGAGGGCGATCCCCAAGCAGGGATCCACCGACTAGGCACCAGGGAGGGGGGAACAGCCCCTTGGGCAAGGGCTTTTGCTCCCCCCCCCCCAATGTTTTTGCATACAGTCAGTCTTTCTGCCCGCCCCCTGGGGGGCGGGGGGCAGAAAGCACACTAGGCACCAAGGATTAATTTTATTTCTGTATGTAGGGGTGGGGGCATGCCAATGCCCCCAACTCCCAAACAATCTCCACAGTCTTTCTATCCCCCTGGGGGGCAAATGTTTTTTTCTACCCCCGATCGGGGGGGGGGGGAGAAAGTCCACCAGACACCAGGGATTTTTTTTTATTGTAAAAGGTGGGGCTGCCCACAATGGGCAAGACCATGCCCCCACCCAAACGTATTTGGAAACAGTCTTTCTGCAAAAAGCACACTAGGCACCAGTGATTTTTATTTATGTACATTTAGGGGTGGAAGCTGCCCAAAATGTGCATGTCAATGCCCCCACCCCCCTAAAAAATTTGCCACATTCTTTCTGCCCCCCTGGGAGGTAGATGGGGGCAATAGCCACTGATCTGCCCCCCCCGGGGGGGGCTGAGAGCCGACTAGGCATCAGGGACTATGTTTTTTTATACATAGAGGTGGGTGCTGCCCAAAATGGACATGCCAATGCCCCCAAACACAAATTGGACAGTATTTCTGCCACCCTCTGGAGCCAGATGGGGGTTATTACCCCCAATCTGCCCCACAGGGGGGCAGAAAGTCCACTAGACACCAGGGATATGTTTATGTGCATTGCCAGCGAGCGGCCCCATAGACAAGGGTCGCTCCCCTTTTTTTCTAGGGACACATTTTGGCTGTTTCTGACCCCCCTTGGGGGCAGATCAGCAATATTTTTAGGTGCATCTGAACCCCAAGGGGGGTTAAAAACCACTAGATACCAAGGAAAGTTTCTGTGTGTGTGTGTGTGAACTGGAGTTCTGCTGACGGTGTGCGTGTACTGGCGTTTGGCTGGCTGTGTGTGTACTGGCATTTTACTGGTGGTGTGTGTGGACTCGCACTTGGCTAGTGGTGTGTGTGTGGACTAGCGCTTGGTAGCAGTGTGTGTAGACTGACGCTTGCTTGGCGGTGTGCGTGGACTGACTCTTGGCTGGCGGTGTACGTGAACTGGGGCTTGGCTGGTATCATTTTTATCAGGAGACCGAGGGGAACGCTGGGTGGTAGGAAATTTGTGCCAGCGCAGTGATCACACACAGGAATGTGAGAAAATGTTTATCTTTTTAGCTAAATTTGAGGTTTGCAGGGGATTCTGGGTTGGAAAACATTGGGGGATCCACGCATGCCACCCCTCCCTGGACTCCCCCAAGTGTGTAGTTTTCAGAACTGTCTGGATTTGGTAGGTTTACCTAGATGGCCGCTGAGCCCGGGACCAAAAATACAGGTGACTCCCTTGCAAAACCAGGTTGTTTTGTGATAGGTAATTTTGATGTCTCCACAATATGTTTTGGGCCCTTCCCTGTTGCAGGTACTTGGCCCACCCACACGAGTGAGGTACCATTTTTATCAGGAGACCTAGGGGAACGCTGGGTGGTAGGAAATTTGTGTCAGCCCAGTTATCCCACAAATTTACCACACAGAAAAGCGAGGAAAATGTGATTTTCTTTAGCTAAATTTGAGATTTGCAGGGGATTCTGGGTAGGAAAATGTTGGGAGATCCACGCATGCCACACCTCCCTGAACTCCCCGGGTGTCTAGTTTTCAGAAATGTCTGGGTTTGGTAGGTTTCCATAGATGGCTGCCGAGTCCGGGACCAAAAACGCAGGAGACTCCCTCGCAAAACCAGATAGTTTTGCGATCAATAATTTTGAAGTCTCCACCGTACGTTTTGGGCCGTTTCCTGTCACGTACACTAGGCCTACTCACACAAGTGAGGAACCATTTTTATCAGAAGACCTGGGGGAACACTGAGTGGTAGGAAATTTGTGGCGGCCCATTGATTCCACAACTGTCGCACACAGAAAAGTGAGGAAAACGTGATTTTTTTTTAGCTAAATTTGAGGTTTGCAAGGGATTCTAGGTAGGAAAATGTTGGGAAATCCTTGCAAGCCACACTTCCCTGGACTACCCTGGGTGTCTAGTTTTCAGAAATATCTGGGTTTGGTAGGTTTCCATGGATGCCCGCCAAGCCTGGGACCAAAAACTCAGGTGTCTCCCTGGCAAAACCAAGTCTTTTTGTGATCAATAATTTTGAAGTCTCCACAGTACGTTTTGGGGCGTTTCCTGTTGCAGGCACTAAGCCTACCCACACAAGTGAGGTACCATTTTTAACGAGAGACTTGGAGGAACGCTGGGTGGGTGGATGTTTGTGGCTCCCTGCAGATTCCAGAACTTTCCATCACAGAAATGTGAGGAAAATGTGTTTTTTTTTTACAAAGTTTGAAATGTGCAAGGGATTCTGGGTAACAGAACCTGATGGGAGCCACACAAGTCACAGCAAACACAAGGAGATGATGGACGGAGCGCTGAAACTTTTCAGACACTCACTCCCAGTCACAGATCTGGGTTGAATCCATCATCATTCTTTAGCTCACTTCGCCACCTCAGTTCAGACCCAACTATATGCAAATCAGTCTTGACCCTGTGCCTCATGGGAACAGTCCAGCCTGAACTGCCAAGCCAGGTCTTCCCTGAACCAGAAACAAGCATCCTGGGACCGGTTTCTGACACCCTTCATCAGCCAGGCTAGCTTGAATCCAGTGGCACCCCATCCTGGATTACCCTGGGTGTCTAGTTTTCAAAAATGTACAGGTTTACTAGGTCTCCCTAGGTGCCGGCTGAGCTAGGGTCCATAATCTACAGCTAGACACATTGTGAAAAAAGGGTCAGTTTTCACTGGAAAAGTCTGATGTGCCCACGTTGAGTTTTGGGCTGTTTCCTGTCGCGGGCACTAGGCCTACCCACATAAGTGAGGTACCATTTCTATCGGGAGACTTGGGGAATGCTTGGTGGGTGGAATTTTGCGGCTCCCCACAGATTCCAGAACTTTCCATCACAGAAATGTGAGAAAATGTGTTTGTTTTACAAAGTTTGAGGTGTGCAAGGGATTCAGGGTAACAGAACCTGGTGAGAGCCACACAAGTCACCCCATCCTGGATTCCCCTGGGTGTCTAGTTTTCAAACATGTATAGGTTTGCTAGGTTTCCCTAGATGCTGGCTGAGCTAGGGCCAAAAATCCACAGCTCTAGGCACATTGCAAAAAAAGGGTCAGTTTTTACTGGAAAAATGTGATGTGCCCACGTTGCGTTTTGGGCTGTTTCCTTTTGGGCCATTTCCTGTCGTGGTCACTAGGCCTACCCACACAAGTGAGGTACCATTTTTATCAGGAGACTTGGGGCAACACAGAACAGTAGAACAAGTGTTATTTCCAATTGACTTTCTATGCATTTCTGCCTTCCAAATGTAAGACAATGTGTAAAAAAGAAGTTACTTTGAAAAATGTCCTCTAATTCACATGCTAGTACTGGTATCCACAATTTCGGAAGTGTGCAAATAACCACTGATTCTAAACTCTATATTTTGTTCCAATTTAGGGAATACATAGGTTTCCTTGATACCTATTTTGTTACACTTGTTAACACTGACTGGGCCTAGGTTGCATCTCATTAGTACAAGTTTAACACACAAACATAGCAATAAGCAACTGAAAGGTGAACAGTCATCCTTTGGGTCTTCAACTGTGCTACATGTATTGTAGCATTTGTTTTTAAACTTTTGATCCCTTTGAGCTAGACTTTTTTTTTAATCTACAGTTTATGTAGCAGATGATCGATTACATAGAAATAATGCATCAAATCCATAATTTTGCAGAAAACGCCACAGCCATAAAATTGGATGATTTCAGTGGTGCTGACTATAACCTGGGAATGTGCAATGTACTGTAACACGATATCAGAATATGAAACGCTCATATTTGTAACTCTGCCATACCGGCGAGAACAAATTCAGCCCAACACAATATCCTACTTGAGATAACACAGGGCCTCATTTTGATGTCGGTGGGACTGCCACTGACAAGCCGTCGGTGGTGGTTTCACTGACATCCTGGCCATCGGTCCGACTTCCGCATTATGATGCGGACGGTCGGACCGCAGTGGTCTGGGGGACAGACTGCTGCCTCCAACAGGCTCGAGGAGCACATTGGGGCGGCGGTCTGACACTAATCGATACAATGGAGGCGGTGCCTGCGCCGGCACCGCCATAGGGATTAGGATGTCCATTTCCCACAGCCTTTTCATGGTGGTCCCACCACCATGAATAGGCTGTCAGAAAGGGACTTTGGGGGCCCCAAGCAGGGCCCTTGTCCCTTGTGGGTCACTGCTAAGTGGCCAGGGGGGCACATGTGGTGCCCCCCCAAACATCCATGCACCGTGCGCCAGGCACCACATGATGCCTGGCACACGGCGCATGGATGTTTGAAAAGTGCACATTTCCTGGGCTTCAGCGCAAGCCACAGTACAAAAAGACACATTCTGACGGCTGTGCTGGCGGTCTTATCCTAATCGAGCAGGTGGGAATGCCGACTCATTGTTGGATGGACACCTGCCTGTGGTGATCCGACCGCCATTGTAATGAGGGCCACAGTTATTTACTTCACTTCAGCATCTGGCAGAAAACAGATAGACATGCTTAGCGCCTTATTCAAAAGATGAACTTAAACAGTTGTGTAAGTTTACTATTTTTTTGGTATACATAAACTACAAGTTTAATTTTATGAATAGTAATTTTACAACTGTGGAGACTCCGCACTCGCGGCAGAGACCCCGCACATAAAAAGTTAGGCCTTTCGTATCTTTTTATGTGCAGAGCTCTCCACTCCGACTGTGGCATCTCCGGAGTTGAAAAATTACTGCTAGTAAAAATAAACTTGTAGCACATACATATAGAATACAAAACAATAGTAAACTTACACAAAGGTGTACGCTTACCTTTGTGAATCAGACCCATACTCTATAGGCATTGTTACTGCAATGCTACTATCTGAATAGTATAATGCATGCCCAGGGTCGGATTGGTAACGCGGGCACTCGGAAAATGGCCTAAGGGCCGGTAACCAAGTTCTAGCTGTCGGCTGCTTTTTTGGGCAGCCTGGGGGCTGTCTGTCCTGTTAGGATGCCACCAGCAGCCCAGTGGGTGCCTGAGTGGCCTTTCTAGAGGCAGATGGGCGGAGGTATCACTCCCTTTCTCTCGCTGGGCCGGCCCATTAATGTATGCTGATTGAGCGGCGGCAGGGGCCTGAGCAGAAGTGCTCTCACTTGCATTCATGTGTGGCTCAGCAGTGTGAACTAATCTGTGCATTTTTTTTAAATCTAAGTGAAGTTAATAAAACATGCCCCCACCCCCTTTCTTTTCATAAAACTTCGCTGAAGAAGTGTTTTGCGGAAAGGCAATACGCAAATGTGGGCCACTTTTTTTTGGTGTGCCCGGGCCGATTTTTGATCCCAATCGAACCCTGTGCATGCCTCATCTTACAGTATATTACTGCGTGCATCTTACAGAAGCTAAAATACATAAACACTCAGAACCCCACACAGACCATAATGGAGGTGCAGAACGCCACTCACAGGCCTGGGCCCTGGTGTCACTGTACCTGCTGCATCATTGGCAGGTAAACCTCTGTTCCCCCTCCCCCAACTAGAGATGGGGGACTCACTGAAAGCTTGATCAGTGCTTGTGCCTGAAGCCCGGCTCTGGCTCAGCTCTAGGTGCTCTTGGAACTTCGAGCCCATAACGAGCCAAGCTTTCATGTACCTTCTGCCTGCCACCCTCAATCTACCCAGGATGTGGCATTGTGGCGAGAGCTTCCAACTTTGGAAGTGAACAAGCTAGGTTTGAGTGTCACTGTTGGATCAACATCCTGTGAGTCTGGGCAAATCTCCAGTGCCTAAAAGAAATTAACGTGACCTTGTGTAATGTATCTGTTGTTCATGTAAAGCACTTCAATACCTCAAGGTCAAGTTTGCACTATGTAAAAACTGAAGAAGACTGCCCAGAGAGGGAAAAACAAAGCATAAACATAAAAAGGAGAGACAGATAGCCATTTAGTGGCTGATTTGTAAAGTGAAAACATAAAACCTGGATAAATTGCAGATTCCCCACTTAAATTGTGTGATCTTGGGCAAATATTTTATTTCACCAAAACTCTTTTTCTTCATATTTGTGCTTGAAAGCATGTTCAAATACATGAATCCGAAAAACAACTATAGAAAAACCTCTTGTGCTTGATTTAATAGACTAGTGTTGCTCTATAATAATCTGGGCCACATAAAGGGCCACACGACAACTGTCTTGCCTGTAGGTTCACTAATGGCGCTGTCACCAGAGAGAGGACGGGGCAGGAATGACTCTAAGCTCATGTTTAAAAACGATCACTTTTAATAAGTACTTCCCATTGTACTTCTATATTGTGACTTATTAATGTCAAAGCTCCCATGTGTTAAAGAAATACACTTTTTTTTAATTTTGAGGGGACCCTATCATATTACACATGATGTTTGTTGTATATTTTACATAGTAAACGTTTTCAGGGCTCGGCTCGTGCATGGGTTCTACGAGCCAAGCCAGAGCCTTAACTTGGCTCTGGGGCTCTCCCTGTCAATTTGTTGACTCGCCCACCTCCACCCCCAAAACACACCGCCCAATTTCATTTTTAAAGACTGTGAAAAAAAACATGACAGCGTTCGAGATGGAGGAAGCACTTAACAGGTGTGTTTTGCAAGGCCTCTTCTGCCATGATTGGGTGGGCCAAAGGTCATGTTTGGGTGGGCCTGGCCCACCCTGCCCCAGAAACCCCACGAAAGATCGGCTCGTTATGGGCTCGAGGTTCCAACAGGACCTCGAGCTGAGCTAGAGCCAGGCTTCAGGCCTGAGCCTGGCCAGAGCTTTCAGTGACTCGCCCACCTCTAGCCGGTCTCCCCCCCTCTCTGCCCCGCCCGGTTTCAAACAACTGGCCATCTTCCCCTGAGTTGTCCCTCTTCCTTTCAACTGTTCCTTCCTCTGCAATACCCCCTCGCCCTCTCACTGGCACTGCACGCACTGAAGTGGTCAGTCACGCGCCCACAGCTCGGGGCTCGAGGGTTCTAGCAGACCAGGAGCCGAGCCAGAGCCAGGAGCCGAGCCAGGAGCCGAGCCAGAGCCAGGAGCCAGAGCCGGGCTCGAGCCTTCGGTGCTTGCTCACCTGTAGCAGTGGCAGAGTTCACCAGGGTGGCACGTGACGTCCTCATGGGCGGTGCTGGGGGAGGGGGCAGTGCAATGAGCGGGACCACCATTTTAAAGGAAAGTAAGGGGGTTCCCACAAGGACAATATTTGGTTTAATTCAGGACCACGGGTGCACATAATTACCAGTTGTTTCTCGAATGAACCGGTAACTCTTCCGGGGTGACAGCGGAGCTCCACGCAGTATATTTGTTTATTCTCCCCTTTTCGTTTGCCCTGTTATGTTATTTGGATTTATAACGCGCACGGCTACTCATGAGTGTCCCGGCGCGATGTCTTAAGGGGAGCAGGAGACTAGCAGACGAAAAGATACGTTTTAAGAATTTTTCTTGAATGCTGACAGGTCTTCAATATTGCGTAAAACCAGGGGAAGTGCATTCCACGCTGCCGCAGCCCTCCGAGTCAGAGACCTGCCTCCCAACCTCTGGAACTGAAATCGGGGAACCATTGAGAGTCGGTGGGATGCCGATCACAATAGTCTAGAGGGCACGTAGAAGGTAAAGCGCTTTAGCAGATAAGACAGACCAATGCCATGTATGGCAAGGTGGGCTAGGACCAGCGATTTGAACTTTACCCGTTCCGCTACGGGAAGCCAGTGAAGGGAGCGCAAATGGAGACGCACGCTATGCCTGGTGGAAATACCCAGCAGAAGTCTGGCTGCCGAGTTCTGGACTACCTGAAGCTTTTTAATCAGGTAGCCAGGAATGCCAATGTAAAGTGCATTGGCATAATCCAGCCGGGACAGGATGAGGGCATATATGACCGTTTCTCTAGCTGCTTGAGGCAGGAGAGGAAAGAATTTTCTTAAAGTCTTGAGAAGGCCAAAGCAAGTACCGGCCAGCTTCGTAATGTGAAAAGAGAAAGAAAGACTCTCATCAAACCATACCCCCAGGTTCTTCGCCGGCTTCCCTTCAGAGGAGGGCAGAGAAAAATCAGGTGGCCACAGAGCTTCCCGGAACCTGGGGGGGAATTTTCCAAACAGGAGAATCTCCGACTTCTCCTCGTTGCATTTTAGTTGAGCACCAGCGAGCCACCTGAAGATGGAAGATAGACAGTGATGAACTGAGGCAACAGAATTGTCATCACTGTCCCAGGTAAAGAGCAGCTGAGTGTCATCGGCCCTTTCTTTCTCGACACCCCTTTCCAAATCATTCTTTCTTGAAACGAAGTCGCTTGTCACTAGCCTAGCAGTGATGTCATGGGCCCTGGTGCAAGCAAGGAGATGGCCCCTGTCACTACTGTTGTGCTATTAAAAACAACGATTACTAGATTTCAATGGTCTCCTCAGGGCTCTGGACCCCGGTGTCACTGCACCTGCTGCACCAATGGTAGCCACGCCCCTGTCGCTCATCGCACTGGGTGGGAGGCCTTAAGAGTCTCACGCTCATAGCAACGCCCCTTTGACTGCTCCCAGACATCCTCACGCCTGGTGCGTGAGGAAAAGACAAGTGAGGATTGATGCTCAGTCCTCACAGGCATATTTCTTTGACTTTTCCGGAGACATCACGCTTGACGCGTGAGGAAGAGACAGGAGAGGGATCAGGCACAGACCTCACTGGGCACACTGCATTCACTGCTGGAGAGGGAGGCTCAGCCCTCACCTGTAGGCTTCTTTGACTGCTCCTGAGACATCACGCTTGACACGTGAGGAAGAGACAGGAGAGGGATCAGGCACAGACCTCACTGGCAGGGCTTTAAATGGGATGAAAAAACTGGGGGGTCTCTAAAAGGGGCGTGGCCAATGTAATTAAGGGCATGGCTTAAAAACACATAAGCTAAAAAAACGCAGCAACTATGGCTTGTATATAATATTGAAAAAGCTTCCACTTAAAGCCCTGGTGACACCACGACGATTTTGCTGCTCCTGAGTTTCAAAAAGAGAAGGGAAATCCAGAGAGAAAATGACTCTCTTTAAAGAATTTCCCTTCCCCTACAACGCTCACCTGGCATGACGTCATGCTGTAACGTCTCCACTAGTGAGAAGTGAGCAGTGTGAGCATGCACGTCGATGTGCCTCCTGTCACTGCAGTCCAGGGAAAAACGGACCGCCTGTTCCAGGGTTCAAAACAGAGCCCGATAGGGACCCGTTTCGAAGACCCCTTTAAAATACTGCCAGTGCTCAGCACTGGTGAGACCCGGCCCACTTAAAGCCCTGCTCACTGGGCACACTGCATTCACTGCTGGAAGGGGAGGCTCAGCCCTCACCCATAGGCTTCTTTGACTGCTCCTGAGACATCACGCCTGGCGCGTGAGGGACGGACAGGAGAGGATCACACTCCTAGCTCACCCTGCCCTGCACACCTCTGTGACTGCTCCTGAGACATCACGCCTGACACGTGAGGAAGAGACAGTCGAGGGTCAGACACAGACCTCAGCGGCACTCTCCATTGACTGCTTCTGAGACATCACACCTGGCTGGCAGATGAGAAAGAAACAGTCGAGGATCAGGCTCAGACCTCAGCAGGCACTCTCTCTTCTTAGACTGCTTCTGACACATTATCCCTGGTTCGTGAGAAAGAGACCGGAGAGGGTGAGGCCCAGAGCTCAGGGGGAACTCTCGTTTGACTGCTTCTGGGACATCCTGCCCGGCGCATGAAGACGAGACAGTCGAAGGTCAGACACAGACCTCAGAGAGCACTCTCCATTGACTGCTTCTGAGACATCACACCTGGCAGATGAGGAAATGACAAGAGAGGGTCGAGCCCAGAACTCAGCGGGCCCTCTCCTTTGACTGGTTCTGAGATATGACGCTTGAGGAAGAGACAGGATAGGGTCAGGCACCGACCTAACCGGACAATGCTTCTGAGACATCACGCCCAGCGCGTGAGCAGCTCTCTCCTTTGACTGTTCCTGAGACATCACGCCTGGCGCGTGAGGAAGAGACAGTCGAGAATCAGGCACAGACCTCAAAAAGGCACTCTCAATTGTCTGCTTCTGAGACATCACGCCCAGCTCGCGATGGAGGAAGTGACGGGAGTTTCAGGCACAGACAACCCCAGAGGCAGACAAGGGACTGGAAGAGGCAGAAGCGGCTGGGCCTAGAGAGAGAGGTCCCACCCAGAGCCGGCCATTGGCATGTGCGAGCTGGGCCCGCGCCCAGGGTGCCGACTACCAGAGGGGCGCCGAGGAAAGGCAAACTCAGCCCATCCTTCCACACCTCGGCCCTAACTAACCCCTCTACAGACCCCGGAGAAGGAAATAAATACGAACAGGGCTTTAAGTGGGCCGGGTCCTGCCGGTGCTCAGCCTCGACAGACCTTAAAAGCAGGTGCTTAGACGGGTCCCAATCGAGCTCTCCATTTTTGCCCTCATCCTCAGGGTACTAAAAATAAGCAGATGGCAGTGCCCGTCTGAAGGTGTGCCCGCTGCCTCCCGGTATCAACATGACAATAGAAAACAGGCAGCCTGCAAAATCCATGTTGATAGAGTGACTTTTATTTCAGTTGCAGCAACTGGGAACTAAGGGGCATATTATCAAGAACGGCGTTAAATTTATCGCCGCTTTAGCGGCAGGAAACTGCCGCTAAAGCGGCGATAATGGGCTTGATAATATGCCCTTGAGAATTCCAATAGAAGCCCAGGATCACAGCAGAACATGGACTTCTATTGGAATTCTCCAGGGCATATTATCAAGCCCATTATCGCCGCTTTAGCGGCAGTTTTCTGCCGCTAAAGCGGCGATAATTTTTAACGCCGTTCTTGATAATATGCCCCGAAGTTTTTACGAAGACGCAAAATAGTTACTTCAGATAGAAGGAAAACGCCGGACGAAATCGCTTGTGGAAATACTGAAGTGAACATTGAAGCGGCTGGGAAGGGGGGCAAGGCTGCGCGCGCACCTACTGGTTCCATTGAAAATAAATAATGACGAATAACAGACTGAGAAATACAGGTATTGTATTGTATTGTATTGTATATGACATTTATAAAGCGCAACAAATACCCTACGGGTACCCTGGCGCTAAAAGTACATGTATACAAACCAACGTCAGGCAAGAAAGGACAGAACCCAAAGAAAACATTGCTCAAAAGAAAGACAGGAACACTATCTGGGGAACAGCCACGTTTTGATCCTTTTCCTAAACAAAGACAGGGTACTGCATTGTCTGATTTCAGTTGGGAGTGTGTTCCAGAGCTTTGCAGCAGCAACACTAAAAGACCTTCCTCCCGATCTGACCTTATTGAACCTGGGAATCTTTGCCAAGTAAGCAGAAGAGGAACGAAGGGTCCGGGTAGGAGTATACCAGACCAATTTCTTCTGCAACGGTCTAGGACCGAGTCCATGTAATGCCCTAAACCCCATACAGAGGGATTTAAAATAGATTCTTTGCTGCACAGGGAGCCAATGTAGCTCCGATAGACACATTGAAGCAGAAGAGCTTCGAGGTCTAGACAAGGCCAGTTTCGCAGCCGTGTTCTGGACACGCTGCAGTCTCTGTATCAAATACTTAGGGGACTCCAGCAGCAGAGCATTGCAGTAGTCAAGTCTACTTAGGATGGCGCCTTGAACAACCAAGGCTCTGGCCGAAATTGGGAGCAACGGAAGAATCTTTCTCAGAGCCCTAATGAGGCCAAAACAGCACCCCACCAACTTGTTCACTTGCGTCTCCAGAGATAGGTTGGCATTGAACATAACTCCCAAATTTCGCACCGTCTTAGATGGCGCCAAAGTTGTAGATGAGCCAAGGGGCCAGAAGTTGTGAGGAAGAGGCCGATGGACCTTCCCAACTGCGCAGTGTACAATTTCGGTTTTATCCGAATTGAATTGCAAAGAGTTGTTAGGTAGCCACTGCGCAGTGTCATGCATACATGCATGAAAATCCTCCATTGAACATTTGTGACCATCAATCAGTGCGGAAGAATAGAACTGACTCAAAGGAAGCTGCGTGAACATGAGAATGCCCATTTTGTTTAGGTGTTCACGATGATTTCAAAAAGAAGCGCATTGGTAAATAGCATTACATCACAAGGCGCCTTTTCAAGGCGCACCTCGCAGCTGTATCTCGGCTACAATCCTGAGGCGCTATGGCAAGGCATTCATTTAGTTTGGGCATTTAAAAAACGCAGAGCTTGTTGCCAGGTGGCAGTCTCAGTTTAGAGACAGAGCATTTCAATGTTACCTGTTGCATTATATATATGGATGCAATGACAGAAGCAGCGAAGTACCAGTCAGGGAGCAGAGCACACTATACCAAGCACAGATTTTTCGTTTATGTGTTTTTAAGCCACGCCCTACATTACATCGGCCACGCCCCTTTGAGAGACCCCCAGTTTTTTCATCCCACTTAAAGCCCTGAAGATGAACATGTAACAGAGGCACTTGTACAGGGCGTTATCGTCAGGGAAACCTGCGAGCTTGTGTCCGGATTTATGCAGCAAGTGCTGAACCCGCTGAGCTATCTCATCCGGATTAATGCAGTGAGTGCTTAACCCGCTGAGCTATCTCATCTGTGCGCTCAAGGAGTGTTGAGTCACACAAATTGAAAGGAATGTGTAAAGCAACATCATCAATTAAACATTAACGTGAAAGAGGGACGAGTAAAGAAAAGGGTGAGAAGGGGAGGAGCGCTGGGAGAGGAGAAGAAAGGAGTAAGAAAGTGGGGTGAGTCAGCCCCACGATGTGAGAATGTGTAGACTGCCCGGATGTTCCCACCTTGGTCGTCTGTCGGGTGCTGAGTGCTTTCCCGTCTGTCTAGCTTTCTCTACTCTGTGGACGATGTAGTCTTATCTTCGTGGACGATGTAGTTTTCTCTCCTCTGGGCAGGGTGTAGTTTTATCTCTCTGGAGGGTGTAGTTTTTTCTCCGTGGACGGTATAAGTTTCTCTCTGTGGAGGGTGTAGTTTTGTTTCTTCGGTGAACGGTGTAGTTTCGTCTCCTCCGTGTAGGGTGTAGTTTTTTCCCTTTTTACGAAAGTTGCGGTTATTCGCTCTCTATATCTGATCTGGATGTGTTTTCCCTCCTTGTGAGCGGCGCTGTTTTACCTCCCCGTTGAAGTTGCCCCTTCTTGAGCTGTGCAGGACCCGGGGGCCTCTCGTTCTCCTGTAGAGGGCGCTGTTTTACCTCCCTTGTGCAGGGCGCTGGGTACCTCCGCTCCTCCCGGTGGCTGCCTCGATACTGCGCAGGTGAACCCTCCGAGGTGACATTTTATACCCCGCACAGCCTGGGGATTTACCACAGGGCGCAGCCCCTGCCCCAAGGGCGGGTCCAGGCTGCCGACGATCACACAATGAGCCCATGTATTCTCCAGGTGTTCACAATACCTGGTCAGGAGGTCCTATTCCCTCCAAAGTCACGCACTGAAACGAGGCCCTTCACTAATAACTCTTTAAAGTTATGCCCATCGCACATGAACTAACAACAAACGGTACCGGCCTGCATACAACGCTTCCCTTTTCAACGAAGTCCCGTCTGATGTGACTGAAAAGGTGAGATTCCCTGTCTCATGTTAGAGCCTCCCCCGCTCTAGCAGTGGCAGGCTTCATCATCGGCTCTCATCCCGTTCCCTAAAAACCAAGATGGGCTCGACCATATTGCAGGGAGCACTTTGAATATTTCCGTGACCGGGGTACCTAAAATATAAAAATACCTCATACCAACCTCGGTTTCCCTTTATTGGAGATTGTTAGGGTATGGTTAAAAAAAATCTAAATTGGGGTAAGGATAGTAGGGTCCTAGGACCCTAATAAATCGTCAAGATGTTTCAGCCCCTCCACTTGGGTCCAGGGCTTTCATCAGGACCTCAATCATACACGGATACACAATCACTCCACTAGAGAAAGCATGCGGTGCTAACTAGCGTGCAAGGTGAGTGTTTGCTCGCCTTTCAGTGGCTGTGAAACCTTAATTCCTACAGTAGAAAGAAGAATTGTTTGTCAGCTGCAGGGTGACGTACAGGAACGCAAAGAATCATGTGTTTCTCCATTCATTCAGTATTGTTGATAATATAGGTGACCATCACCCGAAACGTCTCACGTTGAGCGAATGCTATGGTGAGACTGACCTGCATCCAATATGCAACCGCGCTAAATCCACGCAAACACATTTTTGTGAACGCAATTTGTGTCACACTTTGTGCTTTCTTGACGTTGTGCCTTAAAACAGAGCCAGCAGACCATGGAGAGCCGGGAGAGGTGGAGCCTTTCTGAGAAATGCATAGGTGCGTTCCCAATCAAAATGATGGACTTAACCTACCTAGGAATCCTCCTCCCAGGGAGGAGGGAGTGGCACACCCCTGTAGTCACACACTGTAGGCTGTAGTAGTAATTTATTGCATGTAGTTAATTAAAACCATTACAAATTGTGTTTAAAAAGCATTGCTTCGCCAAAAAACTGTGATTGGTTTAAAAAGAATTTTTTAAAAATTGGGAAAAGCCCTTTTTCAAAATTCAACGTTATTCAACAATACTCTGTGTATAAATAGTTCTCTTTTTTAATTTTTTTTATTAGTCCGTCTTTTTACTTGTGTCTTAAAACGTGTGCTAAAATCCTGGGCAGTATTGTGCCGTCACTTGTATTCTTATCGTTTCTTGTCGTTGTGCTCCTGCGATGTAACTGTGAGCACTATGTGTTTGATATTTGTAAAAGTTGATTTACTTTCTGCAGAAATCTGGCTGCCCCACATGAGATCTGCAAAGAGTGGCTGTTTAGCAGTAGCATTAAGGCCGGTCGGCACGATCTAACTTGGGAGGAGCGGAATGCGTGAAGTAGGAACTGCCTTCTCAAATGGTTCACCGCTGGGCAGATGCACACTAGGTGTATAAGGGATTCTTCCATCTGTCCACAAAGTCTGCAGAGCATAGTTGGCCATGCTTGTTTCCACACGTGAACTTGGTCTTTTGATGTAAATGCTCCCAGTCTGACCAAAAGTAGTTGGTGTTGAATTGATGGAGTTATATGCTGGACAAGATATGGCTGGGGCAATTGTGTCTCATATGTCGATAGAACCACCCAGCCGTGTTTTTCTTTGATAGAGCTGCTTTGTCCATTATCCAAGCCTTTTGTTTTGCGGCGTTATTGGCTATTTTTTTGAATGCGGCAAAGCTGTAGTCAGTGTTCCAGGCATCATGCAAGTCTAGCGTTGTTAGTGCGTGTTCAAGGACGGTGTGCCAGGCTTTTGTTCCTTTAGGTTGGTTCTTTATTTCTGTCCAACAGTGCCCCAACAAGGAATCCTCTTCTGCAGCTTTTAATTTCCAGCACGTTTTTATTATCGCTGCTTGTCTGACGGGATGTTGATTTAGTAGCTCGAATTCTAAGCGAACTTGGGCTTGTGACGTGAACTGCGGCATCCTGAAAATTCGTTTGAATAAACCTGACTGTTGGAGGTTCAGGAAGTTGGCATCTTGACCTTTGAATAATTCTGAGCCATAAGTAAGGGTCGGTAAAAACTTGGCTGCGATGACTTTTAATAAGTAGAAGTTTGAAGGACATTGCAGTTTCTGTTTTAACATGTTTAGTGCAAAACGGAGTTTGTTTGCTTGTGCTTTTCTGAGGTTTAGATGTTCTTTGAGGGTGAACCTTTTGTCGACCACTACTCCCAGATATTTGTAGGAGTCACAGTGCTCTATTCTATTTCCTGATGCGTTCCACCGATATTTTTTTCCATTTGGCGCTATCGTGGCCGAAAAACACATGACCTTGGTTTTTTTCAGGTTCAAGGACAAGCCGTGATCTTCCATATATTCGACCAACTTTGTGATCAAGCGCTGTAGGCCTACTGGTGTCTGGCTGCATAAGATGATGTCGTCTGCATATTGAAGGCTTCTTATTTTATAATGAGCGATTTTCGGGGGGTCACTTTGAACTTCTAAGAGCCTTTTGTCCAGATCTGCGGTAAAGATATTAAAGAGGCTGGGAGCCAACACGCATCCCTGCTTTAGGCCAATATATGTAGGGATCCTTGCTGTAGTGCAATCTCCGTTACCCAGTTTTATCTGTACCCATGTGGATGTACACAAGTTGATGGCCCGTAGTAGTAATGGTGGAACGCCCCAATTTGCCATCTTTTGCCACAGCTGTTGTCTGGGTACCATGTCACTGTAGGCGTTTGTCGTCGTCAACTTTGAGAAACCATTTTGAAGAGGCATGTCTTTAGGAAGGGTCCAAGTGAAATGAGACAGCGGTGTGAGCGCGATGTCCCCCTAAAGTATCTCTCTGGCAAAGAACACAAGAATTGTGAGATACACTGGACCATAAAAGAACAAGCATTGGCATAGCCAATAGGTCTCGCTTTTGGGCCCTTATAAGTGTTTAGGCAGAGCTATTGACTTTGCCAATGTGTCTGATTGCTGCAAAAGTAAAGAAATAGAAAACAAGCATTGAAAATGCAATAGGTCTCAGCCTCGTTTAAGTTAAAGCAATTCTGTTTGTAATTAGGTGGCTTTTTAGCTTTGCTTTTATTAGTGTTTTTCAAACTTTCATGTACATAACATGCATATATGTATATTTATGTATGCATTTATATTTGTATTTATATAGATATGCAGATGTATATATATGTTTATATATGTATGTATGTAAATATATACACATACATATATATAAATGCATTTGCATATATATATATATATATTTATATATATATATATGCATATGTGTGCGCGTAGAGAGAGGTAGAGGTAGAGAAAGGTAGAGGTAGAGAGTGGTAGAGAGTGGTAGAGAGTAGAGAGTAGTAGAGAGAGAGGCAGAGAGAGAGGCAGAGAGAGGTAGAGAGAGGTAGAGAGTAGAAGTGAGTAGTAGAGAGTGAGTAGTAGAGAGTAGTAGAGAGTGAGTAGTAGTAGAGAGTGAGTAGTAGAGAGTGAGTAGTAGAGAGTAATAGAGAGAGTAGTAGAGAGTGAGTAGTAGAGAGTGAGTAGTAGAGAGTGGTAGAGCGTGAGTAGTAGAGAGTAGTAGAGACTAGTAGAGGGTGAGTAGTAGAGAGTAGTAGAGAGTGAGTAGTAGAGAGTGAGTAGTAGAGAGTAGTAGAGACTAGTAGAGAGTGAGTAGTAGAGAGTAGTAGAGAGTGAGTAGTAGAGAGTGAGTAGTAGAGAGTGAGTAGTAGAGAGTAGTAGAGAGTGAGTAGTAGAGAGTGAGTAGTAGAGCAGTAGAGAGTGAGTAGTAGAGAGTGGTAGAGAGTGAGTAGTAGAGTAGTAGAGTGAGAGTAGTAGAGAGAGTAGTAGAGAGAGTAGTAGAGAGTGAGTAGTAGAGAGTGAGTAGTAGACAGTAGTATAGATTGAGTAGTAGTGAGTAGTAGAGAGTGAGTAGTAGAGAGAGAGTAGTAGAGAGAGAGTAGTAGAGAGTAGTAGAGAGTGAGTAGTAGAGAGTAGTAGAGAGTGAGTAGTAGAGAGTAGTAAAACGTGAGTGGTAGAGAGAGAGTAGTAGAGAGTGAGTAGTAGAGAGTGAGTAGTAGAGAGTAGTAGAGAGTGAGTAGTAGTAGAGAGTGAGTAGTAGAGAGTGAGTAGTAGAGAGTAGTAGAGAGTGAGTAGTAGAGAGTGAGTAGTAGAGAGTGGTAGAGAGTGAGTAGTAGAGAGAGTAGTAGAGAGAGAGTAGTAGAGAGAGAGTAGAGAGTGAGTAGTAGAGAGTATTAGAGAGTGAGTAGTAGAGAGTAGTAGAGAGTGAGTAGTAGAGAGTTAGTAGAGTAGAGAGTGAGTAGTAGAGAGTGAGTAGAAGAGAGAGAGTAGTAGAGAGAGTGTAGTAGAGAGAGAGTAGAGAGTAGTAGAGGGAGGAGTAGAGAGAGTAGTAGAGAGTAGTAGAGAGTGAGTAGTAGAGAGTAGTAGAGAGTGAGTAGTAGAGAGTAGTAAAAAGTGAGTGGTAGAGAGAGTAGTAGAGAGTGAGTAGTAGAGAGTAGTAGAGAGTGAGTAGTAGTAGAGAGTGAGTAGTAGAGAGTGAGTAGTAGAGAGTGAGTAGTAGAGAGTGAGTAGTAGAGAGTGAGTAGTAGAGAGTGGTAGAGAGTGAGTAGTAGAGAGTAGTAGAGAGAGAGTAGTAGAGAGAGAGTAGAGAGTGAGTAGTAGAGAGTAGTAGAGAGTGAGTAGTAGAGAGTGAGTAGTAGAGAGTAGTAGAGAGTAGTAGAGAGTGAGTAGAAGAGAGTAGTAGAGAGAGTGTAGTAGAGAGAGAGTAGTAGAGAGTAGTAGAGAGTGAGTAATAGAGAGTGAGTAGTAGAGAGTGAGTAGTTGAGAGAGAGTAGTAGAGAGGAGTAGAGAGTAGTAGAGAGTGAGTAGTAGAGTTAGTAGAGAGTATTAGAGTGAATAGTAGAGAGTAGTAGAGAGTGAGTAGTAGAGAGTATTAGGAGTGAGTAGTAGAGACTAGTAGAGAGTGAGTAGTAGAGAGTAGTAGAGAGAGAGTAGTAGAGAGTGAGTAGTAGAGAGTAGTAGAGAGTGAGTAGCAGAGAGTGAGTAGTAGAGCAGTAGAGTGAGTAGTAGAGAGTAGTAGAGAGTAGTAGAGGTGGTAGAGAGTGAGTAGTAGAGAGCGAGTAGTAGAGAGTGAGTAGTAGAGCGTGAGTAGTGAGTAGTAGAGAGAGAGTAGTAGAGAGTGAGTAGTAGAGTAGTAGACAGTGAGTAGTAGTAGGGAGTGAGTAGTAGAGAGTGAGTAGTAGAGAGTAGTAGAGAGTGAGTAGTAGAGAGTGGTAGAGTAAGTAGTAGAGTGAGTAGTAGAGAGAGTAGTAGTGAGTAGTAGAGAGTGAGTAGTAGAGAGTGAGTAGTAGAGAGAGAGAGTAGTAGAGAGTGAGTAGTAGAGAGTGAGTAGTAGAGAGTAGTAGAGAGTGAGTGGTAGAGAGTAGTAGAGAGTGAGTAGTAGAGAGTGAGTAGAAGAGAGAGAGTAGTAGAGAGAGTGTAGTAGGAGAGAGTAGAGAGTAGTAGAGGGAGGAGTAGAGAGAGAGTAGTGAGAGTAGTAGAGAGTGAGTAGTGAGAGTAGTAGAGAGTGAGTGGTAGAGAGTAGTAAAAGTGAGTGGTGGAGAGAGTAGTAGAGAGTGAGTGGTAGAGAGTAGTAGAGAGTGAGTAGTAGTAGAGAGTGAGTAGTAGAGAGTGAGTAGTAGAGAGTGAGTAGTAGAGAGTGAGTAGTAGAGAGTGAGTAGTAGAGAGTGGTAGAGAGTGAGTAGTAGAGAGTAGTAGAGAGAGAGTAGTAGAGAGAGAGTAGTAGAGAGAGAGTAGAGAGTGAGTAGTAGAGAGTAGTAGAGAGTGAGTAGTAGAGAGTGAGTAGTAGAGAGTAGTAGAGAGTAGTAGAGAGTGAGTAGAAGAGAGAGAGTAGTAGAGAGAGTGTAGTAGAGAGAGAGTAGTAGAGAGTAGTAGAGAGTGAGTAATAGAGTGAGTAGTAGAGAGTGAGTAGTTGAGAGAGAGTAGTAGAGAGGAGTAGAGAGTAGTAGAGAGTGAGTAGTAGAGAGTTAGTAGAGAGTATTAGAGTGAATAGTAGAGAGTAGTAGAGAGTATTAGGAGTGAGTAGTAGAGACTAGTAGAGAGTGAGTAGTAGAGAGTAGTAGAGAGAGAGTAGTAGAGAGTGAGTAGTAGAGAGTAGTAGAGAGTGAGTAGTAGAGAGTGAGTAGCAGAGAGTGAGTAGTAGAGCAGTAGAGTGAGTAGTACAGAGTAGTAGAGAGTGGTAGAGAGTGAGTAGTAAGAGCGAGTAGTAGAGAGTGAGTAGTAGAGCGTGAGTAGTGAGTAGTAGAGAGAGAGTAGTAGAGAGTGAGTAGTAGAGTAGTAGACAGTGAGTAGTAGTAGGGAGTGAGTAGTAGAGAGTGAGTAGTAGAGAGTAGTAGAGAGTGAGTAGTAGAGAGTGGTAGAGTAAGTAGTAGAGTGAGTAGTAGAGAGAGTAGTAGTGAGTAGTAGAGAGTGAGTAGTAGAGAGTGAGTAGTAGAGAGAGAGTAGTAGAGAGAGAGTAGTAGAGAGTAGTAGAGAGTAGTAGAGAGTGAGTAGTAGAGAGAAAAGAGGCCCGGTGACAGAGCAAAGAAGGTGAAAACAGAGAACAGAGGCCAGTGATAAAGAATAGAGGGTCAGTGATAGGGAAGAGAGGGCTAGTGGGAGTAAACAGAGCCTTTTGAGGGGGAGAGAGACCCATTGCTACGCTGGATGGTTCTAGAGAGTGGAGAGACTAATTGAGAGAGCGCCGAGGCCAAGTGACAGAGAGAGGGTCAGTGAAAGAGTAGAGAGGCCCGGTGAGAGGGTCGGAGGAGAGCAGAGAAGTAGATTGTTAGAGAGGCCATGTAAAGGAGCAGAGAGGCCAAGTGATAAGGTCTGAGGAGAGCAGAGAAGCACATTGACAGAGAGGCCATGTAGCGCAGCAGAGAGGCCAATGAATGGATTCTGAGGAGAGCAGGTGACATTGTAGTCACCCCCAACCTCGTTAACCCTGCACAGACTGGCCGGTACAGCGCTTCCACCCATGACTGCAAGAAACAAACAAAGCTTGCCCTCCAACATTCCCTGAAAACAAGCCCTGTGGCTGCCCAGGCGCACAACCAGTTCGTCAAGAACCAGATACATTAGCAGACTTCTCGGTTTTATACACCTGTTGCCAGGAAGCGAGAAATGAGAAACTTCGTGAAGATCTGCAAGCGTCGGCTGAAAAGATCCTACAGTGGGGGACAGACCTCTTGTAAGCAGCGAGGGCCCCATCACACCCAAAGGACAACCCGCAAGTACAGAGACTTGAACCCGTAAGCTTCTCAGTCTACAAGCTCTCCATTTCTGAGAAGCACACATTTGTTTAATGATATAGTGCTCCATATCCATAGCCAACACCACCCACCCCCACTGCAGAGGCAACACTCCGGCATAGGTAAAGCAAAAGCCATGGTCGCCCCCTGAAATACGGACTGTCATCTGTTCAGAGGACTGTTAAAGATTCTTACACAAAACTACTTTTCAATGGCTACCGCAGCCTGGGCTCCAGACGTGACCTCTCATCTCCACATCACATCTTTCAGCACTCTGCCAGAGCTCTCACCGCATCTCCAGGACTAGAACGCTCCAACATCTCCCTCACTCAGAACATCCATCGGTAATCAGTGCTTTGCCCACAGAACTCCAGCAGGCATCTTTACAGGAAACCCTTCAGTGCTTCGCTGAAACTACAGCACTACAAATTTTATTCTGACCAAAGCAAATGCCAAATCCTATTCAATGAACTGTATAAAAGTAAAGACTACCTCCTCCTTCAGCAAAAGTGTAATCGAACCAGGGCTTACGTGTTCCATATTATTCCAGATGTAAGTTACGAGTATCCGAATACAAAGTCACCTGGATAATTTAAGCCTGGCATGGCACAGTCTGGGAGGTCTGTGATAGGGTGCGGTGGGGGAGATGCATTGTAGCAGTGAAAAAAAGAAGCACGGCGTGGTCCCGAAAGTGTATCTCTTGTCTTTATGGAGCCATGTGTTTGGAACACATGGCCCCATAAAGATAAGAGACCTTTTACGCCAGAAGGAAAGCAGGAGAGCCCGTCCAAGTGGGCCGTCCAAAAAAGCCAAAGGGAGGCATCTTAAAACCCTCCTTTTCAATGGGAAGCCATCGTTTAACATAAACGCTGACTCTACCCAATGAAAATGAGGGGCGCGCCTCGAGTCCCCTTCTCCCAAACTAACCTGATTACTATAAGTCTCGAGGCGAGGAGCGCATGCGCGCTCCAACGCCAGCCGAGACCTAAAAAAAGCTTTTACGACGCAAGGAAGGCAGACAAGCCCGTCCAAGTGGGACGGCTCAAAAAGCCAAAAGTAAACGTCACAAAGAGCGCTTTTCCAATGGCTGGCCACCGTTTAGCATAAACGGTGACGCCAGCCAATGGGAAAGAGGGGCGGGACTTAAAGCCCTTTACCGAAACTCCTCAGAATCATTAAATCTCGGCGACCGAGCTGCGCATGTGCGCAGCCACGCTAGCCGAGACCTAAAAACATCTATTTCTTAACTTTTGCAGCAATCGCGGCACCGGCGCTTTACTTTTAACATGGTTAAAGGTAAAGCGCCGGTGCCGCGATTATAGCAAAAGTAAAGAAATAGATGTTTTTTTCTATTTCTTTACTTTTGCAGCAATCGCGGCACTGGCGCTTTACCTTTAACCATGTTAAAAGTAAAGCGCGGGTGCCGCGATTGACCAGAAGTAAAGAAATAGAAAAAAACATCTATTTCTTTACTTTTGCTACAACCGCGGCACCCGCGCTTTACTTTTAACATGGTTAAAGGTAAAGCGCCGGTGCCGCGATTATAGCAAAAGTAAAGAAATAGGTGTTTTTTTCTATTTCTTTAGTTTTGCAGCAACTTGGTTCTAGAGCGCAGATGCGAGCGAGGGCTGCAGAGAAGTAAACAAACGAGTGGGCGCTGCTTGGTGTGTCACCGACGAGTTGAATAAACAATTTCACACTGCAATAATCGTGAAATAAAGCTCTTATCTTTGATTTTTAGTAGTTGCGCTGTTTTGTACTGGCAGGAGATTAAAATGCGGTCATGCCGGTATACATCCGGCCAGGTGGCAACCCTACTGTAAGATTGGTGTGAGAGAGCGAAAAAGACAGATGGCAAATTTATGCCAGTACCAAGTCCTAGAACATTTGCTGCCCTCGGTTGAATTCCCAAGTACTTCTATCAGTCCCACCTCTTGCCAGAATGTACACACATCATGACACCGTCACAACTTTATTCCTTGGCAAGCAAGCGCAAACAATACAGAAATCTACATGTTTAGCATGTACTGCATTTCCTTAATTAGGATCCTCAGCACAGGGTAACCAGGTGACCCGAATTTGTAGGGGCTGTCCCTTTAGCATGGTTAAAGATAAAGCGCCGGTGCCGCGATTGCTGCAAAACTAAAGAAATAGAAAAAAATATCTATTTCTTTACTTTTGCAGCAATCGCGACACCAGCGCTTTACTTTAACATGGTTAAAGGTAAGCGCCGATGCCGCGATTATAGCAAAAGTAAAGAAATAGATGTTTTTTCTATTTCTTTAGTTTTGCAGCAATCGCGACACCGGCGCTTACTCTAACCATGTTAAAAGTAAAGCGCGGTGCAGCGATTGACCAAAAGTAAAGAAATAGAAAAAACATCTATTTCTTTACTTTTGCTACAACTGCGGCACCCGCGCTTTACTTTTAACATGGTTAAAGGTAAAGCGCCGGTGCCGTGATTATAGCAAAAGTAAAGATGACACGTGACATGGCCGCGCGGCCCGCGAAAGTGAAAGTTATCGCGATCAACGGAAAAAAGACAGATGGCGGCTGCGCGCGTGCACGCAAGCTTTAGGCCACCAAAAGCCTGTGGCAGCACTTTGAAAACCCACCTACTAAATGTCTCGCAGTGCAACGCATGCGCGCTGGCTCAGGCGAGACCTATAAAGTGACACATCGTGATGATAGGACCAGGACGCTTCTGGAGAAGGAACATCGTTGAATCTACGAACTAAAAACCACAAAGTAGGCCTCAATGAAGAAATCCCATGGAATCAGTTGAATTCTTTACATGTATGATTTCACACTTCTTCTTTGAAAGAAATGAAATACAGGAAGGTGGTGTCTTCTGCTTATCGTGTAACTAATGAGTGTCTACTCTGATGCCATATAAGTCCTAGACTATCAATCAATCAATAAAATTGGATGTGTAAAGCGCTGCTTACCACCCATGAGGGTATCCAAGCGCTGGGGGTTGCTGCTGCTAGGTGAAGTCAGTTGAACAGCCAGGTCTTTGAACCGTTTCTGTGGCATGGTGGGGGAGGTCCGTAGGTGGAAGGGGGGCCATTCCAGGTCTTGTCGGCCTGGGATGAGAAGGCGCGGCCGCCACTCCTGCTTCAGTGGACGCAGGGTGTGAGGGCAAGGGAGAGGGAGGTGGAGCGCAGTCGTCTGAGGAGCTATGGCTAGAAGGTTACCAGTATGACCAATTCTTAGACGTCACAGCCTACCTGACAGTCTTGAGAAAAAATGATACATGCATGTATACATGTGACCGGGGGTCTGCTGTCTGAGATTAGAAAATATATGACTCTGGGGACTCTCCCTTTCCGACACCGGAACACCTGCAGTAGCAAGCTATTTAGACCGAGACGCAAACAGGATTTTCTGGGATATCCTTGTTGGTAGTCCCCTTTTCATGATTTTTCACCTATTGAGGTAAAATAAGGGCCCCACTATTTTCCGAGGGGCAATTGATAGCATAATATCCTCCTGTCACTCTCAGGATGAGGACTGGACTTCATTTCCCATGAATCCTCCTATGTCTGCCCATTGTGGTAAGTGTAGCCCCACTACTTCTGGTGCTTCCACATCACAACTACTGTCCCACCACAATCCGGATAGGGACGAGACTACGGCCCAGATTCTCAAAGGTGTCACGGAATGCAGCAGACAAAAATGCTGCATTGCGTTGAATGACAGGGAGAGAGCAGGAGAGCGCTATATTCGCAGAGATATGGCACTGTCGTCCCCACTCCCTAAAGCGGCACTGATTTCAGCTGCCGTGCTGCAGGCACACACCTTAGCCTCATAGTGCTAGGGTGCGTGCCTGAGTCTACCATCGGCTTTGTACAAGAAGGTTACCGAAGTGCACAGTGCAGCACGCATGCAAAGTCAGAAAAGAAAGGAGAAATAAAAACATTTCTCCTCTTAATGCCTCCTTTCAGATGGTGTTAATGTTTGGCGCCAAAGCCTCTCTACTATTGTTTGTAGCTAGGGTTTTGCGTCAAAAGGCGTGGGTGGTAGCTTGGGAACGCCCATGTAGCACCCATGTAACGCCCCCTTGGCGCCAAGTAACTCAAAGCAGTAATTTGCGCTACTTTGCGTTATTTTCAGGGTACTTTCCAGCGCAAAACAAGTCTTGCACTGGAAAGTAAATTAGGAAAAAAACATTTTGTGCTGGTTAGCCTCACTTTTGTGACGCTAACCCAGTGCAAAATGTTTGTAAATCTACCCCTACATTTCCCAGGATTACCCTCTTGTTTTTACACACTGGATAACAATAATAGCCCCACGATTCTTTAAGGTTGCACTGTTGACAACAGGATTCTATTTCCTTGGAGTATCCCCGTGCATTTATCCACTCTGTACTCGGACCCGCCCCATGGATCTTAAAAGTTGCACTTGTAATGAAACACCATCCGATGATGACCCGGACGGGGACGGGACTCCAATCCCCATAAGCCCGCTTTATAAGATAGACATTACTTCGTCATCGCGTGGGGGGCATGACACAGCCCACAGTATATACGTATGGCATTATAGATCAGCACTCCGTAAGACACAGGCATGGCAAGCCTGGTGACAGCGGACAGTCTGAATAGGTTACGAGCAGCATGCTACCCTTGATGAAGTAAGTCCGGCCCTGCCTTACGGGGATCTTTCAAGGCGGAGGGATACCTTTGGATGATATCGCACTCTGACCACTGTCTCATTTCATTCAGCGACTTGAGACCCTCACGGGTGAGTAGCTGCGCTACACAAACACCTGATTGATTGATTTCTCTTGTACCCTTCATCAATATGTGCCTCTTCGACACGGTTTTCCAGTGTTGACGACAAACGCCTATAATGTGTGACTACAGGGGCGTGCCACCTCCTCCTCCCATGTGGCTTGGTAGGATTCCTACGTAGTGTAAGTCCATTATTTTGAGTGAGAACACAGATGCTTTTCACAAAGAGGACCCACCTCTTCCTGTTGTGCATGGTATGCTGGCTCCTTTTTTAGGCTTGACATCAAGAAAGCACAAAGGTTGCCAAAAATAGCATTCACAAAATTTGTTTCCGTGGATTTAGCATGGCTGCATAATTGCATGTTTGTTAGTCTCACGACAGCATTCGCACAGCGTGAGAAGTTTCAGGTGATGATCAGTTATGTTATCACCAATGTGAAATGAAAGAGACTACGAACAACAGCAGACATTCAGAACCGCACTTCCCACACAGTTCCGTAAGTAAGAATTCGGTGCACTCCTTCCTCAGTACGGGCCACTGATTGGTACTGCTGCCTCAGCAGAAAACACCTAAAAACAAACAATGTGGAATGGTGCACCCAGCCGTTAAAGAATCCATAATTCCGAATATCTTGAAATTTTATTTTATTGAGTTCCTTTATTTCGTTTCATCAGAACAGCCAGACAACAGCCAACGCGTTTCGTTCAAAAGATTTGATCTTCCTCAGGGCTTCCTCAAGATCTTTACCATGCGTGCAACTAGACACTATATTGGTGACAATTGACACTGATCTGGGTGTCAACATTGGGGTGGAATCCCCTCCTTTGGAATTTTGGAAGACAATCCCTTTTGACCATGACTTATGTGATAATTGAAGCGTTCAATTGGATTATTGTGTGAAAATACTCACATTATATTATAAAGAGCCCATAGGAAGTTCAAATTATTTGAACGAAACGCGTTGGCTGTTGTCTGGCTGTTCTGATGAAACGAAATAAAGGAACTCAATAAATTAAAATGTCAAGATATTCAGAATTATGGATTCTTTAATGGTTGGGTGCATCATTCCACATTGTTTGTTTCTACCAATATTGAAGAAACCTGGAAACATATGATTGTTTGTTTTCCTGTTTTTACCCTGCAGCTGACAAATGATTGTTCTTTCTACTGTAGGAATCAAGGTTTCACAGCCATTGAAAGGCGAGTAAATACTCACCTTCCACGCTAGTTAGCACTGCATGCTTTCTCAAATGGAGTGATTGTATATCCGGGGCAGTGTATGATTGAAGTCCTGATGAAAGCCCTGTACCCAAGTGGCCTGAGTGTAGGGGCTGAAACATGTCGACGATTTATTAGGGTCCTAGGCCCCTACTATCCTTAGCCCCAATTGAGATTTTTTAACCATATCCAAACAACCGCCAATAAAGGTAAACTGAGGTTGGTTTCAGGTATTTTTTAAATATTTTTAGGTACCCCAGTCACAGGAATATTCAAAGTGCTCACTGCAATATGGTCCAGTCCATTATGGGTTTTAGGGACCAGGATGAGACCTGATGATGCAGCATGCCACTACTACAGCGAGTGAGGATCTAACATAAGAAAAGAAATCTCTTCCTTTTTGGTGACATCAGACAGGGGATTTAGTTGAAAAAGAAAAGCTTTGTATGCAGGCAGAGGATACCTGGGGCCGAATTATGGATGTGCCCCGGGGGCACAACGGGCGCTTGCACCTGCTTTCTGCGCCACTTTGGTATTACAGAAGGGGCCGCAGATGCTTGCGCTTCTCCTTCTGTAATACTGAAAGCGCTGGCGCACATACAGCACCAGCACGTCCTCAAGAGGACGTTACCTTTGCCTCTGCGCCCGTGTCGCATTACAGACACGGGCGCAGAGCAATGAAGTTCTCAGGAGGTGCACTCAGACTGCGCCATCTAAAAGGTGGCACACTGTCAGTTGGACCCCCCTAATTGCAGCTCTCTGGCAGGGGGAGAGGGGGTCCTAAGAACCCCCCAGACATCCCATTGCAGTCAGGTGCAGTAACTGACTGTTCCCGCCTGCAAGGGGATCTCTAATCCCCTTTAAAAGTGCTGGTGGGTTGCCACCTGCACTGTGAAATATGGAGTGGCCTCAAAGCAGCCGCTCTGTTTTTAACATGAATGCGTTGCCTTCAGGGCAGCGCGAGTTCGCGGCTGCCCTGGGGGCAGCGCATTCACCATGATGCGGCGCATTTTCCAGGATTGCGCTGGGCGCACTTTTTGAAAGGTATACTGCACCTCTGATATTTGGGAGAGCCATAATGACCAAGTTGCCTCAATGGACCAAAAGAAGATCAAAGACTGGAGAAGATATTCATGCAACAGGTGCTGGTCATAAGTAAAAAGTGAAGATACACGCTGACAAAAGACGCCAATGTGAAAGATATCACTTTCAAGCGAGGAGATCGAGTACTCGCTCAACAATTGAGAAAACAAAAATCTGATGCTCCCTATAATGCTGAACCTTTTACTGTTGTGACCACTGAAGGACACATGGTGACTGCCAAGTAATTCAGGCTAACAGCAATATATGATGTTGTATATATTTTGTACTATTATTTAATTTATACTTTACAATTTTGTAAACATTTTTTACAACAATGTGTGACAAGTTTAACATTATAAAAGATGTACTACATTTTTTGTATTTATACACTTTTTTCAATCATTTTGTTTAACATTATTTTAACATTTTTTTATTAGGATATATTAAATAATTGTTGTTAGAACTGGGGGTCTCTAATAGGGACCCTTGCTTCTAAGTCAGGGAAAGGAAGGACACTTTCTCAGATAGCCCCTCTCACCCCCTCGGTAGCTTGGCACGAGCAGCCAGGCTTATCTCCAAGGCAAATGTGTAAAGTATTCGCAACCACGCTCTCAGTGACACAGTGATACCACCACAAATGGACTCCACACGAGTTTCATTAAAAAACAATTATATGTTTATAAAAAAAAGATATACGATGAGACCAGACGATAAAAATCCAACATATGTGTATTTGTAATATTTCACCTTGCCGGTTATTAGGCCAGCACGCACTGATAGGTTCTTGCAGTATTAATGAGCAATTCTCGATGATCCAATGCAGTCCTAATGCAATGCTATGCAGTTCGTAATGCAAGAATCAGGCACTTCGTAATGTAAAAATAATGCAATTCGTAATGCAACAATCGGCAGTTCGTAATGCAAAAATAATGCAATTCGTAATGCAACAATCAGGCAGTTCGTAATGCAAAAAGAATGCAATTCGTAATGCAACAATCAGGCAGTTCGTAATGCAAAAATAATGTACTTCGGCACCGATCGCGGTGCTCTGGACGGTCTCTATGCCACTCTTATTGACTCGCGGTCAGCTACTGCCAAAATATGCCCCCAACACTGTTATGATGGAAAACAAAGTGCAGCTCCACACTCCGGCCCCGGTACTGCCACTCCTCGGCAAGTACGGGCCGCGATACGAACTTGAGCGGGGGCTCCCGCTGCAAAGATGGGAAAGGCCGAGAGCGTTTCTCTCGTAGCCCATGTGAGAAGTTGGCCTGGCATATGCTGTCCACTAATTATAGTGGGCACCTTGCACCAGTCCAAACAACCCCTTATTGGAGATAGGTTAAAGACAACCTTATTGAAAGCTATCCTAGTGGTAGCTATGGAGAGCAGCCTTCAGGCTAAGTCTTGAAGGAATGTAAAGCAGCTTGTTTTACCAGTCTATAATCTCTTGAGTGACCAAATAAAAGAGCACCACACCAGGTATATATTCAAAATATATGTATTTATTGCTAAACACACACCTCTAGTCTCTTTATGAGGCTAGAGTTCGAAGTACATAAGTTATAAGTTATTTAAACACAGTAATAGCACAAATACACGTTTGGGCCCTAGGGGCGTACCAAACCATATACCAATAAAGTGGTATAAGAACCACGACTGAGCTAGACACTAGGTCTAGAGCCTCTAGAAGTGCTTGGACCACAAGGAACCACCCAAGGTAGTGACACAGGGGACCCACGGGGACGCGTGCAGTGTAATTACACAGCCGCGAAACGCCGTTAACTTCTATGGAGAAAGTCGCGGTTTGGAAATTAAAGAAAAGGGACACTTAAAGAAGGACTTGGAGCAAACCCCTTGAGAACTAGGTCGTTCTAGAGTCTCTACCCACGGGAGCACCGGAGTACTCTTGTTACCTCACCCAGGGAAGCCGGGTGCATAGGTGCCTTTCGGGGTCGGGTTTCGTCGTCGATTTGAATGGCGATCTGCTGCAAAGTGCTGCTGGCGACCAAGTGAAAAGTGTCCGGGTGGATCCAAAGGTGGATCGGAGATCTGAAGAACCTGAAAGCAGAGGGGACAGAGTCTGGGTCATTAGCCAGTGACCAGGAAGGCGATGAGCAGGTGCCCACCGATGTCGAGTGCTGCAGGTAGGTTGACGGTCATCTTGACTCTTCAGCCACGAGGTCCAGGAGGCGTTGTCGGCAACCAGGAGCAGGATTCGGGCTGGTACACAATGTCTGTCGAGTGTTGAGGTGTTGGCGACCGGATTGGACCCAACAAGCCTTGGCAACGGCAAGTCTCGATGTAGATGAAGATTGACGATGATGCAGACCAGCAAGGTCTGAGGAACTCACCCAGCAAGGGTAAGTGAGGGCAAGCCTGGAGCAACCAGGGAGCCCAAGAAGAAAAGGATTGACCTTCGTGAAGGGCTACTAGCCAACGGGCTAGCGACCGCAAAGGAGCCTCGAGACGGTGCACGTGGAGCTGGCTCACAGGACACTCGTGGAGTGGAGGCCAGTGATCTTCGGTGCAGTTGGTGCTGGAGGCTAGGGCTACTCGGAGCCTAAAGCACGACTTTGTGGGAGACCCAGAATAGGATGCACTAGCAAATGCGTGCGGTGTCCAGGGGTCACGGTTCCACGTTACCCACGACAGCTACGGGCCTCAGCTTTGCTGGGGACACAGGGCAGCCTCGGGGAAGTCTGGAAATCCACCTCTGGTGATGCAAAGACTTCGGCGTCCGACGGGAGCTTAGGCGATGCAGACCGGACAATTGCTTCTTTGGTGCCTGCCAAGCAGGGGAGTCACTCCTTGACCCCAAGGGAGATTCTTCTGTCCTCTAATCTTGTAGTAGAGCGTCGAAAGTCCAGGATTCTGTGTCAGAGTTTCGTCCAGGGATAATCTAAAGTCCTAAGGACTGGGTTCCTATACTTATACCAAGTTTAGGGGTTGGACTACTCTGTGGCCCCACCTATGGGTGGGTCAGGGCAGAGGGGTGGCTACACCCCTTTCCCTTTGTCCAGTTCGCGCCAAAGCAGGGGCTGCAAGCCCCTGATCCGGTTTGAACTGGGGTATGCACAGGGACACCAAGTGTGCCCCCAGTGCAGGACTTCAAAGCACCCGAAAGTGCTCCCGCCCAGCCCCAATACACATTATCCTGTCTGGGGAGGTGGTCACACCTCCCTGGGACAGAAAACCTATTGTCCAGGCCTCCCCTGCTGGAGTTTCGTCCAGCAGCAGGAGGCCAGACTCGTGTCTATGGCAGCAGCATCCATTTTGTGATGCCAGGGCTTTAGAAAGAAGTTACCGGCCAGGCCAGGGTTAACATGTCTCTCCCTCTAGAAGGGTGGAATGCTACCCCCGCCGCCAGAATTGGCGGGGGGGGGGTAGTATTCCAAGATGTTTGACACCAAACACGACATGTTTAGGTGCAGCCATTCCAAAGTTAGCATTTAACGCGAGGTTATAATGCGCTTAAGAGTATATGGTCAGGCTGCACTACAAACAGCATCAGAGAAGGGTCTCCGAACGCTGCAGAGGGGCCCTGCTCATGCATGGGCACCCTCTCACATAGGAACCACGCACTCTGCCTTCAGGATTGATAAGGCCTGCCATAGGAGTGACTTATAGGTTTATATGTGTGTATGTATTTAGTGATATAGGTAACCTATATCACAGTAAGGGGTGCATGCACCACCTTACCCAGGCTGCAGTAGCAGACCTGTGGTGTCAGTTTGGATGGCCTTCCAGGGGTGGCATAATACATGCTGCAGCCCCTGGTAGGCCTCTGAGGTACCTATGCCCTTGGTACATAGTATACCATATACTAGGGACTTATAAGGGCACTCCAGATTCCAATCAGTGATGTGCCTAAGGCACATGGAAACCATTTTACAGAGAAAGCAGATAGACTGGGGCCCTGAATAGCAGGATCCCAGTCCAACTAAGTCATAAACCAGCAAAACACCAGAAAAAAAGTGGGGGCAACCATATAGTCAGAATCCACCTTCCTACATAACCCCCCCCCCCCAAACGAAAGGAGATAAGGCTAACCTTGGCCAGTTGAGCCTTTATTGACTAAGTGGCCATATAAGGAAGCACCTGCACTAGCATGGTTGCCCTCTGTCTTATGGTCCACTAAGCAATCCCTCACCCTAAGGGTATGAGAGGGTCTCCACCATGGGGAATCACTACCTGTGGTGTGCTTAGGTAAAGTACAAGGCTGGTGAGGTGTCTGAGTAGAGAAGTGAGGCCCTAGGAATGTTGGTCTCAGCTTCCTCAGATCACTGGTCACCATGTATGCCTGTTTTTCCATGACTAAGTTGCACTTTGCTCTAAGGGTCAACCTTTGGCTGCCTACAGCTGGGGGTTGGGTCCCTTTGGATGGAACACTGGAGGGACATGGCAGGTTTGGTACCTTCTGGTCCCAGGTTTGCCCTTGCCTACCAGAGTCCTTCTGGGGAGGTCCCTACATAAAGGTATGGGGGATCCCTCAGTGTGTAGAGGAGTTTTCACCTGGCTAGGGCTACTAGCCTGGGTGCCCCTAATCTGCTGATGGGGGGTTCCTCTGGACAGGGGGCCCTGGGGGTCCACTGACCTCCCTGACCTCTGCAGCTCTGGGCTGACTGAGACAGGGTAGAGAGGGGCAGGTTACCTGCTCCAGACTGGGTACCACCTTGGAAGGGTCCTCTGCCATCAGGGGGTGGCCAGGCCAGGCCTGACTACCTCTGTGGCAGTTCCTTCACTAGGGGTAGGGTCAGTACCCTGAGGAGGCTGACTCTTACCTACTGTCTGGGGGGAAGAAGACTTTCCTTCAACCCTTGTGCTCTCTTTTGGGGGAGAGGGGGCCATTCTTTCAGGCTCCATCTCTCCAAATTCTTGGGCTGGGGCTGTGGCCATCACAGCCCCACTAACCTTTACAGGGACACCCAACATCCTGAGATGGGTTTGGTGTTCAACTTCAGCCCAGGCTGAAATTTCCAGATCATTGCCCATCAGGCAATCTACAGGTAAGGTTGGGGACACTGCCACTCTTTTTGGGCCTGTGACCCCCTCCCAGCTGAGATTGACTATGGCCATGGGGTGATCTGTTCTGACACCATCAATGTTGGTCACCTGGTATTTAAACTCAGGTAAAAGCTGGTGAGGGGGACTAGTTTCCCTGCCACCATGGTGACACTAGCCCCTGTGTCCCTAAATGCCACAGCTTTCTGACCATTAATTATTGGCTCCAATCTGTACCTGCCCAATGCTGTGGGACCCATGGTAAAGGTGGCAAATCCTATACCACCATCAGAGTCAGAGGAGTCTGTTGAGGGGTCCCTGTCTAAACTAGGGCCCACCTCTGTTCCTCTTGCAAAAGCACCTAACTTTTGGGTGCACTACTCCCAACTGGAGGATTACTACTGGTAGTACCAGGAGGGGTGGTAGTAGTTGTGGGAGGAACATTTTCTTTATTGCCAATCCTGGGGCAACTGGGATCAGTTTTCCAGTGCCCAGGCTTTTTACAGACATGGCAATATGGTTTCTTTTCAGGAGAAGAAGGAGTTTGGGACCCACCCCCAGAAGAGGAATTTTGGGGCCCTGTAGGGGACTTATCCTTAGATTTATCCCCACCTTTCTCTTGGGACTTAGTAGAATCTTTCTTCTGGTCACCAACCTGATTTTTAGTTTTTACTCTGGTTCTGACCCATTTGTCTGCCTTCTTTCCCAATTCTTGGGGAGAGGTCAGATCAGAGTCCACCAGATACTGGTGCAAAAGCTGGTTTTGACAATTATTAAGGATCTGCTCCCTCATAATCAAATTGTACAATCCTAAAAAGTCCTGCACTTTGTTGCCATGTATCCAACCCTCCAGAGCCTTAGTAGCACAATCTACAAAATCAACCCAGTCTTGAGTCTGAGCTTTTTGGGTGTCTCTGAACTTCAACCTATTCTGTTCAGTGGTTAGGCCAAACCCATCTATCAGAGCACTCTTCAAGACTGTGTAATTGTCAGCATCCTCTTCTCTTACAGTGAGGAGCTTGTCTCTACCTTTGTCTGCAAAGGAGAGCCACAAGATTGCTGCCCACTGCTTCTGGGGGACCCTCTGAACTTTACAGGCCCTCTCCAGTGCAGTTATCCATTTGTGGATGTCATCCCCACTCTGGTAGGGAGGGACAATCTTGTTTAGGTTTCTATGGTCATAAGACCTTTCCCTATCTTTAGGGATATTGCTGCCACCATGGGACTCTAGTCCCAACTTTTTCTCTCTTTGTAGAGATCTAGGGACTCCCTGTCTATAGCCAATTGCTGTTTTCTGAGTTCAAGCTGAGCTTCCTCATACTGAATCAGCCTCTTTCTCCTCTCATGAGAGGATTCCCTCCTATGAGAGGAGACAGAGGTCCCTATTGAGGTGCCAGAGTGGTTAGACTCCTTAGAAGGAGCTCTAGACCTTCTAGGCACACTCACAATCCTTCCTGGGGGGACAAAGTGGAGGTCATCCTGAGCCTCCTCCTCATCCACAGGAGGAATTGGGTTTTCCAGGTCAGGGTCATTGTCACCCTCCTGGTCAGTTCCAGAGGGGGGGCTGGGGGTGTTGCTACCCCTGGCCCCATCCTCATCTTCTGCCCCACCCTCTGCTCCTACCCCTTCAGTCCCTAAGGGCCTGCTGAGATCATAAGCCTCCAACATCTCTCTAAGATGTTGGGTGGTGGGACTCTGTCCTGTCTTCAATTTCCTCAAGTTACATAATGCTCTCAATTCCAAGAATGGGAGTGTATCATACTTGGAGGGGAGAAGCCCATGGGCTTCTGGCAAAGACTCACTGGGTCCTGGCTTTGAAGACATCACTAGTGAGGTGTGGTGTATGCACTACCTACTCTAGTGTGGCCTACTAAACTCTCTTGAGTTGTAGAAAGGGTGTGCTATCCCTTCACACACAACTCTAAGTTCAGTAGAACTTACTCTATTCTAAGCTTAAATTATATGTACCTTAGGTACCTTTAGTGGTTTTCAGTTGATCAATTCAATTGAGATTATCTGGTAAAACAATAGCAAGCTGGAATCCCACACGCTGCACACCAATGTGAGAAGTTGGCCTGGCATATGCTGTCCACTAATTATAGTGGGCACCTTGCACCAGTCCAAAGAACCCCTTATTGGAGATAGGTTAAAGACAACCTTATTGAAAGCTATCCTAGTGGTAGCTATGGAGAGCAGCCTTCAGGCTAAGTCTTGAAGGAATGTAAAGCAGCTTGTTTTACCAGTCTATAATCTCTTGAGTGACCAAATGAAAGAGCACCACACCAGGTATATATTCAAAATATATGTATTTATTGCTAAACACACCCCTCTAGTCTCTTTATGAGGCTAGAGTTCGAAGTACATAAGTTATAAGTTATTTAAACACAGTAATAGCACAAATACACGTTTGGGCCCTAGGGGCGTACCAAACCATATACCAATAAAGTGGTATAAGAACCACGACTGAGCTAGACACTAGGCCTAGAGCCTCTAGAAGTGCTTGGACCACAAGGAACCACCCAAGGTAGTGACACAGGGGACCCACGGGGGACGCGTGCAGTGTAATTACACAGCCGCGAAACGCCGTTAACTTCTATGGAGAAAGTCGCGGTTTGGAAATTAAAGAAAAGGGACACTTAAAGAAGGACTTGGAGCAAACCCCTTGAGAACTAGGTCATTCTAGAGTCTCTACCCACGGGAGCACCGGAGTACTCTTGTTACCTCACCCAGGGAAGCCGGGTGCATAGGTGCCTTTCGGGGTCGGGTTTCGTCGTCGATTTGAATGGCGATCTGCTGCAAAGTGCTGCTGGCGACCAAGTGAAAAGTGTCCGGGTGGATCCAAAGGTGGATCGGAGATCTGAAGAACCTGAAAGCAGAGGGGACAGAGTCTGGGTCACTAGCCAGTGACCAGGAAGGCGATGAGCAGGTGCCCACCGATGTCGAGTGCTTCAGGTAGGTTGACGGTCGTCTTGACTCTTCAGCCACGAGGTCCAGGAGGCGTTGTCGGCGACCAGGAGCAGGATTCAGGCTGGTACACGATGTCTGTCAAGTGCTGAGGTGTCGGCGACCGGATTGGACCCAACAAGCCTTGGCAACGGCAAGTCTTGATGTAGATGAAGATTGACGATGATGCAGACCAGCAAGGTCTGAGGAACTCACCCAGCAAGGGTAAGTGAGGGCAAGCCTGGAGCAACCAGGGAGCCCAAGAAGAAAAGGATTGGCCTTCGTGAAGGGCTACTAGCCAACGGGCTAGCGACCACGAAGGAGCCTCGAGATGGTGCACGTGGAGCTGGCTCACAGGACACTCGTGGAGTGGAGGCCAGTGATCTTCGGTGCAGTTGGTGCTGGAGGCTAGGGCTACTCGGAGCCCAAAGCACGACTTCGTGGGAGACCCAGAAGAGGATGCACTAGCAAATGCGTGCGGTGTCCAGGGGTCACGGTTCCACGTTACCCACAACAGCTACGGGCCTCAGCTTTTCTGGGGACTCAGGGCAGCCTCGGGAAAGTCTGGAAATCCACCTCTGGTGATGCAAAGACTTCGGCGTCCGACGGGAGCTTAGGCGATGCAGACCGGACAATTGCTTCTTTGGTGCCTGCCAAGCAGGGGAGTCACTCCTTGACCCCAAGGGAGATTCTTCTGTCCTCTAATCTTGTAGTAGAGCGTCGAAGGTCCAGGATTCTGTGTCAGAGTTTCGTCCAGGGATAATCTAAAGTCCTAAGGACTGGGTTCCTATACTTATACCAAGTTTAGGGGTTGGACTACTCTGTGGCCCCACCTATGGATGGGTCAGGGCAGAGGGGTGGCTACACCCCTTTCCCTTTGTCCAGTTCACGCCAAAGCAGGGGCTGCAAGCCCCTGATCCGGTTTGAACTGGGGTATGCACAGGGACACCAAGTGTGCCCCCAGTGCAGGACTTCAAAGCACCCGAAAGTGCTCCCGCCCAGCCCCAATACACATTATCCTGTCTGGGGAGGTGGTCACACCTCCCTGGGACAGGAAACCTATTGTCCAGGCCTCCCCTGCCGAAGTTTCGTCCAGCAGCAGGAGGCCAGACTCGTGTCTGTGGCAGCAGCATCCATTTTGTGATGCCAGGGCTTTAGAAAGAAGTTACCGGCCAGGCCAGGGTTAACATGTCTCTCCCTCTAGAAGGGTGGAATGCTACCCCCGCCGCCAGACTCCGGTGCACACGATCACAGGGCAATCCTCCCGAACGTCTCAGGCTGCACGAAGCACACGCACACAGCGTCGCTGAGACTCACTTGAGCTCCGGGTGCCCACGATCACAGGGCAATCCTCACGAAGGTCTCAGACTGCACGAAGCACACGCACACAGCGTCGCTCAGACTCACTTGGACTCCGGGTGCACACGATCACGGGGCAGTTCTTATGAAGGTCTCAGGCTGCAAAAAGCACACGCACACAGCGTCCCTTGTCCTCTCCTTAGTCAAACCAGCAAACTGCAGGCCAGCCCCAGAACACACAGCAAGGGCAGTCCTTCTCTTCAGTCTCTTCAGCTGTTCTTCTTTGGCAGAGGTTCCTCTTGATCACCAAGTAGGTTCAATCCTTTTTCAGTATGGATTTCAGTCTAAAGTCCAGGGGTTTCAGCTCTCATAGTTATACCCCTAAATGTCTTTGAAGTCTTTGTGTTCAGGGGGCACTGACCCCTGTCCAAACCAGTTCTGGGTGTCTCCCTGCCAGTGACACCTTCTTCCTTTGATAATGGGGGTCTGGATCTTCAATCACTCAGCAGGAGATGGAGCCTTTGTTTATGGTAGCAGCCCAGGCCTCTTCACCTCCAGGGGCTACTCCTCCCCCCTACACTCCAGATGCAGGTCAACCGTGGCTGTCTCACCTACTCCTCCCTGGGTCAAGACATTTCCCAGATCCTATCACATTCAAATCCAGACAGTGAATCCACAACCAGGCATAGATTCACAGAATTGTTAGAACAAAAAACCAGCCACTTCT
Organism: Calotriton arnoldi; assembly: GCA_963921515.1. Classification (NCBI taxonomy): domain Eukaryota; kingdom Metazoa; phylum Chordata; class Amphibia; order Caudata; family Salamandridae; genus Calotriton; species Calotriton arnoldi. The sequence continues at coordinate 91,578 of CAWUFW010014430.1, forward strand.
AAAAGCGTGGTTTCTAAACACACAATTCAAAAACCACCTTCACAAAAAGATGTGTTATTAAATTGTGAGCTCAGGCACACTAAACTTCACCTCTCCATCTTAAACCTATGGGAAGATAGGCTGGAAACATATTACACAGCCTCCCCCATTCTGTCCTATGGGCAAGATGGCCTTGCAACAGTGAAAAACGAATTTGACAGTTTTTCACTGTCAGGACATGGTACACACCTTAGTACATGTCCTACCTTTCACATACACTGCACCCTGCCCAGGGGGCACCTTGGGCATACCATAGGGGTGTCTGATGTGCATAAAAAGGGAAGGGTAAGGTCTGGCAAGTGGGTGCACTTGTCAGGGCAACATGGCAGTTTAGCAAACTGCGCGCAGGCACTGCAGTGGCAGGCCTGAGTTCTCTCTTTGGGGGCTACTTATGTGGGAGGCACAAATAGTGCTGCAGGCCCACGAGTAGCATTTGTATTACTAGCCCTGGCACACATAGTGCACTTTACTAGGGACTTTACAAGTAAGGCAAACATCCCAATTATGGACAACCAATTACCATAACACTTTATACAGAGAGCATATGCACTTTAGCACTGATCAGCAGTAGTAAAGTGCCCAGAGTCCTAAAACCAACAAAAACAGGTCGGAAACAATACAGGAGGAAGGCAAAAAGTTCAGGGATGACCCTGCAAAAAGGGCCAAGTCCAACACAACCCCCTTCCAGCCAAAACACAGGGTAGACCAATCACTACCGTGATGGGCTTCCCTGCTTTGGGCGATAGAACACGGACCCTGGCCCGCAACTGCAGGGGCATATTCCAGTTCTACGCCAATCTGAACCCAGTTGGATCCCTCTGTCCATACTCTCAGGGCCCCTAAGCTAACCCAGGGGGACCCATCTCCTCACCTGGGGACCCCATCTGGGCAGCGCCTAAACTTACTTTGCTCACAGATGTGTCCACACTGGTAGACAGTACCCACATGGCCAGCACAGTGGTGTGGCGCAGTCCACCCTCGAGGTGTGACTCCAGCTGTGACTCCAGCCCCCCTCCCAGGGGCAACTCTGTCCACCAGGACAACCAGCCACAGTGGCCACTGACAGCTGTCAGTGATGAGAGCCAGGCCTCATGCCTTTCAGGCCTCTCTAACCTCTGTGGCGTCAGAAAGCGGGCGGCAGTAGCCCCAGGTGCCTGGCACCCTTTCTCCACTCTCCCTTCTGCCAAGTCAGGTATGGCATCCTGACACTGGCCCACCAGCCCAGGGTCTGTACCCTCCGGCTGGACAAGAGACTGGGTTGGGCTCTCCCTTTCTCTCTGGACCCATGCACCCTCCCCACTGGAGCGGTGCTACCAGACACAACAACTGGTGGGATGCTGGTTACAGCAGTCCCCCTCAGTTCACCTGACACTTTGGGATCCCCCTCAGGAAGTGGTCTCCCGGTACAGACTAGGCTACCCTCCTGGTGTTCTCTTATGGAACCAACCAGGTCCTGGGACTGGGTATAGGGCACTTTGGGACACAGCCCCCTCCCACTCCTCTGAGACAGGACGTGGGACCCTACACCCCTCCCACTACATTGGGACCTATCTGGGCTACCACCAACCTCCCCTACCTCACTTGGTTGGGGAAAACCTGAACCACACCCTTCTGGGTCACTCCCAAAAGCTTCCTCAGACCCTCGGGAATCCACCCAAAGGTCTGCCTCCTGCGCAAGCTCCCTGGAATCAGAGAACTCGCACCCCACCGGGTGTTGGCATAGCTCTGGAAAACAGGGACTTCAAATATGCTCTCCAACAAATGAATCACACAGCCCCCCACAGTTGTTAACCAAGCTATCCTTTGCCTCACCTTCCAGTGCCTCACACAAGTACCCCACACCACTCTCCTGAGATTGGCAAGACAGGGTCTGACTGTCTCCGTCACTCAACCTACACTCTTCTGGGCGGTCTCCACACTCACACACCAAGGTTTCTTCCATGGGGGAACCCCTCTCCCTGCACCTCTCATCTAGGGTCAGTAGGGTGTCCCTCCCACCACTAGGAATATGATCCCCTGTGTCAGTTCCTTAATCTACTTCAGGGACACTGCACACCACTGGAGCTACCTCATAAACCTGAACCCCCTGGTGTATGTTAGCCCCCTCCCTCAAGTCAGGCGCCACATCTCTGGGTGTATGTACTTTTCTCTCAGCACTAGACACTACATTTTTGCTGGCACCATCTGAGCTGGACTCCACCTCCAACCCAGCAGAGCTCACTTCCTGAGCTACACACATCTCTTTTGGCTTGGCTGAGACACTCATGGCCTCGAGCCTTTCGAGCTCCAAATCAAGCTCCCTCATTCTTAACTTATGTGCCAAAAGCAATCTCTTTTCCTCCAAAGTGAGAGCGTTCTTGCTCTCCTCTGCCCACTTTTCACTTTCAATGAGCAGCTTTTTCTCTTCTGCTTGAGCCTTAAGTTTTAAAACCTCCAACTCATCCTCTCTGACCCTTTGGTTTTCCTCCAGCTCCTCTGGGGAAAAACTCCTCCCTGAATGGTTACTACCAGCCCCTGAGGCTGGTCCTTCCACCGGCAAATCCTGTGGACCAAATCCATTCCCTGGGTCATCCTCATCCACCTCCGCATCACCTGTCTCCTGAGCCTCTTTGGCTTCCCACCAGGCCCTCAAGGCCGTTTGCAGCTCCTCCTTCTTGGCGCTACTTTTCATGGGACATCCCAAAGCTCTGCAGAATTGCCTCAATTGATCAACTTTGTAGGTAAGCAATGCCTCAATGTCGAATTCCAATTCTGCAGCCTCACTGGCTTCTTGACTCCTTTGAGACATGATGTGTGGCTTAAAGGTCGCTCAAAAATAGAACCAAAAATCAAAACACAATATGTGGTTGCGTCGTGGTCTGCGCTAAACTAGTGATGTACACCAATCACTGTGAGTGAATTTGCAAATACACGTTCAAATCCCCATCCGCTGACCACCAATGTTAGAACTGGGGGTCTCTAGTTGGCTGAGGTAGGTACCTTAGTCCAAATAGGAACCCTTGCTTCTAAGTTAGGGAAAGGAAGGACACCTTCTCAGATAGCCCCTGCTCACCCCTCGGTAGCTTGGCATGAGCAGGCTGGCTTATCTCCAAGGCAAATGTGTAGAGTATTCGCAACCACGCTCTCAGTGACACAGTGATAACACCACAAATGGACTCCACACGAGTTTCATAAAAAAACAATTATATGTTTATAAAAAAAAAGATATACGATGAGACCACACAATAAAAATCCAACATATGCGTATTTGTAATATTTCACCTTGCTGGTTATTAGGCCAGCACACACTGGTAGGTTCTTGCAGTATTAATGAGCAATTCTCGATGATCCAATGCAGTCCTAATGCAATACTATGCAGTTCGTAATGCAAGAATCAGGCACTTCGTAATGTAAAAATAATGCAATTCGTAATGCAACAATCGGCAGTTTGTAATGCAAAAATAATGCATTTCGTAATGCAACAATCAGGCAGTTCGTAATGCAAAAATAATGCAACAATCAGGCAGTTCGTAATGCAAAAATAATGCAATTCGTAATGCAACAATCAGGCAGTTCGTAATGCAAAAATAATGCACTTCGGCACCGATCGCGGTGCTCTGGACGGTCTCTATGCCACTCTTACTGACTCGCGGTCAGCTACTGCCAAAATATGCCCCCAACACTGTTATGATGGAAAACAAAGTGCAGCTCCACACTCCGGCCCCGGTACTGCCACTCTTCGGCAAGTACGGGCCGTGATACGGACTTGAGCGGGGGCTCGCGCTGCAAAGATGGGAAAGGCCGAGAGCGTTTCTCTCGTAGCCCACACTCCGCCCCAGGCGGCGACACACGCACGCTCGCTGAGCGTTACCTGGGGGGTGCGATCTCATTCTCCTCTCCTCGCGGCTTGGGCCTCCGGTGCGACTTCGTTGATCTTGGGCAGTGGAACTCGGACCCCCGACGGTGATGGTTCGAGGTCTCTCCTTGGCAAAGGCAGGCTCGGGCCGTCGGCGGTGAATATTCACAGCTCGTCTGGGGATGCCGGTCCGGGCCGATGGCAATGACGATCGCAGCAGTTCTGGTCACGCTGTCGATCGAAGCAGAGAACAAGACTGCTCCGGGACACACAGTCACGGGGCAATTTCTCACGAAGGTCTCAGGCTGCAACAGGGCACCCGCACACAGCGTTGCTGAGACTCACTTGAGCTCCGGGTGCACACGATCACAGGGCAATCCTCCCGAAGGTCTCAGGCTGCACGAAGCACACGCACACGGCGTCGCTGAGACTCACTTGGACTCCGGTTGCACACGATCACGGGGCAATCCTCACGAAGGTCTCAGGCTGCACGAAGCACACGCACACAGCGTCGCTGAGACTCACTTTGACTCTGGGTGCACACGATCACGGGGCAATCCTCACGAAGGTCTCAGGCTGCACGAAGCACACGCACACAGCGTCGCTGAGACTCACTTGGACTCCGGGTGCACACGATCACAGGGCAATCCTCCCGAAGGTCTCAGGCTGCACGAAGCACACACACAGCGTTGCTGAGACTAACTTGAGCTCCGGGTGCACACGATCACAGGGCAATCCTCACGAAGGTCTCAGGCTGCACGAAGCACACGCACACAGTGTTGCTGAGACTCACTTGGACTCCGGGTGCACACGATCACGGGGCAGTTCTTACGAAGGTCTCAGGCTGCAAAAAGCACACGCACACAGCGTCCCTTGTCCTCTCCTTAGTCAAACCACCAAACTGCAGGCCAGCCCCAGAACACACAGCAAGGGCAGTCCTTCTCTTCAGTCTCTTCAGCTGTTCATCTATGGCAGAGGTTCCTCTTGATCACCAAGTAGGTTCAATCCTTTTTCAATATGGATTTCAGTCAAAAGTCCAAGGGTTTCAGCTCTCATAGTTATACCCCTAAATGTCTTTGAAGTCTTTGTGTTCAGGGGCACTGACCCCTGTCCAAACCAGTTCTGGGTGTCTCCCTGCCAGTGACACCTTCTTCCATTGATAATGGGGGTCTGGATCTTCAATCACTCAGCAGGAGATGGAGCCTTTGTTTTATGGCAGCAGCCCAGGCCTCTTCACCTCCAGGGGCTACTCCTCCCCCCTACACTCCAGATGCAGGTCAACCGTGGCTGCCTCACCTACTTCTCCCCTGGGTCAAGACATTTCCCAGATCCTATCACATTCAAATCCAGACAGTCAATCCACAACCAGGCAGAGACACTCAGAATTGTTAGAACAAAAAACCAGCCACTTCTAAAAGCTTGGTTTCTAAACACACAATTCAAAAACCACCTTCACAAAAAGATGTGTTATTAAATTGTGAGCTCAGGCACCCTAAACTTCACCTCTCCATCTTAAACCTAAGGGAAGATAGGCTGGAAACATATTACACAGCCTCCCCCATTCTGTCCTATGGGCAAGATGGCCTTGCAACAGTGAAAAACGAATTTGACAGTTTTTCACTGTCAGGACATGGTACACACCTTAGTACATGTCCTACCTTTCACATACACTGCACCCTGCCCAGGGGGCACCTTGGGCATACCATAGGGGTGTCTGATGTGCATAAAAGGGAAGGGTAAGGTCTGGCAAGTGGGTGCACTTGTCAGGGCAACATGGCAGTTTAGCAAACTGCGCGCAGGCACTGCAGTGGCAGGCCGGAGTTCTCTCTTTGGGGGCTACTTATGTGGGAGGCACAAATAGTGCTGCAGGCCCACGAGTAGCGTTTGTATTACTAGCCCTGGCACACATAGTGCACTTTACTAGGGACTTTACAAGTAAGGCAAACATCCCAATTATGGACAACCAATTACCATAACACTTTATACAGAGAGCATATGCACTTTAGCACTGATCAGCAGTAGTAAAGTGCCCAGAGTCCTAAAACCAACAAAAACAGGTCGGAAACAATACAGGAGGAAGGCAAAAAGTTCAGGGATGACCCTGCAAAAAGGACCAAGTCCAACACAACCCCCTTCCAGCCAAAACACAGGGTAGACCAATCACTACCGTGATGGGCTTCCTTGCTTTGGGCGACAGAACACGGACCCTGGCCCGCAACTGCAGGGGCATATTCCAGTTCTACGCCAATCTGAACCCAGTTGGATCCCTCTGTCCATACTCTCAGGGCCCCCTAAGCTAACCCAGGGGGGACCCATCTCCTCACCTGGGGACCCCATCTGTGCAGCGCCTAAACTTACTTTGCTCACAGATGTGTCCACACTGGTAGACAGTACCCACATGGCCAGCACAGTGGTGTGGCGCAGTCCACCCTCGAGGTGTGTCTCCAGCTGTGACTCCAGCCCCCCTCCCAGGGGCAACTCTGTCCACCAGGACAACCAGCCACAGTGGCCACTGACAGCTGTCAGTGATGAGAGCCAGGCCTCATGCCTTTCAGGCCTCTCTAACCTCTGTGGCGTCAGAAATCGGGCGGCAGTAGCCCCAGGTGCCTGGCACCTTTTCTCCACTCTCCCTTCTGCCAAGTCAGGTATGGCATCCTGACACTGGCCCGCCAGCCCAGGGTCTGTACCCTCCGGCTGGACAAGAGACTGGGGTGGGCTCTCCCACACCCTGCCTTTCTCTCTGGACCCATGCACCATCCCCACTGGAGCGGTGCTACCAGACACAACAACTGGTGGGATGCTGGTTACAGCAGTCCCCCTCAGTTCACCTGACACTTTGGGATCCCCCTCAGGAAGGGGCCTTCCGGTCCAGACTAGACTCCCCTCCTGGTGTTCTCTTATGGAACCAACCAGGTCCTGGGACTGGGTATCGGGCACCTTGGGACACAGCCCCCTCCCACTCCTTCTCCTCTGAGACAGGACGTGGGACCCTACAATCAATCAATCAATCAATCATGTCACTTATAAAGTGCACTACATACCCGCGAGGGTCTCAAGGCGCTGGGGGAAGAGGGGGTGGTGCTGCTACTGATCGAAGAGCCAGGTCTTGAGGAGTCTTCTGAAGGCCAGTAGGTCTTGGGTCTGTCGGAGGTTGGTGGGGAGGGTGTTCCAGGTCTTGGCGGCGAGGTGGGAGAAGGATCTGCCGCCGGCGGTCGTTTTCCGGATGCGGGGGACTGTGGCGAGGGCGAGGCTGGTCGAGCGGAGCTGGCGGGTGGGGGTGTAGAAGCTGAGTCGTCTGTTGAGGTAGGCTGGTCCGGAGTTGTGGAGTGCTTTGTGTACGTGGGTGAGGAGCTTGAAGGTTATCCTCTTGTTGACAGGGAGCCAGTGCAGGTCTCTCAGGTGGGGTGTGATGTGGCTGCGTCGGGGGATGTCGAGGATAAGACGTGCAGAGGCGTTCTGGATGCGTTGCAGCCGTCTCAGGAGCTTAGCCGTCGTTCCTGCGTAGAGGGCGTTTCCGTAGTCCAGCCTGCTGGTGACGAGGGCCTGGGTGACTGTTTTTCTTGTTTCGGTGGGGATCCACTTGAAGATCCTGCGGAGCATTCGGAGGATGTTGAAGCAGGATGAGGAAACGGCGTTGACCTGCTTAGTCATGGAGAGGGTGGGGTCGAGGATGACCCCTAGGTTGCGTACGTGGTCGGTGGGTGGCGGGGCTGTTCCCAGTGATGTTGGCCACCAGGAGTCGTCCCAGGCTGAAGGGTTGGAACCAAGGATGAGGACCTCCGTCTTGTCCGAGTTCAGCTTCAGGCGGCTGGTCCTCATCCATTCGGCGACGGCCTTCATTCCTTCGTGGAGGTGGGCTTTGGCGGTGTGAGGGTCTTTGGTGAGGGAGAGGATCAGCTGGGTGTCGTCGGCGTAGGAGATGATGTTGAGGTTGTGCTGTCGGGCGACATGGGCGAGGGGTGCCATGTAGATGTTGAACAGCGTTGGGCTGAGGGAGGAGCCTTGGGGTACGCCGCAGATGATCTTGGTAGCCTTGGATCGGAAGGGGCGAGGCGGACGCTTTGTGTTCTGCCGGAAAGGAAGGATGTGGTCCAGTCCAGGGCCTTCTCTTGGATCCCGGCGTCGTGAAGGCGTGTTCGTAGTGTGTGGTGGCAGACCGTGTCGAAGGCGGCTGATAGGTCCAGGAGGATGAGGGCTGCTGTTTCTCCGTTGTCTAGCAGGGTCCTGATGTCATCGGTGGCGGCGATGAGGGCGGTTTCGGTGCTGTGGTTGCTGCGGAAGCCGGACTGGGAAGGGTCCAGGATGTTGTTCTCCTCGAGGTAGCGGGTCAGTTGTTTGTTGACGATTTTCTCGGTGACCTTCGCGGGGAACGGGAGCAGAGAGATGGGTCGGACGTTCTTGAGGTCCTTGGGGTCTGCCTTGGGTTTCTTGAGTAAGGCGGTGATCTCGGCGTGCTTCCAGCTTTCCGGGAAGGTTGCTGTCTCGAAGGAGATGTTGATTATTTTCCGGAGATGGGGCGCGATGGCTGTACTGGCTTTGTTGAAGATGTGGTGAGGGCACGGGTCTAGCGGTGAACCGGAGTGGATGGTGTTCATGATCTCGCTGGTGTCCTCGTCGTTGATGTTGGTCCAGGAGAGCAGGCGGTTGGTGGTTGTGGGGGCAGTGGTCTCGGTGGTTGCCGGGGCGGTCGTGGTGTTGAAGCTGTCGTGGATGTCGGCGATTTTGCGGTGGAAGGAGGTGGCCAGTGAGTCGCATCAGGTCTTGCGACGGCTGGATGTCGTTGGTGTTGGAGCTGGGGTTGGAGAGTTCCTTCACGATGTTGAAGAGCTCTTTGCTGTTGTGTGCGTTGTTGTCTAGGCGGTCTTTGAGTGAGGCCCTTTTGGCGGATCTGATGAGGTGATGGTGATTGCGGGTGGCGCTCTTGTGGGCGGCGTAGCTGTCCGCTGTCCGTTCGTGGAGCCAGATCTTCTCCAGTTTTCGGCATGTTCGTTTGGAGGCCTGGAGGTCTTCGGTGAACCAGGTGGCTTTCTTGCTGGTGTGGCTGTTGGGCAGATTCTTGAGCGGGCGAGGGTGTTGGCGCAGTCGTCGATCCACTGTCTGAGGTTGCGGGCGGCGGTGTCGGAGGGTTCGGCGGGTGGGCTCAGGGCGAGGGTTGTGGTTAGCTGGTCTTCCGTGACTCTGCTCCAGCAGCGGCGAGGCATTTGTTCGGTGCGGTGGTGCGTGGTGGGCTTCCTGTAGGTGAAGTGGATGCAGTGGTGGTCAGTCCAGTGGGGTTCGGAGGTGTGGTTGAAGGAGACGTGTGGGCTTGCGGAAAAGATGGAGTCTAGCGTGTGGCCGGCGGCGTGGGTGGGTGTAGTCACGAGCTGTCTGAGTCAGAGGGTGGCGAGGTTGTCGATCAGGGTGGTGGAGTTGGTGTCCTTGTTGTTCTCGAGGTGGAAGTTCAGGTCCCCGAGGAGGATGTAGTCCGTGGAGGCGATGGTGTGTGTGCTGACGAAGTCAGCGATGGAATCGCTGAACTGTGGTCGGGGTCCGGGGGTCTGTAGATGAGGGTTCCTCTGAGGGTGGTGTTGGGATCGGTGTGGATCTGGAAGTGCATGTGTTCGGCGGTGCTGAGGGTGTCGTCGGTGTTGGTTGAGACTCTGAGGGTGTTCCTGTGGACGATGGCGATGCCTCCTCCGACTCCGTTGGTGCGGTCCCTGCGGGTGATCTTGTATCCGTCCGGGATGGCAATGGCGATGTCGGGGGCTGAAGCGGGATTCAGCCAGGTCTCCGTCAGGAATGCGACGTCTGGGGAGGTTGAGTCGAGAAGGTCCCAGAGTTCGATGGCGTGTTTGCGGGCGGAGCGGGTGTTGAGGAGGATGCATCTGAGGTAGTTGGGTTCTTTCCTGGGCGGTGGTTTGGCGGGGCGGGTGCTGGCGAAGCTGCAGTTCCGGCAGGTGGAGGGCCCTTGGGTGCGCTTCGGGGTGGCCTGGTAGCAGGCGTGATCTTTTCCGGGGTTGAGTGCGTGGAGGGTGCTGGCGTCGTATCGGCATCTGTTGATGTGGCGGGCGCGGGGGATGCCCGGACCAGGGGGTCTGGCGCTGGGCGCGGCCACGGCGCGGACGGGCGCAGACGGGCTTGCCTTAGGCGCGCCCGCTGCGCACGTCCGCTGCGCGGCCGCACAGCGGCCGCCATAAATGGGGAGGTGGGAGGGAGGAGCAGGGAATGGGGCAGCGAATGGGCAGTGAGGGGGCGGGGCCGCAGGCGCAGCGGCGGGAAACAGGCACAGAAAGGAAAAACGATCACAATCAGGGTGTCAGAATCGTAAAATCTTCACAGTTTGCGCGGGAGCAGAAAGATGCCAAGGCCCAACTCCCCTATAACTTTCCCAACCAAGTCCTAAGTTACAACCTGGTCGAAGAAAATCACTGGGGGAAAGGGGTAGGGGACAAGAAGAGACAGCTGCTGTTGCGTGATTGTTCTCACCAGGATGTCTTGTCTTCTGATAGCTATTCTGCAAAAGAACAGTCGCTCATGTAATACTTATTATACTTCACTTTTCCTTTTCTCTGATTATCTTTTCTAAAATAACACGCTTACCCTTGGTGATTGCAGCATATGCCCCTCTTCTATATACTCATGCTAAATGTAGATTAGCAATGAGTTTTCTTATCAGTTGTCTTCTTCACTCTATTCTTGCCGGCGAGAACTGAAGGAGCACTCAGGAACTTCCTTTGGAATGCAGTGAGGTGAGTATATGCGTATGTTCTTAAAATATATTTTATACTGCACAAGTCACCTAGGAAGAGAGTACTCCTAAATTCAACTCTCACCTCCGCTCTCAATTAACTAGTGTTAATGCGCGGGTACAGACTCGCTACTACTGACTAAGCGAGAACTCTGCCCCTGCGCGTCTGACAGCCACAACCGCTTTTGACAGAAGCGAGAACACTGCTTAATAATACTATCGCCAGACGCTACACTCTGTAACGGAACCACTCACAAGACTCGTAAAGCAAGCAACCAACTATGTACCTTCAGAAATGTGCACTACGTGACTAAAAGCTCACTTCTCACATAAATTGTACATTTTGTAGAAACTGTGACTAAATAGCTAAAACGCGCCGCAAAGCTAAAGTCCCATCGAAGAAAAACACGTCGAGATAACTACCCTAAACTAACTAGCGCGCCGCTCAGGAAACATGAAACAATATATCTAGTACCTTCTCAATCCTCAGGTGAAGTGCGAGGATTCTAATGCCTCAGCTTCTTACATTCCACAACACTGCAAGATTTCTTAAACACTAGAATGCTGACCCTGACTCCATTTTGTCCCTTTGTCAGCCATCTTAGGATTCCACCAAACTGGACTTTGCGCTCTTGCTAAACCATTCCTTATCTTACGTAATGCCCGATGGGAAATTGCATTTACTGACCACTCCCTTCTAGTGTTGGTAATTCGGGACCTGACAGTACCCCCTCGCAAAGATGGCTCTCCCATACTTGTTTTGTGCTGTTGTTTGAGCTGAAAGGATTTTACCAAACGTGGGGCATGGACTTCTGATGCTAATTCCCATGACCTCTCTTCTGGACCATAACCCTTCCAATCAATTAAGTAATACAACTGACCTTTCTTCACCTTGGAATCTAGGATTTGTTTTACTTCAAATTCTTCTCCCTCCTGAGTTTGTACCGGTTGTGAGGGCAGTTCTACCCTCAACCCCTCAGAGACCTTTTTTAACAATGAGATGTGAAATGTAGGATGAATTCTTAGAGTTTTGGGTAGTTTAAATTTGTAAGTAATTGAGCTCAATCTTTTCTCAATCTCATAAGGCCCAATAAACCTTGGTTGAAACTTTCTACATCCTTTCAAGTGTAAATTCTTCGAATTTAGCCACACCTTGTCTCCCACTTGTAAATCAGGCCCCTTACGCCTTTTCTTATCAGCATGGTGCTTATAAATCTTTTTGGCTCTTGTTAAACTCTCTACTGCTGACTTGTGAATTTCTGTTAGATGCTCAACTAAATTTGTAACTGCCGGAACTTCTGCTTCTTGCACATTCATAGAGAGATTGGGATGTCTGCCTGAATTTAAGAAAAAGGGGGAATGACCTGTTGAAGTGTTCTTTGCATTATTATGAGCAAACTCTGCCGCCCACAAGTATTCTGCCAATTCTTCACCTTGATTTAACAAATTTACCCTTAGATATTGTTCAAATTCTTGGTTCACCCTCTCTGTTTGGCCATCACCTTCTGGGTGGTAACTTGTGGTGTACCTGCTCTCAATACCTAGCTTTTGGGTGAAAGCCTTCCAGAAATGGGATAAAAACTGTGATCCTCTATCTGAAACTAAAACCTTCGAATTCCATGCATGCGCACTATATTCTGACTAAAGGCTTGAGCTAACTCCTTAGCTGTAGGTAACCTCTTTAATGGAGTAAAGTGTGCCATCTTGGTGTATGCATCCACACAGACCATTATGGTGTTATACCCTTGGCTTACTGGCAGTTCCACAATCAAGTCTATTGTTACTGTATGCCATGGATATGGGGGATTTGGCAATGGCTGAAGCAACCCTTGTTTCGCTTGTCTCTCAGTTTTTCCCCTGGCGCACTTTTCACAAGTCATGACATATTGATAGATGTCGTTGGACATCTTAGGCCACCAAAATTTCCGTTTGATCAGGTCTGTTGTCTTTTGAATTCCTTTATGGCCAGCCAAGACATGATCATGACACTCTTTCATCGCTTTCTCTTGCAATTCCACCGTTGGTAAGTACAAGGCTCCTTCATGAAAAGGCAAGTGATTTTGGATTTCTCTATTTGGCTTTTGACTTGCCCATTCTTCCATTTCTGTTTCACTCAATGCCTTTTTTACTTCATTCTCCTGAGTGTTTGCTAAAACTGCCGCGATGACTCTTCCTTCTTCTATAATACTTTGATTCTCCAGTTCTTCTGAAATTTCTTCAGTCCCAATTCTGGATAAGGCATCCGCCTTACCATTTTTTGTTCCAGGTCGAAAGGTTATCACAAAATCATAATCTGCAAAGTACAAGGACCATCGAAGCTGACGCGGAGTCAAGGTTCTAGCAGATTTTAAAAACTTAAGGTTTCGATGATCCGTGTAGACTGTCACTGTATGTTTTGCCCCTAGCAGATAGTGCCTCCACTCCTTGAAGGCGTCCTTTATTGCCAATAACTCTTTTTCTGTTATTGTATAGTTTACCTCCGCTGGAGTCAACTTCCTTGATCGAAAGGCTACCGGGTGGAGTTGTCCTGTGCTTTTATGCCTCTGCGATAATATTCCTCCCAAGGCCAAGTTGGAGGCATCTGTTTCCACATAAAAAGGTTCTTCTGGGTCTGGATGCAATAGTACTGGAGCCGAGGTAAAGGCCTCCTTTAAAAGCACAAACGCTTCTTCCGCTTCCCTTGACCAAGAAAACGGAACTCCTTTCTTTAATAGCTTCGTGATTGGAATCAGTTTCTTTGAAAATTCTGGAATAAATCTCCGATAGAAATTTGCAAACCCAAGGAAGCTTTGTACTTCCTTTACTGATTGGGGAGACTTCCATTTTATTACTGCTTCCACCTTGTTTTTGTCCATCATTATTCCTTCTGGGGATAACACAAAGCCCAAAAATTCTACAGTTGTCACTCCAAAGGCACATTTTTCCAATTTTACGAAAAGGTGGTTCTCCTTCAGTCTCTGCAGAATTCTTTTCACATGTTTTTCATGTACTTCCACATTGTCTGAATAGATTAAGATGTCATCGATGTACACAATTGCGCACTGATCAATATATTCCTGGAGAACATCATTAATAAAATGTTGGAATGCTGCTGGGGCGTTGCACAGGCCATAGGGCATGACCTGGTATTCATAGAGCCCATACTTCGTCCGGAATGCAGTCTTCCACTCATCTCCTTCTTGGATACGGACCAGATGATAGGCTCCGCGTAAATCCAGCTTGGTATATATCTTTGAACCTTTGACTTGATCCAGGAGGACAGATATCAACGGCAATGGGTACCGATTCTTAACAGTAATCCGATTGATCGCTCTGTAATCTATGCAAGTCCTCAAACCACCATCCTTCTTAGGAATGAAGAAAAGTGGAGAGGAGACTGGAGATTGCGATGGTCTGATGAAGCCATTTTCCAAGTATTTCTGCAGATAATCCTTTAAATGGGCGTTCTCTTTTTCAGTCAGAGCATATATACGACTACACGGCAAGTTGACTCCCGTTTCTAGTTCGATCTTGCAATCATAGGTTCGGTGCGGGGGAAGCTTTTCTGCCTCCGCCTCACTAAATACCTCACTGTATTCGGTGTATTCTTCGGGCAATTCCACGGTGCGTATCACACAAATTGCCACTCACTTTCACAAAGATGTGTAGCCACAGAATCTTCTTTACCTTGCTTCCAACCATGATAGCAATTTTCCCTACAAAAATCCGAGTCCATAGTTATTGTTCTGGAACTCCAATCTATCGTAGGGTTATGCTCAGTGAGCCAAGGCAACCCCAATATTAACTGAAACTGTGGGGCGTCGATTAGATTGAATTGCAGACTCTCCCTATGTCCATCTGAAGCTTCCAACTCCACCATCTCTGTGTGGCTCACTATGGGCCCTGACGACAGATTGGTGCCATCCACTGCCCTGACAGCCTCACTCTTCGCCTTCTTGATGGCCTGGATCCCAATCTTCTCAGCAAAGCGTAGATCACAAAAATTGCCTGTAGCTCCTGAATCCACCATGACAGTGATTCCTTTTAAACTTGTTTCTCTGAACCTTAACTTCATATGTATAATCAGATGTGGTGACGAAGACTGTAAAGTATTGGCCAAGGTATGATTTTGAGTATCTTTTGGAGTTGCCATCTTCTCTGCATCCACCAGTCCAACTCCCCCTACTGGTGGTGCTGCCAGTTTTCCTTCGGCAACTGTTTGGGCTTCTTGGGACAATTTCGAACGAAGTGACCTCCTACTCCACAATATAGGCACAGTTTATTTTGCCTACGCTTTTCCTTCTCTTCGTTAGAGAGCGGACCTCTTATAGTTCCTATTTGCATTGGCTCTGTTCCATGCTGACTGTCCACTGTTCTAACAGCTTCTGACCTTGCTCGATCATATCGGGGTATACTGGGTTTGAAGTCTCTTCTCCTTTCTCCTTTACGCTCACCTTGTCTGAAATCCAATTCCAAAACCAAATCTATTAAAGCTGAAACCTCAGTGGGACGGTTAGGCACCTGAGCTAGGGCATCCTTTAACTCCTCTCGAAGTCCTCGATAAAATACTGCTGCACGTTTTTCCTCAGGCCAATTTGTCTCCACTATTAGCTTGTTAAATTGAGCCAGGTAAGTTATTAACTCTCGACTTCCTTGTCTGAGCTCCAACAACTCATTATCCGTGGCTTGAGAGACCCGCCGTCGATCAAATATTCTGTGAAATTCTCCCTTAAATTCATCTAAATCATAAAGCATCGGATCATTCCTGGAGACCAATGGCATTGACCACGCTGCCGCATCACCTGTCAAATATGATAATACAAATGCCACTCGAGATTGTGCGTCTGGGAAGACAGCTGGTCTGCACATAAAATGTAACGTACATTGTGTCCAAAAAATTTGCGCCTTTTGTGGATCTCCAGAGAACCTTTCAGGTGGCGCCAGAGGTATAACTGGAGATAGCGAGTGTATGACCTGCGTGGTTGTTTTGGCCGATGAAGCGGCTGAGTCACTAAATAATTCTTCTGGGGACGTTGAATATTGAATCTTGGGGTCTGTGATTAACCTATTTATTTTACTTGCTAGCTCTGTAGTTTCTCTTCGGGAAGTTACTAGATCCTGCCTTAACTCTCTATTTTCCACTCTCACGGTTATAATTTCCTTTTGTATTCCTTCTAATACTTCTCCCAATCTTTTTAGGTCTAAACCTTCAGCCATTTTTCTGCTCAGGCGCAAAAGAATTACGTGGGCACTTCACTCTGTCAGAATCGTAAAATCTTCACAGTTTGCGCGGGAGCAGAAAGATGCCAAGGCCCAACTCCCCTATAACTTTCCCAACCAAGTCCTAAGTTACAACCTGGTCGAAGAAAATCACTGGGGGAAAGGGGTAGGGGACAAGAAGAGACAGCTGCTGTTGCGTGATTGTTCTCACCAGGATGTCTTGTCTTCTGATAGCTATTCTGCAAAAGAACAGTCGCTCATGTAATACTTATTATACTTCACTTTTCCTTTTCTCTGATTATCTTTTCTAAAATAACACGCTTACCCTTGGTGATTGCAGCATATGCCCCTCTTCTATATACTCATGCTAAATGTAGATTAGCAATGAGTTTTCTTATCAGTTGTCTTCTTCACTCTATTCTTGCCGGCGAGAACTGAAGGAGCACTCAGGAACTTCCTTTGGAATGCAGTGAGGTGAGTATATGCGTATGTTCTTAAAATATATTTTATACTGCACAAGTCACCTAGGAAGAGAGTACTCCTAAATTCAACTCTCACCTCCGCTCTCAATTAACTAGTGTTAATGCGCGGGTACAGACTCGCTACTACTGACTAAGCGAGAACTCTGCCCCTGCGCGTCTGACAGCCACAACCGCTTTTGACAGAAGCGAGAACACTGCTTAATAATACTATCGCCAGACGCTACACTCTGTAACGGAACCACTCACAAGACTCGTAAAGCAAGCAACCAACTATGTACCTTCAGAAATGTGCACTACGTGACTAAAAGCTCACTTCTCACATAAATTGTACATTTTGTAGAAACTGTGACTAAATAGCTAAAACGCGCCGCAAAGCTAAAGTCCCGTCGAAGAAAAACACGTCGAGATAACTACCCTAAACTAACTAGCGCGCCGCTCAGGAAACATGAAACAATATATTTAGTACCTTCTCAATCCTCAGGTGAAGTGCGAGGATTCTAATGCCTCAGCTTCTTACATTCCACAACACTGCAAGATTTCTTAAACACTAGAATGCTGACCCTGACTCCATTTTGTCCCTTTGTCAGCCATCTTAGGATTCCACCAAACTGGACTTTGCGCTCTTGCTAAACCATTCCTTATCTTACGTAATGCCTGATGGGAAATTGCATTTACTGATCACTCCCTTCTGGTGTTGGTAATTCGGGACCTGACACAGGGGCAGCAAGGGGGCACAGAAAGGAAAAACGATCACAATCAGGGGCAGCAAGGGGGCACAGAAAGGAAAAAACGATCACAATCAGGGGCAGCAAGGGGGCACAGAAAGGAAAAAACGATCACAATCAGGGGCAGCAAGGGGGCACAGAAAGGAAAAAACGATCACAATCAGGGGCAGCAAGGGGGCACAGAAAGGAAAAAAACGATCACAATCAGGGGCAGCAAGGGGGCACAGAAAGGAAAAACGATCACAATCAGGGGCAGCAAGGGGGCACAGAAAGGAAAAAACGATCACAATCAGGGGCAGCAAGGGGGCACAGAAAGGAAAAAACGATCACAATCAGGGGCAGCAAGGGGGCACAGAAAGGAAAAAACGATCACAATCAGGGGCAGCAAGGGGGCACAGAAAGGAAAAAACGATCACAATCAGGGGCAGCAAGGGGGCACAGAAAGGAAACAAGCATTGGCATAGCCAATAGGTCTCGCTTTTGGTACCTTATAAGTGTTTAGCCATGGCACTAGTGTGAGTGACAGAGTGAGCATGAACACAGTACAGGCCAGCTCAGTCACGACGACTCCAGTCATACTATGCCCTTTACATGCAGCTGATGTCTTTGATAATAGTTTGTAGGCCAGTGAGCAGCACTGATAAAAAAAAAACGTGCTCCACGTGTGCAGTTATTAGCTAACAAGACCGAAAGAACCGCACTGAGAAACCGAACTGACACATTCTCAGCGGCTAGTAGAGTGTACATGTGTGTGTGATGCTGTGTAACTTTGTCGGACGTTTCCGTGCAGATGATTGCTTCTATGATGCTGGCCCGGAGCTTTTGTCACGTGCCCAGTTCCACGGGTCACATGTGAGGGGGTTGAAACTCTCATGTTTACGTGGGGTGTGTGGTCGTGAGTTTCGCGGCTCCCT
Organism: Calotriton arnoldi; assembly: GCA_963921515.1. Lineage (NCBI taxonomy): Eukaryota > Metazoa > Chordata > Amphibia > Caudata > Salamandridae > Calotriton > Calotriton arnoldi. The sequence continues at coordinate 109,499 of CAWUFW010014430.1, forward strand.
CTTTCTTAATCACACTCTGTGAGTTTTACTCCAACCATTTAACCCGAACACCATAGAAGAAAGGAAAGAAAGACTCAACAACTCTTCCTTAAGCGCCGCAAAAGACAGAAATCTCCAACAGGGAGAAGCTTAGAGGTGCCAAGCGTCCTTGAACTCGTGTTAAAGGAAAACAATAATGAATGTATTAAGAAAGTGTGGAATCCCAGCCGCACTGGTGGACGGCGAGGTTTAGAAAAGAAAATGGGCGAGAAAACACAGCTCATGAAATATTAAGGAAGGTGAAAGAGACGAGTAGATGGGTACACAAAGTTAAAAAGAAATGTGACAACAAAAAAATGCCCACTTTATCAAATTAAGGTTCAAAGAGCTCTGAGAAAAAGAATTAAAAAGCAAAAGTCAACACGACAGCTAGGGCACTCATCGAAGAATCATTCCAGCTCAGAGCAGCTCTGGTCCGGTCACTTGGCGGTAAATGAAATAAACTGTGTGGAAAGCGGGCGCATGCACCTCGAAGTCCTCGATGTAAATTACAACTGTACAGCTGCATATTTAATGATGTGTAATAATAAAAATAATGAGTAGAGAATCTGTAAAATCCGATGTAAATAATGAACAACAACTATCTGAGAAACTGCAGTAGTGACTGCTAGCACTAATAGGACACACCATACTTTTAGTGTGTACCTGTAGAAAGAACAACAGTAAAATAAATCAATGACGTTTGTGCAGCCCAAAGGCTCTCTCCTGAGACTTCGGAAGTACTTAGCGGGTGCTTCATTGCCAACCTCCAATAATGAACACAGGTCATGCTAAATCATTCTTAACCTGCTGCTACGATGAGTTGCATGGAGAGAATTTCTGCAGAAACAACACTAGAGAGGTAGTGGCAAAACAAATGCATGCGGGTTAGTTTTGTACGGCAAATGCATGCACTTTTCTGAACTCTCCAAAACCGAAAGCAGACCACGGCTACTTCTGGGCATGATCTAAGGAGCATCAGCATACTGACAAGAACAGTATAGTGTATGTGAAATAAACGAGTCCCCACTGGGTGTTCTATCCTCTGCAGGTCAGAAACAACTGGTGAAGCGATAATATATGAAGAAAGACTTCAAGTTGCAAAACATACTTTAGTGCAATCCCGGTGTTTATCGCGCTTCTTCACAGTAAATAAAACATGTCCAAGATATTCAACATAGTACTTGTGTATGTGGGATTAAAATGAGAATAGGAGATACTCGATCAATGTTTCTTGGAAAGCATTACACACATGGTTAAGGCACCTACGTTGATTTTATATAACAATGTCAATGATTTCAAATTATTTCTATAGACGTGCAGTGTTTTATTAAATAAGCACAAAAAAGAAGCGTTAGAAAAACTATGAAGTATGATGCACCAATATTGACTACCAGGCCTGGAATCCCTGCCTCACTTTGTAAAACACTAACACTTCAGCATGAAAAGCTTCAAATTTGAGTCGGTAACCGAATGTCACAATGGCACCCTAACCAAACAAAACAATTCAAAACAAAGTCCGAAAACAAAACGCTGTACAACTCAAAACAGACACCTGACGTTTTTCTAAGCTACAACAGTGGATAAAACTATGTAAATATTAACTAGATGCAACTGGACCACCCCCAGTTTGAGGGTGTAATTTAAGTAGAGATGTGTAAAATACGTTGAAAGAATCTCAAGTCGTAATCAAGAATGAAACTGTGACGTCTGTGATTAAGGGAGTCTAACGGGTAATTGTGGAAGTGAAGGTTCATATGTTTATAGGCGCTCAGGGTGTGTGCAATATCGGGATCTGCGCTGGTAGTCCAGACGATGCAGCCAGTCTTCCAGGAGGGAAAGCTTCCGAATGCATGCGTGCACGCTGAAATGAGAGCCGGCCAGTGATTGTAATATGCATAGTTAGAGAAATCATTCAGGAGCATAACCTGTAATCTTGAATTTAAGCATCACAACAGAAAAGAGGAAAATTGAGACTTGAGTTTTTCCTAATGTTCTATTTTTGTGGAAGTACTGAAAATGCATTCTATGGAAATGGTATGCAAGCTTTCAGTTACCGGGCCACTGTAGATTGGATAGACAATGGCCTGGGTTCAAAAAGACATGGCATTCACATACTGTTGTCAAATCGCTGCACAGTGAAAGTAAAGTTATAACAAGCGTGATCCTCGCGCTAAAAGGAGGCAGCAGGGGAGGGGCGAGAGGAGGGGCGAGTGAAAGCATTTCACTTGCGGGAGCGAGCGGCTGGCGCCGCGATAATTGATAACATATGGCGCCAGCCGCTCGCTCCCGCAAGTGAATCGCCACACGTGCACGCGTTGCCATTGAAGGCAATGGAACGCGTGCACGTTTTTGGCTGAAAAGCCAAAGCGATTGCAAAAGGTCTTTTTGCCTAAGCAGCGCATGCGCGCTGCGTAGGCGAGACCTAAAAACGATCACAATCAGGGGCAGCAAGGGGGCACAGAAAGGAAAAAACGATCACAATCAGGGGCAGCAAGGGGGCACAGAAAGGAAAAAACGATCACAATCAGGGGCAGCAAGGGGGCACAGAAAGGAAAAAGCGAGCACAATCAGGGGCAGCAAGGGGGCACAGAAAGGAGAAAACGAGCACAATCAGGGGCAGCAAGGGGGCACAGAAAGGGAAAAACGAGCACAATCAGGGGCAGCAAGGGGGCACAGAAAGGAAAAAACGATCACAATCAGGGGCAGCAAGGGGGCACAGAAAGGAAAAAACGAGCACAATCAGGGGCAGCAAGGGGGCACAGAAAGGAAAAAACGATCACAATCAGGGGCAGCAAGGGGCACAGAAAGGAAAAAAACGATCACAATCAGGGGCAGCAAGGGGGCACAGAAAGGAAAAAACGATCACAATCAGGGGCAGCAAGGGGGCACAGAAAGGAAAAAACGATCACAATCAGGGGCAGCAAGGGGGCACAGAAAGGAAAAACGAGCACAATCAGGGGCAGCAAGGGGGCACAGAAAGGAGAAAACGAGCACAATCAGGGGCAGCAAGGGGGCACAGAAAGGAAAAAGCAGAGCACAATCAGGGGCAGCAAGGGGGCACAGGAAGGAAAAACGAGCACAATCAGGGGCAGCAAGGGGGCACAGGAAGGAAAAAGCAGAGCACAATCAGGGGCAGCAAGGGGGCACAGAAAGGAAAAAACGAGCACAATCAGGGGCAGCAGCAGGGCACACAGACGGAGCTGTGTGGTGGGGGAGCGACCTACCAGTCAAGGTCAGGGGTCGCTCTCTTCACCACGCAGCGGCCGCCATAAATGGGGAGGTGGGAGGGAGGAGCAGGGAATGGGGCAGCGAATGGGCAGTGAGGGGGCGGGGCCGCAGGGGCGCAGCGGCAGGAAACAGGCACAGAAAGGAAAAAACGATCACAATCAGGGGCAGCAAGGGGGCACAGAAAGGAAAAACGATCACAATCAGGGGCAGCAAGGGGGCACAGAGAGGAAAAACGATCACAATCTGGGGCAGCAAGGGGGCACAGAAAGGAAAAAAACGATCACAATCAGGGGCAGCAAGGGGGCACAGAAAGGAAAAACGATCACAATCAGGGGCAGCAAGGGGGCACAGAAAGGAAAAACGATCACAATCGGGCAGCAAGGGGGCACAGAAAGGAAAAACGATCACAATCAGGGGCAGCAAGGGGGCACAGAAAGGAAAAACGATCACAATCAGGGGCAGCAAGGGGGCACAGAAAGGAAAAAACGATCACAATCAGGGGCAGCAAGGGGGCACAGAAAGGAAAAAACGATCACAATCAGGGGCAGCAGCAGGGCACACAGGCGGAGCTGTGTGGTGGGGGAGCGACCTACCAGTCAAGGTCAGGGGTCGCTCCCCTCCCACTATATTGGGACCTATCTGGGCTACCACCAACCTCCCCTACCTCACTTGGTTGGGGAAAACCTGAACCACACCCTTCTGGGTCACTCCCAAAAGCTTCCTCAGACCCTCGGGAATCCACCCAAAGGTCTGCCTCCTGCGCAAGCTCCCTGGAATCAGAGAACTCACACCCCACCGGGTGTTGGCATAGCTCTGGAAAACAGGGACTTCAAATATGCTCTCCAACAAATGAATCACACAGCCCCCACAGTTGTTAACCAAGCTATCCTTTGCCTCACCTTCCAGTGCCTCACACAAGTACCCCACACCACTCTCCTGAGATTGGCAAGACAGGGTCTGACTGTCTCCGTCACTCAACCTACACTCTTCTGGGCGGTCTCCACACTCACACACCATGGGGGAACCCCTCTCCCTGCACCTCTCATCTAGGGTCAGTAGGGTGTCCCTCCCACCACTAGGAATATGATCCCCTGTGTCAGTTCCTCAATCTACTTCAGGGACACTGCACACCACTGGCGCTACCTCATAAACCTGAACCCCCTGGTGTATGTTAGCCCCCTCCCTCAAGTCAGGCGCCACATCTCTGGGTGTATGTACTTTTCTCTCAGCACTAGACACTACATTTTTGCTGCCACCATCTGAGCTGGACTCCACCTCCAACCCAGCAGAGCTCACTTCCTGAGCTACACACATCTCTTTTGGCTTGGCTGAGACACTCATGGCCTCGAGCCTTTCGAGCTCCAAATCAAGCTCCCTCATTCTTAACTTATGTGCCAAAAGCAATCTCTTTTCCTCCAAAGTGAGAGCGTTCTTGCTCTCCTCTGCCCACTTTTCACTTTCAATGAGCAGCTTTTTCTCTTCTGCTTGAGCCTTAAGTTTTAAAACCTCCAACTCATCCTCTCTGACCCTTTGGTTTTCCTCCAGCTCCTCTGGGGAAAAACTCCTCCCTGAATGGTTACTACCAGCCCCTGAGGCTGGTCCTTCCACCGGCAAATCCTGTGGACCAAATCCATTCCCTGGGTCATCCTCATCCACCTCCGCATCACCTGTCTCCTGAGCCTCTTTGGCTTCCCACCAGGCCCTCAAGGCCGTTTGCAGCTCCTCCTTCTTGGCGCTACCCTTCATGGGACATCCCAAAGCTCTGCAGAATTGCCTCAATTGATCAACTTTGTAGGTAAGCAATGCCTCAATGTCGAATTCCAATTCTGCAGCCTCACTGGCTTCTTGACTCCTTTGAGACATGATGTGTGGCTTAAAGGTCGCTCAAAAATAGCACCAAAAATCAAAACACAATATGTGGTTGCGTCGTGGTCTGCGCTAAACTAGTGATGTACACCAATCACTGTGAGTGAATTTGCAAATACACGTTCAAATCCCCAACCGCTGACCACCAATGTTAGAACTGGGGGTCTCTAGTTGGCTGAGGTAGGTACCTTAGTCCAAATAGGGACCCTTGCTTCTAAGTTAGGGAAAGGAAGGACACCTTCTCAGATAGCCCCTGCTCACCCCCTCGGTAGCTTGGCATGAGCAGGCAGGCTTATCTCCAAGGCAAATGTGTAGAGTATTCGCAACCACGCTCTCAGTGACACAGTGATAACACCACAAATGGACTCCACACGAGTTTCATAAAAAAACAATTATATGTTTATAAAAAAAGATATACGATGAGACCACACAATAAAAATCCAACATATGCGTATTTGTAATATTTCACCTTGCTGGTTATTAGGCCAGCACACACTGGTAGGTTCTTTCAGTATTAATGAGCAATTCTCGATGATCCAATGCAGTCCTAATGCAATACTATGCAGTTCGAAAATGCAAGAATCAGGCACTTCGTAATGTAAAAATAATGCAATTCGTAGTGCAACAATCGGCAGTTTGTAATGCAAAAATAATGCATTTCGTAATGCAACAATCAGGCAGTTCGTAATGCAAAAATAATGCAATTCGTAATGCAACAATCAGGCAGTTCGTAATGCAAAAATAATGCAATTCGTAATGCAACAATCAGGCAGTTCGTAATGCAAAAATAATGCACTTCGGCACCGATCGCGGTGCTCTGGACGGTCTCAATGCCACTCTTACTGACTCGCGGTCAGCTACTGCCAAAATATGCCCCCAACACTGTTATGATGGAAAACAAAGTGCAGCTCCACACTCCGGCCCCGGTACTGCCACTCTTCGGCAAGTACGGGCCGTGATACGGACTTGAGCGGGGCTCGCGCTGCAAAGATGGGAAAGGCCGAGAGCGTTTCTCTCGTAGCCCACACTCCGCCCCAGGCGGCGACACACGCACGCTCGCTGAGCGTTACCTGGGGGTGCGATCTCACTCTCCTCTCCTCGCGGCTTGGGCCTCCGGTGCGACTTCGTTGATCTTGGGCAGTGGAACTCGGACCCCCGACGGTGATGGTTCGAGGTCTCTCCTTGGTAAAGGCAGGCTCGGGCCGTCGGCGGTGAATATTCACAGCTCGTCTGGGGATGCCGGTCCGGGCCGATGGCAATGACGATCGCAGCAGTTCTGGTCACGCTGTCGATCGAAGCAGAGAACAAGACTGCTCCGGGACAAACAGTCACGGGGCAATTTCTCACGAAGGTCTCAGGCTGCAACAGGGCACCCGCACACAGCGTTGCTGAGACTCACTTGAGCTCCGGGTGCACACGATCACAGGGCAATCCTCCCGAAGGTCTCAGGCTGCACGAAGCACACGCACACGGCGTCGCTGAGACTCACTTGGACTCCGGGTGCACACGATCACGGGGCAATCCTCATGAAGGTCTCAGGCTGCACGAAGCACACGCACACAGCGTCGCTGAGACTCACTTTGACTCTGGGTGCACACGATCACGGGGCAATCTTCACGAAGGTCTCAGGCTGCACGAAGCACACGCACACAGCGTCGCTGAGACTCACTTGGACTCCGGGTGCACACGATCACAGGGCAATCCTCCCGAAGGTCTCAGGCTGCACGAAGCACACACACAGCGTTGCTGAGACTGACTTGAGCTCCGGGTGCACACGATCACAGGGCAATCCTCACGAAGGTCTCAGGCTGCACGAAGCAGACGCACACAGTGTCGCTGAGACTCACTTGGACTCCGGGTGCACACGATCACGGGGCAGTTCTTACGAAGGTCTCAGGCTGCAAAAGCACACGCACACAGCGTCCCTTGTCCTCTCCTTAGTCAAACCAGCAAACTGCAGGCCAGCCCCAGAACACACAGCAAGGGCAGTCCTTCTCTTCAGTCTCTTCAGCTGTTCATCTATGGCAGAGGTTCCTCTTGATCACCAAGTAGGTTCAATCCTTTTTCAATATGGATTTCAGTCTAAAGTCCAGGGGTTTCAGCTCTCATAGTTATACCCCTAAATGTCTTTGAAGTCTTTGTGTTCAGGGGGCACTGACCACTGTCCAAACCAGTTCTGGGTGTCTCCCTGCCAGTGACACCTTCTTCCTTTGATAATGGGGGTCTGGATCTTCAATCACTCAGCAGGAGATGGAGCCTTTGTTTTATGGCAGCAGCCCAGGCCTCTTCACCTCCAGGGGCTACTCCTCCCCCCTACACTCCAGATGCAGGTCAACCGTGGCTGCCTCACCTACTCCTCCCCTGGGTCAAGACATTTCCCAGATCCTATCACATTCCAATCCAGACAGTCAATCCACAACCAGGCAGAGACACTCAGAATTGTTAGAACAAAAAACCAGCCACTTCTAAAAGCTTGGTTTCTAAACACACAATTCAAAAACCACCTTCACAAAAAGATGTGTTATTAAATTGTGAGCTCAGGCACACTAAACTTCACCTCTCCATCTTCAACCTAAGGGAAGATAGGCTGGAAACATATTACACAGCCTCCCCCATTCTGTCCTATGGGCAATATGGCCTTGCAACAGTGAAAAACGAATTTGGCAGTTTTTCACTGTCAGGACATGGTACACACCTTAGTACATGTCCTACCTTTCACATACACTGCACCCTGCCCAGGGGGCACCTTGGGCATACCATAGGGGTGTCTGATGTGCATAAAAAGGGAAGGGTAAGGTCTGGCAAGTGGGTGCACTTGTCAGGGCAACATGGCAGTTTAGCAAACTGCGCGCAGGCACTGCAGTGGCAGGCCTGAGTTCTCTCTTTGGGGGCTACTTATGTGGGTGGCACAAATAGTGCTGCAGGCCCACGAGTAGTATTTGTATTACTAGCCCTGGCACACATAGTGCACTTTACTAGGGACTTTACTAGTAAGGCAAACATACCAATTATGGACAACCAATTACCATAACACTTTATACAGAGAGCATATGCACTTTAGCACTGATCAGCAGTAGTAAAGTGCCCAGAGTCCTAAAACCAACAAAAACAGGTCGGAAACAATACAGGAGGAAGGCAAAAAGTTCAGGGATGAACCTGCAAAATGGGCCAAGTCCAATAATTGTATACATTTTATAATATTATTTGATTCATACTTTACAAATTTTATAACATTTTTCACAACTTTTGTTCTGTGACAAGTTTAACATTTGAAAAAACTGTATTACAATTTTTTTAACACTTATTAAACATTTTACCATACTTCCTATTGATTTATATGGGGGATATTCTTTTTATTAGTTTCATTTTGGTGGGCAATTTTTTTCTGAGGCACCGCCAAAAACCAGCCCGCCAGACTGGAGGAAACTTCAAATGTGGTGGCCGGTCTGACCATGGCTTTGATGGTGCGGCGGGGCGGACCCGGCCCGCACCGCCAAAGTGGTAATCAGGCCCTTAGAGGTATTTTTGATAGTGTTTGCACTGTTTTGTCGTTTTGTAGAAATGCGATGTACATGTATGAAAGTTTTATGTTATATTATGTTATATATATTTTGATGATTACGGGTCTAAATACGAGTTTGGCTCCGAACCTCTGATGGGTGGTGGGACCGACACAGGACCGCTGCAACCACGCAGAGGTGTGAGGCTGTAATATGCTGGTGGTGCTGCTGCGGCACCGCCAAGCATATTACGAGTTTCCTAACTGCGACCCTTTTTATCGCGGTGAGCCCACCATGAAAAGGGTGACAGTGAGGAAACTAAGGGAGCCCTACAGGGCCCCCTGTTGCCTCTGTGCATGGGGGTGCATGCAGGGGGGCACATGGTGTCCCCCCTGTCTGTACACACCCCTGTTCCTGCACGGAACGGAATGCACAACATTGTGCATTTTGGTCCGCGCAGGAACAGGCTGCGGTGCTCCCACAGCGGTGCCATTCTAAGGCTCTCCTATGAGCCTTAGAAAGGCACCACTGTGGGACCGCACCGCAGGACCGTCCGACCTGTATTCCAGTCAGAATACGGTGAGCGGGCTGACTGCGGGTTTGGCTGTGTTGCAGCGGGATGCTGACATGGCGGCCCGCTGCAACACTTCCAAACTTGTAATGAGGCCCTAAGTGTTGTATATTGGTATATTTGGGGCTTCGATCTATTATGAAGGTAGATTTTTCATATTTGTTTTACCGGTTTTTGTTCCAGAATGATTTCTATGGGAGTTTGGTGTTTACGTTTTTTTATGGAGGAAATTGTTTTTTATTTATTATAAACCGTTGGTTTTTAAATAGATTTTCTTTTTTTCGGGTTTCCTGTAGAGGTTCTTTTTTAAAAATACTTTTTCCGTTTTTTTTATGGATCCTACAGATTTTTGATTGCTTTGAGGGATTTTGATTGGATTGCTCATATGTTTGCATTTTTTGGGGGCTTTTGTCTTCTGGATTTTTATCTTTTTTGTTTATTCCTATTTTTGTTTGTGAGGATGGAAAAAGATCTGCAGCTATAAAACTGTAAGTTTCATTTTTTACTTATTTTGTGTGGGTGGGAAATGTGAAATTATATTGTTTAAGCTATATGTATGTTATTATTATGTGCAATTGTTTTGAATCTGTGTTGTACTTATTTGATGTTATGTATTGGAATTTTTACATTGGTTTTTGGAATATTGCTATATTTTTTAATATTATATATATTTTATAATATATGTAGATAATAATTTGGTAATTTTATATATTTGTTTCACTGCTTTAATAAAATATTTATGTTCAAATTTAAAAAAAGAAAACGGTTTTGATTTGGTTTATAGTTTTTTGTAGTTTTTGAGGTTTTTGTTAGGTTTATATTTAATTCATAATATGCTTTTGTCTATCATTTCTAAGTGATGTAGTCATTTGTTATTTATGAAGAGTTTGACTTTTAATTGTAGAATGTCATAATGTCCGGTAGAATTTAGGGCCAATTTGGGTAACAGATTGCTCTATTCTTAGTTCTCGGTAGCTTTGCTCTTTTTGTAATGCTTCGATTTTGAATAATGTAGGTTGAGTTCTGCCTAGTGTGGATTGGAAGGCATTGTGCCATTCTTGGCACTGGAATCCAAAACAAACAATGCAGTGAAAGGATGGCACAATGTTATAGACATTCCACCATGGTATCTTGTGCTTTTGTTTGGCATCTGTTTCCTGACCGATGCAGTCTCCCAACCTATGTACCTTCGAAATAGTCCATTAGGGGAGTCAGTTTGCCTTCATTTTGTTGGTAGAAAGGGCTTTCTATTAGTGAGTTATAGTCGTTGACTACCTCTGTGACAGGGACGTAGGCTAGTGCTATCATTTTTTTTATTTCAAAACCAAATTAGCTGTTAGTGGAGTATTCTACACTTAAGGCCTTATTACGAGTTTGGCGGTCTTCCTGCAGCACCGCCTTCTCTGCGCTGGCAGGAGGACTGCCAAGTCCGTGGTGTGCCTGTCCGCTGGATTCTGAGTTGAATCCAGGGCGGGTGGGCGGTGCTGCGGCGGTCTCACTGCGGCAGCTGTGTTAGGCTCATAGGAGAGCCTTAACAGTAGACCGCCGCCATGATAGCCCCTGCAGCACATTCCTGCACAGTGTGGCATGCACCATTTTGTGCATGCCACACCTTGCAGGAATGATGGTGCAGTTACAGGGGGCAAAATATGCGCCCCCATGCCCAGAAGCAGCAGGGGGCCCTGTTAGGGTCCCCTTACTTGCATCGCCACCACCCTTTTCAGGCGGGCTCATCGCCATGAAATGAGTGGTGGAAATGCAACCAGAATATGCTCGTCGGTGCTGCAGCGGCACCACCAACATACTTCTGCCCATTTCTGCTGTGCCACCGCTGCAGGATCCTGGATCCCAGCAGAGGTGGCGGTCCTGTGATGGTCCATCCGCCACACTTGAAATATGGCAGGCGGACCTGCAGAGGTGGCCGTACCGCCACAGCGAGTACGGCAGTCCTAGGACCGCCGTAGTCGGTATAAAGCCCAAAATGCAGATTTTTGGAGGTAGCTCCATATATTTTGATTGAAGTGATAGCAACAGCCTTGTACAGCTGTGTGGGAGTTTACTGTTAGAATTGTTTGAATCATGGGGGCGTGGCTGCGACCGCCACCAAGATGGCCGCAACCTTGTGAGGCTCCGGCAGCAGTGGGTCTGTAAACAGCTGTGTCGCCGTTAATTCTATGCCGGAAAGTGCAGTCTGACCACCCGTGGTGGTCTGTGGACCCGAAGATGCCTGGGCTGTGACCGAGTGGACCGCCGGGGCCCCATGGCCGCACACTCTACTGGCGCTTAGTGCGGCCCAGCTCGCCTTGGAGGCCCCGCGGCGACAGGGGCTGCGGGTGAGCCTGAGGCCGGGACATCCGGTCCTGCTGGTGCTGCCTCGGTGCTGGCCACAAGACGCAGGTCAGGCGGGGGGCCCTCGACGACTTACCATACACCGCGGGGAGCTGAGGGGGACGTGGGTGGTGCCTACTGACGACTGCCTAGCTCCTGCTGGGTTCAAGAAAGAACAGGGGAACCCTACTCACTAAGGAACCAGGGTAAAAGTTATATAGGAAAAACAATGGTTCCTGTGGAATAATATACTATGAGGTTATGATACATAAGCACAATCGCGATATAGAGGGTTAGATAATGGCAGAGCGCGAAGGAACCACTAAGACACCGATTCCAGTGTAGTATATGTTATGGATTTTTTAAACAATAAAGTTAGGAGTAAACATTTTACATCAAAACAACATTTGTGCATAGTGTCCCAAGTGACAAAGGGAACCTAAACCTAAGTGACAATGTGAATATTAAATACAAGGTTTCCACAGTTTGTACAAGTCGACCATTATCAAAATAATTCCATGTGAACAGCAACTATATACAATGATATGTGCTGGGGAAATGGTTCGCTTCTTCTGTTTGTCGACGGCGCTTCGACCCTCAAAACAATGTGGGGTCTCTTCAGGACTATTGATGAGTAAATGGGATTGAAATAAAAAGAGCATAAGGCCCATATACCGGCACAAATGCGAAAAATAGGAAAAATAAAATGAAGGCCGTTGGATAAAAGGTACCTGAATATATGGTTGCGCAGCCTTGTGAAAATGATGTGCCACACGTGAAGAAAAGAGGAAAAGGTTTACTCACATGAGGACCCGTCCGGGTACTGTGATTGTGAGAAAAGAAGTTGCAATTACTGATAATTGGACAATGCGCTATGTGTAATCCATTACAAGTTTCACCGAGGTTCTTACCTCAATGTGAGGACAGGCTGTCAATCCAATGGGGTATGTAGGTGGGCCAGAGGGGCTCAATTAGTTTTACGCCACAGCCGTAGCATTGTAGAATCCCTTTGTGGATTAACAGTGACAATGCACTGAGAGTATTTCTGGAAATTAAAATAATGTAGGGGTCAGATTACTGAATTAAGGGCTGAGCGCAAGGGCTACGCGGCCTGGATGTGCCAATTCTTACCTCGGTAGAGGAATGGAAAAGCGGGACAGCGCTCCGCGTGTAGATTCAGAAAAAGCTGCGTCAGTCAGCTTGATCGGGTACAATGACAGAGATCCTCATCCAGAGAGGATTGTTATATACAGGGTTTCCCGCTCTTTTTGCCAAGGGAAACCGGCAGACCTAGCTACGGGAAACCGCTGCACCGAGCAATCCGGTGCTCCGTTTCCGTGATCGGTAAAGAGTGAAAAAAGACCTCAGTGGGAGGTGAAGAAGTAGAATGTGTGGCACAAAGGTGGGGCTGTTGCGCTAATGACAGTGGTGAATTCTCTGTTAATAGGTGGGAATTAGGGCACAATACCGGTGATGGGTACTAAATAGGGAAGAGCAGGTAAAATGACATATATACTTTATATATTTACAAAATTCCGAATTTCGCCGGTGTTTATAATATGCAAACACACATGCTGGGCACTTCATGGAGTGTGAACATTGTATGTGGGCAGACATTTCACAATTGTAATTCTTAGTTAGTGAACACATATTGCAAAAGAGTGAATCTAATATATACAGTTCAAGTGTCACAGCGAAAATGAATTAAATAAAGCTGTTAGAGCAAGCATAGTCGGATGTCAGATGACATACAGGTGTATTCAGGCCACAATTGTTATATCACATGCAGTTGTTTAGCGAAGGGTAGTGACATCTCCTCTCCATTCCTCAGCAGAGTTAAGCCCTTCATTTATTGAATTCACCTTATCTATCCAGCGGCATTCATTCCGTTGGAGTATCTGAAGGATGTCACCTCCTCTTTCTGGAAGAGTGGCGATCTCAATTACTTGCCACTTTATTTCATCAGCAGTATGACCTTTTACATTGTAATGAGACACAAGTGGTGCGTTTTCAACTGATCTGCGTATACGGCTGCGATGTTGGCCAATGCGAGCCTTGACCGGTTGCTGTGTTTGTCCAATATAGGGAGGCCACACGGACACCATATGCAATAAACAACATTCTTTGTATTGCAGTTAGAGAATGATTGTAAATCGTGTTTTACACTACCATGTTCAAATGTGTTGGTATTGAACGTGAAATTGCAGGAAACACAGTTGCCACATTTGTGGTGTCCTTTCATTTTGGGTAGGCCCCATGCAGCAATCAATGTGTTTGTCCTGTTGGTGATTAAGTCTGTAGATGACCTGACCAGATGATCTTTTATATTTTTTCCTCGTTTGTAGGCAAACAGAGGTGTGTCTATTGTGGGATCAATACTCTGGATAATATTCCAATTTTTGGTGATCAGGTTGCTGACTTAATTGGTGTGTGTGCCAAAGGTGGTGGCACATACAATCTTGTTGAGATTAGGTTTCTCTTTTGTCTTGAGAAGTTCTTCCCTGGTGCAGTGCCAGGCACGTTTGAGAGACTTTTTTACAAGTCTGTTGGGTTACCCTCTCGTGACTAGTTTGGTCCTTAGTATCTCCGCCTCTCGCATGTAGTCTGTTTTAAGGGTGCAATTGCGGCGTATCCTAAGGAATTGGCCGAAGGGCAGTCCATCCCTTAGTGCACGTGGATGTTGGCTTTGGTATGTAAGGAGGGTGTTCTTTTCAGTGGGTTTCCTATGGAGGGAAGTGTATAGTCTCCCTTTATCATGATTGATGGTTAAATCAAGGAATGCGATGGTGGATTTATGTACTATGGATGTAAATGTGAGATGGGTCTGGATGGTGTTAAGGTACGTAACAAAATTGCCAAAGTCTGTCTCACTTCCTGTCCAAATCAGAAAGATGTCATCTATGTACCGCTTCCAACATTTAATGTTGGAGCGGTACACATTGTCAATGTTGAGAGCAAATGTTTGCTCCACATAGTTCATAATGATATTTGCCAGATTTGGCGCAAAAACTGCTCCCATGCTGGTGCCAGAGCACCTCTGGCATTGTGGAATCCACAAATATGGTCCGACCTGACTCCTATGTTGAACAACTCCTAATTGACTTGTTTGATCGATCCAGCTTCTTCCCTACCTTCTCCGTGGAAAGGGCACATCGCACTGTCGGCTAGAGACCCCCTGCTGATGCCCCACCACGGTTTCTCATTGCGAAACTCCTAAACTACAAGGACAGGGACGCTGCCCTTCGCTTGACCCGAGAGCGTGGTGAATTACAACACCAGGGATCTGTCATATCCATCTATCCAGATTTCACCCCCACAGTCCAGGAGGCCAGACACAAATTCGACGATGCGAAAAATACACTCCGTAAACTGAACATCCGATATGCAATGCTGTACCCGACCCACCTGAAAATCGATCATAATGGGAAACCTAAGATCTTCGAGACCCCTGCGGAAGTGACCAACATTTGTAGGAAACTGCCCAGTGGCTCCCCTCTCCACCCCCGGGGCTCTCCAGTACCTGACGACTAATTGAGGGGTCTGCTCTGAGGTGCATTCAGACTAGACAAGTTGACATGTTGGGACCGCACGTGCCAGAGGCTCAGATGCTGGACATGAACTGGACCGCTTTGACCTTCACTTGCTGCATCTCCCACAACCTTTGGCAACACTGATTTCCTATACCTGCATCTTACCTCCTTCATGATCAGACCGCTGCCAGTCGGGTCGCCTCTGCGCCTCATTGGTGTATACCAGAACCATAAGTTTGGGATTGTTCTTTTTTGCTGTTGATTTTAAAAATCTGGGTTTCGCTGGATGTGTTTGCATCTAGTGTGGGAGGGGGAGGGAGCATCACTGTTCTCCGGAAGGGGTGATGTTTGAACGTTTATTCTTGAATTTGCCATGCAACCCCATGAAGCCAATAGTTAGCCTCTTAACAATTGCAGCCGTCCAGGTAATCGGACAAGCCCATTGTTCCCAACTAAGCTCTTATATCGACGCATGACGTAATCAACCCTTAGAGATATCCTGTATTACATGGAATATTTGCGGTATTAATAATCCGCGCAAAGGCAAGCAAGTCATGGCATACTTGAACAGACATGGCGTCAAAATTGCCTATCTACAAGAAACGCACCTATCCCCTGTCTCCGCATCCGCATTTGCTAAATCCTGGGGCACGCACCGATATTTCTCCTCATACAGCACATATGCACGGGGCACCTGCATACTCATTCACAAGAGAGTTCCCTTTCACCTATACACATCCCATATCGACCCAGAGGGTCGCTACATTATTCTTCATGGCCTCCTTGCTGACAAACAGGTCTTTTGGTGAACATATACGGCCCCACATAGGACGATCAGAACTTTTTTCAAGGCATATATAACATTATAAGACGTGTCGACCAGATAATTATGGGGGGCGATTTCAACCTGACCCATTGTCTACAGCTAGATTCCACTAGTACACGCCCCAGTGATAAGCTGAAAGCTAGGGCTTTGCTTTTCCAAATAAGGGAAACATACGCGCTGCGCGATCCCTGGCGCTCCCATCACCCCATAGACCCAGGCTTTACTTTTTACTCATCCCCCCATGCACTATGGACGAGATTGGACTATTGGCTTCTCTCTACCAATATCCTACATTGGGCAACGGAGGTCCATGTACTTTTGCGCACCCTTTCGGATCACAGCCCGGTACTACTACGCCTAGCTATCCCATATGGCTGCGACACCGAAAGATGATGGCGATTCCCTGGCAATGCCCTCCGTGACCAAGTGTTCAGGAGTGAAATCCTAAGGGCAGTGGTGGAATATTTTTTGATAAACACTGGCTCCGTTACCACACAGGCCATGCTCTAGGAGGCCTTTAAGGCCTACATTCGGGGGATAAGTATATCCAAGCAAGTCGGTGTCCTAGGTGATATTCGTCACCAAATTAAACGCATTGAATTCGAGCTACAGGCCATGGATGCGGCAGCAATAGAGGATGGAAATCCGCAACTCCACAACCGGGTGCTTTTAATGTCAGAATTCCACACATTAGCAGATCGCGAAACTGCATATTTGGGGCAATATGCTATGGCGCGCTGATACGGAGAGGGTGAGTGACCGAGCTGTCCACTGGCCAGGATGCTATGACCCAATCAAGCAGCAGACTACATTGCAGAAATCCAAACTGCTGAAGGCGTGTGAGTGCTGGGCACTAAGGGAGTACAGGTGGCGTTCCAAGAATACTATAAAAATTTGTATACCTCCCATATCCCAGAGGCCCCTCCAGAACTCTCCACCTACCTGGAAGACATAGCGATGGTATGGCTAGCTGATAACCACCAACTGTTTCTCCGTGAACCTCTCACTCTATACAATCAAAGAAGCCATCGACGCCCTTGATGGCTCTAACGCCCCTGGGCTCGATGGCCTCACCGGTGCTTTTAATAAAGCCTTTAAAGTCTATAAAGGCTTAACAAGCCTTTAAAGAACTGTATAATGAAGCCCTAAATACTGGCCAGTTACCACTCACTTTACGAGAAGCAGTACTTACTCTACTACTAAAACCTGGTAAGGATCCCACTCCCTGCACCTCGTACAGGCCCCTCTCGCTTCTTAACCTAGATAATAAAATATTAGCCAAAGCTCTAGCGACCAGACTGGGCCTCCTAATTTCACCAGTGCAGGCTGGCTTTGTCCCTAATAGATCGATATCAATATTTGCGGTTCTCCATAGGATATCCCAGCCACGCCCGCGGCGGTAGGCCTTTTGGACTCCGAGAAGGCATCTGATTCTCTCGAGGGCCCCATCCTGATGGCAGTCCTGCGGAAACTCGGGATCTTCCCCCTTCCTATCCATGATCAAGCTGTTGTACTCTAAACCACTGGCCCGTATAAGGTCTTAACGGATTGCTATCCAACTCTTTCCCAATTGCTAGGGGAACGAGGCAGGGCTGCCCCCTGTCCCTATTACTTTTTATCATAGCTATCGACCCTTTGGTTCGTCACATGCAGGCTATACACCTTCATCGAGGGCTTCAACTCGAACGGGGACTGTGAGAAGTTGGCCTGGTATATGCTGTCCACTAATTATAGTGGGCACCTTGCACCAGTCCAAACAACCCCTTATTGGAGATAGGTTAAAGACAACCTTTATTGAAAGCTATCCTAGTGGTAGCTATGGAGAGCAGCCTTCAGGCTAAGTCTTGAAGGAATGTAAAGCAGCTTGTTTTACCAGTCTATAATCTCTTGAGTGACCAAATGAAAGAAGACCACACTAGGTATATATATAAAATATATGTATTTAGTCTTAAACACACCCCTCTAGTCTATTTATGAGGCTAGAGTTCGAAGTACATAAGTTACAAGTCAGTTATCAACAGTAATAGCACAAATACACTTTTGAGCCCTAGGGGCGTACCAAACCATATACCAATAAAGTGGTATAAGAACCACGACTGAGCTAGACAGAAGGCCTAGTGCCTGTAGAAGTGCTTGGCCCTCAAGGAACCACCCAAGGTAGTGACACAGGGGACCCACGGGGGACGCGTGCAGTGTGAGAACACAGCCGCGAGCTGCCGTTGACTTCTATGGGGAATGTCGCGGTTGGAGTTTTAAAGAAAAAGGACACTTAGAGGAGGACTTGGGGCAAACCCCTTTAGAACTAGGTTGTTCTAGAGTCTATACCCACGGGAGCACCGGAGTACTCGAGTTACCTCACCCAGGGAAGCCGGGTGCATAGGTGTCTTTCGGGGTCGGGTTTCGTCGTCGTTTTCAATGGTGATCTGCTGCAAAGTGCTGCTGGCGACCAAGTCGAAAGTGTTCGGGTGGATCCAAGGGTGGATCGAAGATCTGAAGAACCTGAAAGCAGAGGGGACAGAGTCTGGGTCACTAGCCAGTGACCAGGAAGGCGATGAGCAGATGCCCACCGATGTCGGGTGATTCAGGTAGGTTGACGGTCGTCTTGACTCTTCAGCCACGAGGTCCAGGAGGCGTCGACGATGACCAGGAGCTGGATTCGAGCTGTTCCACGACGTCTGTCGATTGCTGGGGTATCGGCGACCGGATTGGACCCAACAAGCCTTGGCAACGGCAAGTCTCGTAGAAACAAAGAAAGGACGTTGATGCAGACCAGCAAGGTCTGGGGGACTCACCCAGCAAGGGTAAGTCAGGGCACGTCTGGAGCAACCAGGGAAGCCCAAGCAGAAGAAGAGTTGCCTTCGGGAGGGCCCACTAGCCAACGGACTAGCGACCGCGAAGGAGCCTCAAGTGGACTCACTTGGAGCTGACTCACAGGACACTCGTGGAGTGGAGGCCAGTGATATTCGGTGCAGTCCGGGCTGGAGGCGGGGCCTACTCGGAGCCCAAAGCACAACTTCGTGGAAGACCAGGAAGAGGATGCACTTGCAAAAGTTCTCGGTGTCCAGGGGTCACGGTTCCACATTACCCACGACAGCTACGGGCCTCAGCTTTGCTGGGGACTCAGGGCAGCCTCGGGGAAGTCTGGAAATCTACCTCTGGTGATGCAAAGACTTCGGCGTCCGGCACGAGCTTCAGCGATGCAGACCGGACAATTGCTTCTTAGGTGCCTGCCAAGCAGGGGAGTCACTCCTTGACCCCAAGGGAGATTCTTCAGTCCTCTAATCTTCAAGTAGAGCGTCGAAGGTCCAGGATTCAGTGTCAGAGTTTAGTCCAGGGTAATCTAAAGTCCTAAGGACTGGGGTCCCATACTTATACTAAGTTAGGGGTTGGACATACTCTGGGGACCCACCTATGGGAGGGTCAGGGAAGAGGGGTGGTTACACCCATTCCCTTTGTCCAGTTTCGCGCCAGAGCAGGGGCAGGTAGCCCCTGCAACCGGTTTGAACTGGAATATGCACAGGGACACCAAATGTGCCCCCAGTGCAGGACTTCAAAGCACCAGAGGGTGCTCCCGCCCAGCCCCAATACACACTATCCTGTCTGTGGAGGTGGTTACACCTCCCTTCGACAGGAAACCTATTGTCCAGGCCTCCCCTGCCGGAGTTTCAGTCAGCAGCAGGAGGCCAGACCCGTGTCTGTGGCAGCGGCATCCATTTTGTGATGCCAGGGCTCTGGAAAAAGTTACCGGGTAGCCCGGTGTGTACATGTCTCTCCCTCTAGAAGGGAGGAATGCTGCCCCGCCGCCAGGACTGGCGGGGGGTAGTATTCCAAGATGTTTGACACCAAACACGACATGTTTTGGTGCAGCCAGTCCAAAGTTAGCATTGTACCGTGAGGATATAATGCACTTAAGAGTATATGGTCAGGCTGTACCACAAACAGCATCCGAGGAGGGACTCCGAACGCTGCAGAGGGGCTCTGCTCATGCAGGGGCACCCTCTCACATAAAAACCAAGCACTCTGCCTTCAGGATTGGTAAGGCCTGCCATAGGAGTGACTTATAGGTTTATATGTGTGTGCAATGGTAGTGATATAGGTAGCCCATACAACTGTAAGGGGTGCATGCACCACCTTACCCAGGCTGCAGTAGCAGACCAGTGGTGTCATTTTGGATGGCCTTCCAGGGGTGGCACAATACATGCTGCAGCCCCTGGTAGGCCTCTGAGGTACCTATGCCCTGGGTACATAGTATACCATATACTAGGGACTTATAAGGGCACTCCAGATTCCAATCAGAGATGTGCCTAAGGCACATGGAAACCATTTTAGAGAGGAAGCAGCTAGGCTGGGGTTCTGATTAGCAGGTCCCCAGCCAGACTAAAGTCGAAAAACAGTGAAGCATCAGCAAAAAGTGGGGGTACCCATGTGAAGCAGATCCTACTCTCCTACACAACCCCCCAAACGTAGGGACATTAAACTAACCTTGACCAGTTGAGTCTTCATGTTCTAAGTGGAAGTACCTAGAGAGTCCATCTGCATTGGCATGGTTACTCCCAGGTCTATGTTCCACTGTAAAGTCCATCCCCTGTAGGGAAATGGACCACCTAAGCAGTTTGGGGTTTTCACCCTTCATTTGTTTTAGCCATAGGAGGGGCTTGTGGTCTGTTTGAACAAGGAAGTGAGTACCAAACAAGTATGGCCTCAACTTCTTCAGAGCCCAAACCACAGCAAAGGCCTCACTCTCTATGGCTGACCAACGTTTCTCTCTAGGGGTCAGCCTTCTGCTAATAAAAGCTACTGGCTGATCCTGACCTTCATCATTCAATTGTGACAGTACAGCCCCTACCCCCAATTCAGATGCATCTGTTTGGACAATGAACTTCTTGGAGTAATCAGGACTCTGGAAAATGGGAGCAGTGCACATGGCCTGCTTCAGGTCATCAAATGCCTTTTGACAGCTAGCTGTCCACTGAACCTTTTTGGGCATTTTCTTGGAAGTTAAGTCATTCAGGGATGTCACTATTGATCCATACTCCTTGACAAATCTCCTATAGTACCCAGTCAGGCCTAAGAAGGCTCTCACCTGAGTCTGGGTAGTGGGAGCAACCCAGTCCATGATGGTCTGGATTTTGCTCTGCAATGGTTGAACCTGGCCTCCACCCACAAGGTGGCCCAGGTACACAACCTGACTCTGCCCTATCTGGCACTTGGTGGCCTTGATAGTGAGGCCTGCCTTTGCAGGGCCTCTAAAACATTTCTGAGGTGGACCAGGTGATCCTCCCAGGTGGAGCTAAAGACAGCAATATCATCTAGATATGCTGCACTGTAGGCCTCCAGACCTGTAAGGACTGTATTCACCAACCTCTGAAAAGTGGCAGGTGCATTCTTCAGACCAAAGGGCATTACCACAAATTGATAATGTCCACTAGGGGTTGAGAATGCTGTTTTTGGCTTTGCATCATCAGTTAGTCTGATCTGCCAGTAGCCAGCTTTCAGGTCAAATGTGCTTAGATACTTGGCTGAGGACAAAGTGTCTATTAGCTCATCTGCCCTAGGTATTGGATGGGCATCAGTCCTAGTGACTGCATTGAGACCCCTGTAGTCCACACAAAACCTCATCTCTCTTTTCGCACCACTGGTGTGAGGTTTTGGCACAAGGACCACTGGACTAGCCCAAGGGCTATCTGAGGGTTCAATAACTCCCAAATCCAACATTTTCTGGACTTCTGTCCTGATACAGTCCCTGACATGGTCAGGTTGCCTATAAATCTTATTTTTAATAGGCAGACTGTCCCCAGTGTCCACTTTATGAGTGCACCAGTTGGTCTGACTTGGAGTCAGAGAGAACATATGTCTGTACTGTTTGAGCACTTGTCTACAATCAGTTTGCTGCTGAGCAGTGAGGCTGCCTGCCAAGGCTACACCATCCACTGACCCATCATCAGGGTTCTGTGAGAGCAGGTCAGGGAGTGGGTCACTCTCTTCCTCCTCTCCCTCATCAGTAGCCATGAGCAAGCCCATGTCTGCCCTGTCCACATATGGTTTCAGTCTGTTGACATGGAGAACCCTGTGGGGACTCCTGGGTGTTCCTAGGTCTACTAAATAGGTAACCTCACCCTTCTGTTCAACAATGGTATGTGGTCCACTCCACTTGTGTTGGAGAGCTGCTGGGGCCACTGGCTCCAGCACCCACACCTTCTGTTCTGGCTGGTAAACTGTCAGTACAGCCTTTTGGTCATGCCAGGCTTTTTGCAGTTCCTGGCTAGCCTCAAGGTTTTTAGTTGCCTTTTTCATGTACTCAGCCATCCTGGAGCGGAGACAAAGTACATAGTCCACTATGTCTTGCTTTGGGGGCTTGAGAGGTAACTCCCATCCTTCCTTCACCAAGCACAATGGACCCCTGACAGGGTGACCAAACAAAAGTTCAAAAGGGCTGTAGCCAACCCCCTTTTGAGGCACTTCCCTGTATGCATATAAAAGGCAGGGCAAGAGTATGTCCCATCTTCGCCTAAGCTTTTCTGGGAGCCCTTTAATCATGCCCTTTAAGGTTTTGTTGAATCTCTCAACTAAACCATTGCATTGTGGGTGATAGGGTGTGGTGAACTTGTAAATCACTCCACACTCCTTCCACATTGCCTTCAAGTATCCAGACATAAAGTTTGCACCCCTGTCTGATACAACCTCCTTAGGGAAGCCCACTCTTGAGAAAATTCCCAGGAGGGCTCTTGCCACCACAGGTGCTGTAGTGGTCTTAAGGGGAATAGCCTCTGGGTACCTAGTGGCATGGTCCACCACCACCAGGATAAACCTGTGCCCAGATGCTGTTTGGGGATCCATGGGACCAACAATATCAATCCCCACTCTCTCAAAGGGAACCCCCACCACAGGTAGTGGTATCAGGGGGCCTTTGTGGTGCCACCTGCCTTCCCACTGGCTGGGCAGGTTACACAGGAGCGACAAAACTCCTTGGTGTCTTCAGACATGTGGGGCCAGTGAAAGTGAGGGACAAGTCTGTCCCAAGTCTTGTTCTGGCCCAGGTGACCTGCTAGAGGAATGTCATGGGCTAGGGTCAATAGGAAGCCCCTGAACTTCAGAGGTATAACCAACCTCCTGGTGGCACCAGGCTTGGGGTCTCTACACTCTGAGTACAAGAGTCCATCATCCCAATACACTTTATGGGGACCACTAGCATTCCCAGCAGCCTCAGCAGCAGCTTGCTGTCTGAGGGGTTCAAGAGAGGGGCAGCTCTGCTGCTCCTGGCTCAGATCTGCCCTGGAAGGGCCCCCTGTCCCCAAGAACTCAACCTGGTCAGGTTCAAGCTCCTCTGGGACAGTTCCTTCCTCAGGACTGAGATCATCCCCCTCAAGAGACTGATCTTCCTTCTGAGCCAAGGGGAAGGCACTGCCTTAACCCTACTACTCCTCCTCTTGGATGGCACTTGGTCCATGGTTCCAGGATCCAAGGCCTGTTCAGTGTTAGACATTTTGCTCTGTGACCTGGTCACAGCAAACACATCTGCAGGGATCCCCAGCATTTCTGCATGGGTCCTGAGCTCCACTTCTGCCCAAGCTGAAGTTTCAAGATCATTGCCAAGCAAGCATTCCACTGGTAGGTTTGCACTCACCACAACCTTCTTAAGGCCAGTTACCCCTCCCCAGGAGAAGTTAACAACTGCCAGAGTATGGTCTGTTCTGACATTGCTAGCATTGGTCACTTGGTACATTTCACCAAGTATAATCTGCCCAGGATCCACAAGGTCTGGTGTCACCATGGTGACACTTGCCCCTGTGTCCCTAAATGCCAAAGCCTCTTTCCCATTGATTAATGGCTGTTGCCTGTACTTGCCCAGATTACTGGGACTCACAGAGGAGGTCACATCCATGCCTCCATCACAGACTAGAACAGCCTGAGTGAGTTCTCTGACTAGGCCAGAGCTCATCTCATTACCCAGGGTCAACCCTACTAAACCCTTGGCCTGTGTACTCCCACCACCAATTGTAACTGCACTAGAGGGAACAGGTGCCTTAGGGGCATTGGTGGGGGCTGGAATAGAGTCTTTGGACTTGGTGCAATCACTGGTCCAGTGTGTCTTTTGCTTACAGACTTTGCACCATGGTTTCTTTTGGCCTTTTCCTTTGTTAGACTGTGAATCCCCACCTGAAGAAGATTTTTTGGGGCCTTGTGAAGACTTCTGGTCTTTACCCTTCTCCCCACCCTTATCAGAGTTTTTAGAATCTTGCTTCTTAGGGTCACCACCTTTGTTCTGTACCTTCTGCCTCACCCTGGTTCTGACCCATTTGTCTGCCTTCTTTCCCAATTCTTGGGGAGAGGTCAGACCAGAGTCCACCAGGTACTGATGCAACAGCTGATTTTGACAGTTATTAAGAATCTGCTCCCTCATGATATGATTGTACAATCCTTTGAAGTCACATACCTTACTGCCCATCAACGAACCTTCCAGAGCCTTAGCAGAACAATCCACATAGTCCACCCAGTCTTGAGTCGGTGCTTTTTGGGTATCTCTGAACTTTAACCTGTATTGTTCAGTTGTTAGGCCAAACCCATCAATCAGAGCACTCTTCAAGATTTTGTAATTGTCAGCATCCTCCTCTCTAACAGTGAGGAGCTTATCTCTACCTTTGTCTGCAAAGGAGAGCCACAAGATTGCTGCCCACTGCTCCTGAGGGACCCTCTGTACTTTACGGGCCCTCTCCAATGCAGTTATCCATTTGTGGATGTCATCCCCACTCTGGTAGGGAGGGACAATCTTGCTCAGGTTTCTATGGTCATAAGACCTTTCCCTATCTCTAGGGAAATTGCTGCCACCATGGGACTCTAGTCCCATCTTTTTTCTCTGTTTATAGAGATCTAGGGAATCTCTGTCTATAGCCAACTGCTGTTTTCTGAGCTCAAGCTGGGCTTGCTCATACTGAATCAGTCTCTTTCTCCTCTCATGAGAGGATTCCCTCCCATGAGAGGAGACAGAGGTTCCTACTGAGGTGTCAGAGTGGGTAGACTCCTGAGAAGGAGATCTAGTCCTTCTGGGCACACTCACAACTCTTCCTGGGGGGACAAAGGGGAGGTCCTCCTGGGCCTCCTCCTCTTCCTCAGGAGTAGCTGCACTTTCCAGGTCAGGATCATTGTCATCCCACTGGCCAGTTTCAGAGGTCAGGTCCTGGGCATTTTCATCCCTGGCCCCTCCCTCTTCTTCTGCCCCACCCTCTCTGCCTACCCTTTCAGACCTTATGAGTCTTCTAAGATCATCTAGCAGAAGCATCTCCAGGAGACGTTGGGTGTTGGCACTTTTGCCTGTCTTCAACTTACTAACTTTGCACAACTCTCTCAATTCCAAGAATGTGAGGTTGTCATATCTGGATGGCAGGAGCTCACTGGTTCCTGGCAGTGAAGACATTACTAGTGTGGTGTGGTGTATGCACTACCTACTCTAGTGTGGCCTACTAAACTCTCTTGAGTTGTAGAAAGGGTGTGCTATCCCTTAACACACAACTCTAAGTTCAGTAGAACTTACTGTATCCTAAGCTTGATTTATATGTACCTAAGGTACCCTTAGTGGTTTTCAGTTGATCAATTCAATTGAGATTATCTGGTAAAACAATAGCAAGCTGGAATCCCACCGCTGCCACCAATGTGAGAAGTTGGCCTGGTATATGCTGTCCACTAATTATAGTGGGCACCTTGCACCAGTCCAAACAACCCCTTATTGGAGATAGGTTAAAGACAACCTTTATTGAAAGCTATCCTAGTGGTAGCTATGGAGAGCAGCCTTCAGGCTAAGTCTTGAAGGAATGTAAAGCAGCTTGTTTTACCAGTCTATAATCTCTTGAGTGACCAAATGAAAGAGGACCACACCAGGTATATATATAAAATATATGTATTTAGTCTTAAACACACCCCTCTAGTCTCTTTATGAGGCTAGAGTTCGAAGTACATAAGTTACAAGTCAGTTATCAACAGTAATAGCACAAATACACGTTTGAGCCCTAGGGGCGTACCAAACCATATACCAATAAAGTGGTATAAGAACCACGGGATCTAGACACAAGGCCTAGAGCCTGTAGAAGTGCTTGGCCCTCAAGGAACCACCCAAGGTAGTGACACAGGGGACCCACGGGGGACGCGTGCAGTGTGAGAACACAGCTGCGAGCCGCCGTTGACTTCTATGGGGAATGTCGCGGTTGGATTTTTAAAGAAAAAGGACACTTAAAGGAGGACTTGGAGCAAACCCCTTTAGAACTAGGTTGTTCTAGAGTCTATACCCACGGGAGCACCGGAGTACTCGAGTTACCTCACCCAGGAAGCCGGGTGCATAGGTGTCTTTCGGGGTCGGGTTTCGTCATCGTTTTCAATGGCGATCTGCTGCAAAGTGCTGCTGGCGACCAAGTCGAAAGTGTTCGGGTGGATTCAAGGGTGGATCGAAGATCTGAAGAACCTGAAAGCAGAGGGGACAGAGTCTGGGTCACTAGCCAGTGACCAGGAAGGCAATGAGCAGATGCCCACCGATTTCGGGTGCTTCAGGTAGGTTGACGGTCGTCTTGACTCTTCAGCCACGAGGTCCAGGAGGCGTCAACGATGACCAGGAGCTGGATTCGAGCTGTCCCACAACGTCTGTCGATTGCTGGGGTATCGGCGACCGGATTGGACCCAACAAGCCTTGGCAACGGCAAGTCTCGTAGAAACAAAGAAAGGACGTTGATGCAGACCAGCAAGGTCTGGGGGACTCACCCAGCTAGGGTAAGTCAGGGCACGTCTGGGGCAACCAGGGAAGCCCAAGCAGAAGAAGAGTTGCCTTCGGGAGGGCCCACTAGCCAACGGACTAGTGACCACGAAGGAGCCTCGAGTGGACGCACTTGGAGCTGGCTCACAGGACACTCGTGGAGTGGAGGCCAGTGATCTTCGGTGCATTCGGTGCTGGAGGCGGGGCTACTCGGAGCCCAAAGCACAACTTTTGTGGAAGACCAGGAAGAGGATGCACTTGCAAAAGTTCTCGGTGTCCAGGGGTCACTGTTCCACGTTACCCACGACAGCTACGGGCCTCAGCTTTGCTGGAGACTCAGGGCAGCCTCGGGGAAGTCTGGAAATCCACCTCTGGTGATGCAAAGACGTCGGCGTCCGGCGGGAGCTTCAGCGATGCAGACCGGACAATTGCTTCTTAGGTGCCTGCCAGGCAGGGGAGTCACTCCTTGACCCCAAGGGAGATTCTTCAGTCCTCTAATCTTCAAGTAGAGCGTCGAAGGTCCAGGATTCAGTGTCAGAGTTTCGTCCAGGGTAATCTAAAGTCCTAAGGACTGGGGTCCCATACTTATACTAAGTTAGGGGTTGGATATACTCTGGGGACCCACCTATGGGAGGGTCAGGGAAGAGGGGTGGTTACACCCATTCCCTTTGTCCAGTTTCGCGCCAGAGCAGGGGCAGGTAGCCCCTGCAACCGGTTTGAACTGGCATATGCACAGGGACACCAAATGTGCCCCCAGTGCAGGACTTCAAAGCACCAGAGGGTGCTCCCGCCCAGCCCCACACACACTATCCTGTCTGGGGAGGAGGTTACACCTCCCTTTGACAGGAAACCTATTGTCCAGGCCTCCCCTGCCGGAGTTTCAGTCAGCAGCAGGAGGCCAGACCCGTGTCTGTGGCAGCGGCATCCATTTTGTGATGCCAGGGCTCTGGAAAGAAGTTACCGGGTAGCCCGGTGTGTACATGTCTCTCCCTCTAGAAGGGTGGAATGCTACCCCCGCCGCCAGGACTGGCGGGGGCAGGACTTGGTAGTATTCCAAGATGTTTGACACCAAACACAACATGTTTTGGTGCAGCCAGTCCAAAGTTAGCATTGTACCGCGAGGATATAATGCACTTAAGAGTATATGGTCAGGCTGTACCACAAACAGCATCAGAGGAGGGACTCCGAACGCTGCAGAGGGGCTCTGCTCATGCAGGGGCACCCTCTCACATAAAAACCAAGCACTCTGCCTTCAGGATTGGTAAGGCCAGCCATAGGAGTGACTTATAGGTTTATATGTGTGTGCAATGGTAGTGATATAGGTAGCCCATACCACTGTAAGGGGTGCATGCACCACCTTACCCAGGCTGCAGTAGCAGACCTGTGGTGTCATTTTGGATGGCCTTCCAGGGGTGGCACAATACATGCTGCAGCCCCTGCTAGGCCTCTGAGGTACCTATGCCCTGGGTACATAGTATACCATGTACTAGGGACTTATAAGGGCACTCCAGATTCCAATCAGAGATGTGCCTAAGGCACATGGAAACCATTTTAGAGAGGAAGCAGCTAGGCTGGGGTTCTGATTAGCAGGGCCCCAGCCAGACTAAAGTCGAAAAACAGTGAAGCATCAGCAAAAAGTGGGGGTACCCATGTGAAGCAGATCCTACTCTCCTACAGGGACCACTGCTCCTCTCCTTATATGCTGACGATTGTGAGAAGTTGGCCTGGTATATGCTGTCCACTAGTTATAGTGGGCACCTTGCACCAGTCCAAACGACCTTTATTGATGATAGGTTTAAAGACAACCTTTATTGAAAGCTATCCTAGTGGTAGCTATGGAGAGCAGCCTTCAGGCTAAGTCTTGAAGGAGTGTTAAGCTGTTTGTTTTACCAGTTATAATCTCGTGAATGACCAAATGAAAGGAGAACCACACCAGGTATATATATAAAATATATGTATTTATTACTAAACACAACCCAATAGTCTCTTTATGAGGCTAGAGGTCAAAGTACACAAGTTACAAGTCAAATAGCACAGTAAATTAGCACAATATACGATTAGCCTTAGGGGCGTACCAAACCATATATTAAGAAAGTGGTATAAGAACCACGACTTAAGTAGACACAAGGCCTAGAGCCTGTAGAATCGCTGGGACCCCAAGGAACCACCCAAGGTATTGACACAGGGGACCCACTGGGGCTGTGTGCAGTGTGTGAACACAGCCGCGAGCTCCGTTAAAGTCTATGGGAAAGTCGCGGTAAGAGTTTTAGAGTTTAAGGACACTTAGAAATGGACTAGGACCAAACCCTCTTGGACTTAGACAGTTCTAGGGTTAACACCCACGGGAGCACCAGAGTACTCAAGTTACCTCACCCAGGGAAGCCGGGTGCATAGGTGTCGAATGGTGTCGGGTCGCGGCGTCGATTTCAATGGCAGCCTGCAACGAAGTGCTGCTGCCGGGAAGATGCGAAGTGTCCGAAGAGATCCAAGCCTGGATCGGAGATGAGAAGAACCTGAAAGCAGAGGGGACAGAGTCTGGTCACTTGCCAGTGACCAGGGGCACGATAGTCGAATGCCCACCGATGTCGGGTGCTTCAGGTGAAAGAGGTGAAGCTTGACTCTTCAGCCACGAGGACCAGGAGGCGTCGACGACAACCAGGAGCTGGATTCGAGCTGTCCCATGAAGGATGTCGAGTGCTGCAGTGTTGGTGTCCAGATTGAACACAACAAGCCTTGGCAACAGCAACCCACGCAGAAAAGAGAAAGATGCTTCTGTGCAGACCAGCAAGGTCTGAGGGACTCACCACTCGGTGGGGAGTCAGAGCACGTCTGGAGCAACCAGAAACGCCCAAAGAAAATCAGAGTTGCCTTCACAGGGACCCACCAGTTGACGGACCAGGGATCGCAAAGGAGCCTCAAGCGGAAATGCAAGAAGCAGGCCCACGGAACACTCGTGGAGTGTAGGCTCACAATCTTCGGTGCAAATGGTGCTCGGGCCTGGGCTACAAGTAACCCAAAGCAGGACTTCACGGGTCGTCGAGAAGTCGATGCACTAGCAAATGGGCCCGGTGTCCAGGGGTTCCGGTTCCACGTCACTCGTGAGGGCTGCGGGTCTCAGCTTTGCTGGGGCTTGGGTCGGCCTCTGAGAAGTCGGGAAATCCTCTTCCTGGGCTGTAAGTACTTCGGAGTCCGGCGGGAGCTTCGGAGATGCAGACCGTCAAATGCTTCGTTGGTGCCTGCCTAGCAGGGGAGTCACTCCTTGACCCCAAGGGAGATTTCTTCAGTCCTCTAGTCTTTAGTAGAGCGTCGAAGTTCCAGGATTCAGTTGCAGAGTTTCGTCCAGGGATATCTAAAGTCCTGTTGCCAGAGGTTCCTTACTTACTCTGTGGACCCACCTATGGGAGGGTTTGGAAAGAGGGGTGGCTACACCCATTTCCTTTGTTCAGGTTCGCGCCAGAGCAGGGGCTGGCAGCCCCTGCAACCGGTTTGAACTGGGGTATGCACGAGGACACCAAATGTGCCCCCAGTGCAGGACTTCAAAGCACTCTTGGAGTGCACCCACCCAGCCCCAATCCACTAAGGCCTGTCTGGGAGGTGGTAAGACCTCCCTGTGACAGGAAACCTATTGTCCAGGCCTCCCCTGCTGGAGTTTCGGTCAGCAGCAGGAGGCCAGACTCGTGTCTGTGGCTGCAGCATCCATTTTGTGATGCCAGGCTCTGTAAAGTTTCTACCGGGTATACCGGTGCTGTCATGTCTCTCCCTCTAGAAGGGTGGGATCATACTCCCACAACAGTTACTGGTGTGGGGGTATGATTCCAAGGTGTTTGACACCAAACACGACATGTTTCCGTGCAGCCATCCCAAAGTTAGCATTTACCTTTTAGATATAATGCACTTAAGAGTATATGGTCAGGCTGCACCACTGACAACCCCGGAGGATATATTCCGAAGGCTGCAGGGGTGCTCTGCTCATGCATGGGCACCCTCTCACATAGAACCAAGCACCCTGCCTTCAGGATTGATAAGGCCTGCCATAGGGGTGACTGATAGGTTTCTAGGTGCAGTGATAGGTGAGATATAGTGAACCTATATCTCTGTAAGGGGTGCATGCACCACCTTACCCAGGCTGCTGTAGCAGTCCTGTGGTGTCATTTTGGAGGGCCTTCCAGGGGTGGCACAATACATGCTTCAGCCCCTGGTAGGCCTCGGGTACCTAGGCCCTGGGTGCATAGTATATCATATACAGAATCCAATCTGAAGGTGTACCTAAGGTACATGGAATCAATTTAGAGAGGAAGCAGCTAGGCTGGGGTCCTGGATAGCAGGGCCCCAGCCAGACTAAAGTCGAAAAACAGTGATACATCAGCAAACAGTGGGGGTAACCATAAGAGGCAGATCCTACTCTCCTACACAACCCCCCCCCGAAACGCAGGGACATTAAACTAACCTTGACCAGTTGAGTCTTCATGTTCTAAGTGGAAATATCTGGAGAGTCCATCTGCATTGGCATGGTTACTCCCAGGTCTATGTTCCACTGTATAGTCCATCCCCTGTAGGGAAATAGACCACCTCAAACGTTTGGGGTTTTCACCCTTTATCTGTTTTAGCCATAACAGGGGCTTATGGTCTGTCTGAACAATGAAGTGAGTGCCAAACAAGTATGGCCTCAGCTTCTTCAGAGCCCAAACCACAGCAAAGGCCTCCCTCTCAATGGCTGACCAACGTTTCTCTCTGGGGGTCAGCCTTCTGCTAATAAAAGCTACTGGCTGATCCTGACCTTCATCATTCAACTGTGATAGTACAGCCCCTACCCCCAACTCAGATGCATCTGTTTGCACAATGAACTTTTTGGAGTAATCTGGACTCTGCAGAATGGGAGCAGTGCACATGGCCTGCTTCAGGTCATCAAATGCCTTTTGACAGCTAACTGTCCACTGAACCTTTTTGGGCATTTTCTTAGAGGTTAAGTCATTCAGGGGTGTCACTATTGATCCATACCCCTTGACAAATCTTCTGTAATACCCAGTCAGGCCTAAGAAGGCTCTCACCTGAGTCTGGGTAGTTGGAGCAACCCAGTCCATGATGGTCTGGATTTTGCTCTGCAATGGTTGAACCTGGCCTCCACCCACAAGGTGGCCCAGGTACACAACCTGACTCTGCCCTATCTGGCACTTAGTGGCCTTGATAGTGAGGCCTGCCTTCTGCAGGGCCTCCAAAACATTTCTGAGGTGATCCTCCCAGGTGGAGCTAAAGACAGCAATATCATCTAGATATGCTGCACTATAAGCTTCCAGACCTGTAAGGACTGTGTTCACCAACCTCTGAAAAGTGGCAGGTGCATTCTTCAAACCAAAGGGCATCACCACAAATTGGTAAAGCCCACCAGGGGTAGAAAATGCAGTTTTTGGCTTTGCATCATCAGCTAGTCTGATCTGCCAGTAGCCAGCTGTCAGGTCAAATGTGCTTAGATACTTGGCTGAGGCCAAAGTGTCTATTAGCTCATCTGCCCTGGGGATTGGATGGGCATCAGTCCTAGTGACTGCATTGAGGCCCCTGTAGTCCACACAAAACCTCATCTCTCTCTTGCCATCTTTGGTGTGAGGTTTAGGCACCAGGACTACTGGACTAGCCCAAGGGCTATCTGAAGGCTCAATGACACCCAGTTCCAACATTTTCTGGACTTCAGTCCTGATGCAGTCCCTGACCTGGTCAGGTTGCCTGTAAATCTTACTTTTAACAGGCAGACTGTCCCCAGTGTCCACTTCATGAGTGCACCAGGTGGTCTGACTTGGAGTCAGAGAGAACGTGTCTGAACTGATTGAGCACCTGTCTACAATCAGTTTGCTGCTGGGCAGTGAGGCTGCCTGCCAAGGCTGCACCATCTACTGACCCATCATCAGGGTTCTGTGAGAGCAGGTCAGGAGTGGGTCACTCTCTTCCTCCTGTCCCTCATCAGTTGCCATGAGCAAGCCCATGTCAGCCCTGTCCACATATGGCTTCAGCCTGTTGACATGGAGCACCCTATGGGGGCTCCTGGGAGTTCCCAGGTCTACCAGATAGGTAACCTCTCCCTTCTGTTCAACAATTGTATGGGGGCCACTCCACTTGTCTTGGAGGGCTGCTGGGGCCACTGGCTCCAACACCCACACCTTCTGCCCTGGCTGGTAAACAATCAGCACAGCCTATTGGTCATGCCAGGCTTTCTGTAATTCCTGGCTAGCCTCAAGGTTTTTGGTTGCCTTTTTCATATACTCAGCCATCCTGGAGCGGAGACCAAGTACATAGTCCACTATGTCCTGTTTAGGGGGTTTGAGAGGTAACTCCCAACCTTCCTTCACCAGACACAATGGACCCCTCACAGGGTGGCCAAACAAAAGTTCAAAAGGGCTGTAGCCAACCCCCTTTTGAGGCACCTCCCTGTATGCAAATAAAAGGCAAGGGCAAGAGTATGTCCCATCTTCGCCTAAGCTTTTCTGGGAGCCCTTTAATCATGCCCTTCAAGGTTTTGTTGAACCTTTCAACTAAACCATTGAATTGAGGGTGATAGGGGGTGGTGAACTTATAAGTCACTCCACACTCCTTCCACATTGCAGTCAAGTAACTGGACATAAAGTTTGCAGCTCTGTCAGATACTACCTCCTTAGGAAAGCCCACTCTTGAGAAAATTCCCAGGAGGGCCCTTGCCACCACAGGTGCTGTAGTGGTCCTAAGGGGAATGGCTTCTGGGTACCTGGTGGCATGGTCCGCCACCACCAGGATAAACCTGTGCCCAGATGCTGTTTGGGGATCCATGGGACCAACTATGTCAATCCCCACTCTCTCAAAGGGAACCCCCACCACAGGTAGTGGTATCAGGGGGGCCTTTGTGGTGCCACCTGCCTTCCCACTGGCTTGGCAGGTTACACATGAGTGACAAAACTCCTTGGTGTCCTCAGACATGTGGGGCCAGTGAAAGTGAGGGACAATTCTGTCCCAAGTCTTGTTGCTGGCCCAGGTGACCTGCTAAAGGAATATCATGGGCTAGTGCCAATAGGAAGCCCCTGAACTTCAGAGGTATAACCAACCTCCTGGCTGCTCCAGGCTTGGGGTCTCTACTCTCTGAGTACAGGAGTCCATCATCCCAATATATCTTATGGGTGCCACTAGCATTCCCAGCAGCCTCAGCAGCAGCTTGCTGTCTGAGGGGTTCAAGAGAGGGGCAGTTCAGCTGCTCCTGGCTCAGATCTGCCCTGGAAGGGCCCCTGTCCCCAAGAACTCAACCTGATCAGATTCAAGCTCCTCTGGGACAGTTCCTTCTTCAGGCCTGAGATCATCTTCCTCAAAAGACTGATCTGCTTCCTGAGCCAAGGGGAAGGCACTGCCTTAACCCTACTGCTCCTCCTCTTGGGAGGCACCTGGTCCATTGTTCCAGAATCCAGGGTCTGTTCAGCTTTTGACATTTTGGCCTGTGACCTAGTCACAG
The DNA here is from genome assembly GCA_963921515.1 of Calotriton arnoldi. NCBI lineage: Eukaryota > Metazoa > Chordata > Amphibia > Caudata > Salamandridae > Calotriton > Calotriton arnoldi. The sequence continues at coordinate 143,566 of CAWUFW010014430.1, forward strand.
CAAAGACATGTGCAGGGATCCCTAGCATTTCTGCATGTTTCCTGAGCTCCACCTGTGCCCAAGCTGAGGTTTCAAGATCATTGCCAAGCAGGCATTCTACTGGTAGGTCTGCACTCACCACAACCTTCTTAAGGCCAGTTACCCCTCCCCAGGAGAAGTTAACAACTGCCAGAGAATGGTCTGTTCTGACATTGCTAGCATTGGTCACTTGGTACATTTCACCAAGTATAATCTGCCCAGGATCCACAAGATCTTTTGTCACCATGGTGACACTTGCTCCTGTGTCCCTGAATGCCAAAGCCTCTCTTCCATTAATTAAAGGCTGCTGTCTGTATTTGCCCAAATTATTGGGACTCACAAGGGGGACATATCCATGCCCCCATCACAGACTAGGACAGCCTGAGTTGGCACTCTGACTAGGCCAGAGCCCATCTCAGTACCCAGGGTTAACCCTACTAAACCCTTATTCTGAGTACTTCCATCACCACTTGTAGCTGGACTAGGGGGAACAGTTGCCTTAGGGGCAATGGTGGCTGGATTAGAGTCTTTGGACCCGGTGCAGTCACTTGTCCAGTGAGTTTTCTGCTTACAGATTTTGCACCATGGTTTCTTTTGGCCTTTTCCTTTGGTAGATTGGGATTCCCCACCAGATGCAGATTTTTGGGGACCTTGAGAAGCCCTCTGGTCTTTACCCTTTTCCCCACCCTTGTCAGAGTTTTTGGAATCTTGCTTCTTCTGGTCACCACCTTGGTTCTGTTCCTTCTGCCTCACCCTGGTTCTGACCCATTTGTCTCCCTTCTTTCCCACTTCTTGGGGAGAGGTCAGATCAGAGTCAACCAGGTACTGATGTAGCAACTGATTCTGACAGTTATTAAGAATCTGCTCCCTCATGATTAAATTATACAATCCTTTGAAGTCACACACCTTACTGCCAAGTAACCAGCCTTCCAGAGCCTTAGTAGCACAATCTACAAAGTCCACCCAGTCCTGTGTCTGTGCCTTTTGGGTATCTCTGAACTTTAACCTGTATTGCTCAGTGGTTAGGCCAAACCCATCTATCAGGGCACTCTTCAGGACTTGGTAATCATCAGCATCCTCTTCTCTTACAGTGAGGAGCTTGTCTCTACCTTTGTCTGCAAAGGAGAGCCACAAGATTGCTGCCCACTGCTCCTGGGGGACCCTCTGAACTTTACAGGCCCTTTCCAGTGCAGTAATCCATTTGTGGATGTCATCCCCACTCTGGTAGGGAGGGACAATCTTGCTCAGGTTTCTATGGTCATAAGACCTTTCCCTACCACTAGGGAAGTTGCTGCCACCATGGGACTCTAGTCCCAACTTTCTTCTTTGTCTATGAAGCTCTAGGGACTCCCTGTCTATAGCCAACTGCTCTCTTCTGATCCTAAGCTGAGCTTCTCCATACTTGAGCAGTCTCTCTTTCCTTTCATGAGAGGATTCCCTCCTATGAGAGAAAACAGAGGTCCCTACTGAGGTGTCAGAATGGTTAGATTCCTCAGAAGGAGATCTGGACCTTCTGGGCACACTCACAACTCTTCCTGGTGGGACAAAGGGGAGGCCATTCTGGTCCTCCTCCTCATCTGCAGGAGGAGCTGGATTTTCCAGGTCAAGATCATTGTCATCTTCCTGGCCAGTTTAAGAGGTCAGGTCCTGGGTTTCTTCACCCCTGGTCCCTTCCTCATCTTCTGCCCCACCCTCTCTGCCTACCCCTTCAGACGCTGTGGGTCTTCTGAGATCATCCAACAGAAGCACCTCTATGAGGCGTTGGGTGTTGGCACTTTTGCCTGTCTTCAGCTTCCTAGTACTGCACAATGCTCTCAATTCCAAGAATGGGAGGTTGTCATACTTGGATGGTAGAAGCCCATTGGCTTCTGGCAGGGACCCACTGGTTCCTGGCCTTGAAGACATCACTAGTGAGGTGTGGTGTATGCACTACCTACTCTAGTGTGGCCTACTAAACTCTCTTGAGTTGTAGAAAGGGTGTGCTAAACCCTTGACACACAACTCTAAGTTCAGTAGAACTTACTGTATTTCTAAGCTTGAATTTATATGTACCTGAGGTACCTTTAGTGGTTTTCAGTTAGTCACACACTTGAGATTATCTGGTAAAACAAGGGCAAGCTTGAATCCAACCGCTGCACACCAATGTGAGAAGTTGGCCTGGTATATGCTGTCCACTAGTTATAGTGGGCACCTTGCACCAGTCCAAACGACCTTTATTGATGATAGGTTTAAAGACAACCTTTATTGAAAGCTATCCTAGTGGTAGCTATGGAGAGCAGCCTTCAGGCTAAGTCTTGAAGGAGTGTTAAGCTGTTTGTTTTACCAGTTATAATCTCGTGAATGACCAAATGAAAGGAGAACCACACCAGGTATATATATAAAATATATGTATTTATTACTAAACACAACCCAATAGTCTCTTTATGAGGCTAGAGGTCAAAGTACACAAGTTACAAGTCAAATAGCACAGTAAATTAGCACAATATACGATTAGCCCTAGGGGCGTACCAAACCATATATTAAGAAAGTGGTATAAGAACCACGACTTAAGTAGACACAAGGCCTAGAGCCTGTAGAATCGCTGGGACCCCAAGGAACCACCCAAGGTAGTGACACAGGGGACCCACGGGGGCTGTGTGCAGTGTGTGAACACAGCCGCGAGCTCCGTTAAAGTCTATGGGAAAGTCGCGGTAAGAATTTTAGAGTTTAAGGACACTTAGAAATGGACTAGGACCAAACCCTCTTGGACCTAGACAGTTCTAGGGTTAACACCCACAGGAGCACCAGAGTACTCGAGTTACCTCACCCAGGGAAGCCGGGTGCATAGGTGTCGAATGGTGTCGGGTCGCGTCGTCGATTTCAATGGCAGCCTGCAACGAAGTGCTGCTGCCGGGAAGATGCGAAGTGTCCGAAGAAATCCAAGCCTGGATCGGAGATGAGAAGAACCTGAAAGCAGAGGGTACAGAGTCTGGGTCACTTGCCAGTGACCAGGGGCACGATAGTCGAATGCCCACCGATGTCGGGTGCTTCAGGTGAAAGAGGTGAAGCTTGACTCTTCAGCCACGAGGACCAGGAGGTGTCGATGACAACCAGGAGCTGGATTCGAGCTGTGCTGCTGCATTGGTGTCCGGATTGAACACAACAAGCATTGGCAACAGCAACCCATGCAGAAAAGAGAAAGATGCTTCTGTGCAGACCAGCAAGGTCTGAGGGACTCACCACTCGGTGGAGAGTCAGGGCACGTCTGGAGCAACCAGAAACGCCCAAAGAAAATCAGAGTTGCCTTCACAGGGACCCACCAGTCGACGGACCAGGGATCGCAAAGGAGCCTCAAGCGGAAATGCAAGAAGCAGGCCCACGGAACACTCGTGGAGTGTAGGCTCACAATCACAGTGCAAAGGGTGCTCGGGGCCTGGGCTACAAGTAATTCAAAGCAGGATTTCACGGGTCATCGAGAAGTCGATGCACTAGCAAATGGGCATGGTGTCCAGGGGTTCCGGTTCCATATCACTCGTGAGGGCTGCAGGTCTCAGCTTTGCTGGGGACTCGGGTCGGCCTCTGAGAAGTCTGGAAATCCTCTTCCTGGGCTGCAAGTACTTCGGAGTCTGGCGGGAGCTTCGGAGATGCAGACCGTCAAATGCTTTGTTGGTGCCTGCCTAGCAGGGGAGTCACTCCTTGACCCCAAGGGAGATTTCTTCAGTCCTCTAGTCTTTAGTAGAGCGTCGAAGTTCCAGGATTCAGTTGCAGAGTTTCGTCCAGGGATATCTAAAGTCCTGTTGCCAGGGGTTCCTTACTTATACCTAAGAAAGGGGTTGGACTAACTCTGTGGACCCACCTATGGGAGGGTTTGGAAAGAGGGTGGGCTACACCCATTTCCTTTGTCCAGTTTCACGCCAGAGCAGGGGCTGGCAGCCCCTGCAACCGGTTTGAACTGGGGTATGCACGAGGACACCAAATGTGCCCCCAGTGCAGGACTTCAAAGCACTCTTGGAGTGCACCCACCCAGCCCCAATCCACTAAGGCCTGTCTGGGAGGTGGTAACACCTCCCTGTGACAGGAAACCTATTGTCCAGGCCTCCCCTGCCGGAGTTTCAGTCAGCGGCAGGAGGCCAGACTCGTGTCTGTGGCTGCAGCATCCATTTTGTGATGCTAGGCTCTGTAAAGTTTCTACCGGGTATACCGGTGCTGTCATGTCTCTCCCTCTAGAAGGGTGGGATCATACTCCCACACCAGTTACTGGTGTGGGGGTATGATTCCAAGGTGTTTGACACCAAACACGACATGTTTCCGTGCAGCCATCCCAAAGTTAGCATTTACCATTTAGGATATAATGCACTTAAGAGTATATGGTCAGGCTGCACCACTGACAACCCCGGAGGATATATTCCGAAGGCTGCAGGGGTGCTCTGCTCATGCATGGGCACCCTCTCACATAGAACCAAGCACCCTGCCTTCAGGATTGATAAGGCCTGCCATACGGGTGACTGATAGGTTTCTAGGTGCAGTGATAGGTGAGATATAGTGAACCTATATCTCTGTAAGGGGTGCTATGCACCACCTTACTCAGGCTGCAGTAGCAGTCCTGTGGTGTCATTTTGGATGGCCTTCCAGGGGTGGCACAATACATGCTTCAGCCCCTGGTAGGCCTCTGGGGTACCTATGCCCTGGGTACATAGTATACCATATACTAGGGTCTTATAAGGGCACCCCAGAATCCAATCTGAAGTGTACTTAAGGTACATGGAATCAATTTAGAGAGGAAGCAGCTAGGCTGGGGTCCTGGATAGCAGGGCCCCAGCCAGACTAAAGTCGAAAAACAGTGATACATCAGCAAAAAGTGGGGGTAACCATAAGAGGCAGATCCTACTCTCCTACACAGATATACTCCTCTTTATTAGACACCCCGCTGACAACCTCTCCCCCTTAGTGGAGGAGATAGCGCGTTTTGGGGACCTTACAGGACTGCAGATCAATTGGGCCAAATCCGAGTGTAGTATACATGAAAGTAATCGAATCCAAGTAGTTTTCCATGTAGATTTATTGAGTAGCAAGTTACATAGAAGAGAGCCCCACCAGGAGCAGCTTCCCTGCTGCTCAGCCCATCACCAACTGACTAAGGCACTCCAACATTCCACATACCAACATTCTCTCACGCAGTCACTCTGGCTGAGCAGCAGGATACCACACCGAGCTTTTTCCACACACAGACGCTACTGAACCGGTGCCAACTGGACACCCTCTCCAATGGACAGAGGGCCATACTAGATACCTCGGTATTCAAATACACAAAGACAAACACCAAGTATTACAACTAAATTATGGACCCGCAATGGCAAACCTGGAAGTGCAAGTTGAGAGATGGATTAAGATACCACTCTCAATGGCAGGCTGAGCGCCAATTATCAAAATGATTGTGCTCCCTCGGTTTTTTGTATCTCTTCCTTAACATTCCAATTGTGCTCCCGAACTCTTTCTTTCGAACACTACACAGCCTTCTATTGCGCCTGATCTGAGCAGGTCGGCAACTCTGGCTACGTTGGGACACCCTGACACTGCCATACGAGTGAGGAGGCCTGGGAGTGCTCGACCTCCAGCTTTATTGTCTAGCAGTTCAATGCCAATAGACGTATAGATGGTAGCACCCGGATGCGTGCATCCCATATTTGAAGCTGGAACTGGACCAGTTGCAGGGCATTCTGCATTCAGACACCGTAGATATCATGACTGTCCCAATGACATGTTGGGCATGGCGAACACTACGCCGTAGACTGGGAAGTGGCCTTCTCTACTCCCCAGCACTCCCCCTGAAAAATAATCCCTTGCTCCCTCTAACTTGCGAACCACTCACAAAGCGCATACTATGCCACTATAACATCCATACTTTAGGAGATCTATTCCCTAACTGCCATGTATTGCAGACGATCACCGATTTCAAGGTGCAACACACATGCACCGCTTTATGTTCCAGCTCCTTTATGCAACCCTGTGCTCTCAACTGCCCAGCTATCCCCTCGACCCGGAGGAATTTACACCACTTACATTTGTAATATCCAACCCAGATGGCGCCCACCTGATGTCTAAACTATATCACGCATGCCTGGCACTGAAATCTGATACCGCCACCAGGGTGCGTGAAGCATGGGCGCAGAACCTTGGCATGCCAATACCGGACACAATGTGGTCCTATTGCTGTGCGCAAATTCCGAAAATATCCCTTAACCACAGGCACAAATTACTGCACTTTAAGTTCCTCCACCGGGCATACCTTACCCCACTAGACATTGCCAAATATGACGCAAATAGGTCAACTCATTGCCCCAAATGCCAGGCTCCTGCAGCAGATTTTGCACATCTCACATGGACTTGCCCTATTATATCCACATACTGGACCTCTATATATTTGCATATCACAACAATGTTAGGAGCTAATATGCAACCTGACGCAGCGGTGGCACTACTTGGCCATTCTGCCAATCTCCCCAGATCGGTGCGTAGGCTCGCTTCTACGTCGTTTCTATTAGCCAAGCGAGAGATTGCAGTTCATTGGGGAAATGCGATACCTCCATCCCCTGCCACCTGGCTCAGACACATGTCCCATTGCAATAGCACTAGCGCAGACTACCCCAACCTCCAGCCCCCGACGTCGCGCACCATCAATTTCTGGCAACCCTTGCGAGACTATCTTCAAACCCTTGAGCAAGGCACAGCTGCTCATTGAGCACTCCCCCCACCCATTGTGCTTGACTTCTCCTTTCGCTAGTTTCTTCTTGTATCTCCCCCTCCTCTTTACTTCTAAACTTCTATTACTACAATATCTTACAGTCATGTGTTTGGAAATGGTACCACTGCGATATGAACTGTGGACAAGTATATTATGCTTTATTGGCGCATGTAATATCCTGTGTTTATGAAAAATCAATAAAAACATTTAAAAAAAAAAAAAAAGAATTATTTGAATCATAGCTTGTTCAGAGTATATGGTTGTTTTTTGGGGGTAGTAGTTATTTGTATGTTGTTTTATATTATTTAGGAGTACATAGTAGGTGCTGCTTTGTTTGCTTGGTAGTGAAGCATATATGAAAGGGATATTGGTGATTTGATATTCACCATGTATGGCGTACATTTTTGCGAATGGTTTAGGAAAAAGTTTGAAGGTCCCATCCATCATCCAGGTTTGGCATTGAGTAAGTTTCATTAAATTGTTTGTTTTAGAGAAAATTAAGATTAGTTTTTCATTATTTAAATTGTCATATAAAAGGAAGGGTTCCTCATTATTTGTTAGTTTTAAATGGTCTGTATATCTATGTCTTAGAATGTTCTAGGGGACGGTAGGGTATTGCTGACGGCTTTTTTAGTGTGTGCAATTTAGGGGGATATTCTCAAGAACGTGCGATAATCATCGCCAAAAAAGGCTAACGCACGTTTTCATATTGCTGTCTATTGCGGGAAAATAACTCCGTGTTAACGTCGTATTCTCAACACGGCGGTAACATGCGATAGTCTCCCGATAACGCGTCAAATGGCCGCGATAACATCACCAGGACGGCGATAAAAATCCAAACCCGAACGCGAAAAAGTCGCGATGGGCCCAACCGCGATACCAAACCAGCGATAAGCTGCGCCAGCCTGCAAGTCCCACAAGTCAGGCGGCCAAAATCACTATAAAAGCGGCAACCAAAACACAAACACAAACAACTACGAAGCACCATGGAGGTAGCCGGAGCAAGAACAGAGGACAACCAGAACCCCACAAGCCCCCACGGAGGACCAGCCTGGGACCATCATTGGGGAGACGGTGGCAGGAGTCGGGGGACCGGACACTGCACAACATGACCTGAGCCAACAGCAACAGGGTGAGTAACGACCAGGGACTGTGGGTACGGGGGAGATGGACACAATGGCACACATGCACAATTAAGTATAGCACATCTGCGGACAAACCATGCCCAAGAGTCACAACTCCGACCAAGGGCCCAATTTACCCAAGTCTGCAACAGCTCAGCACTGCATAAGCACAGAAGTGAAAGGCACACCGCCTGAAAGGGATAAGGGCCAGCAAAATCAGACCCGAAGGGGCAAATCACCCACAATGCAGCACACACACAAGATGCAGAGCACCCCAACATTGACAACAATGTGGTACAAACTGCAACACTTTCACAACAGAACAGAGTACACAACTGCTGCCGCCTGTGTTTACAAAATGGCCATTCACATTTAGCATAGCAGGAAACTGTGAGATGACAATGTTCAAGTACAACCTCACATCCCTGATGGTGTAGAAATGCCAAGTGTCCCGCTTCAAATAGGCATCTCCTCATACACAGTCACAATGTACATTGCCATGCAGTCTGACAGTAAGCTTGCACAATGCGTGAACATACATGTGAACACAATGTCAATCTGCATTTCCCTTCACATTGCAGAGGGAGAATCAACATCTCCTGCAGAGCAGACCCAACAACACAGCACTGATGATGAAGAGGACCTCCCCAACATCTACATCGACGCACTCCAACAGCTCAGGGACAGCTCCGGCACACCACCTTCAGGAGCAGGGCAGCCCAGCGGCATCCATGAGACCCCACTCCCTGCACAGGCCACACAGCAGGAAGCACCCACCACCACGGATGTCTCCCAGGACCCCCACGACCAACATATGGCCTCCCAACGCCGTGTGTTAGGGTGCCAGGAGGAGATGTCTGAGCAGCTGCGGGTGGGGTTCGACCTCATGGCAGCCAAACTGGATGCCATACGTGGGTGTCGACCCATCAGGGACCACTCACAGTCCCTAACGGACACCCACTGTCCACTCCTTGCTCTACAACAAGCCATGGCTGACATCGCTGGAGTCATGACTCTGAGACAAGAACAACTGTCCAGTCAGAGTGGCCCCAGCGATGTCATCCGTGAGTTGGGACACATAAGGAGAATGATGGAGAGCTTGGAGCGGATGCAGGTGGAAAGAATGTGTGCCACGGCTGCACACCAGCGAGATGTAGCTGTGATCTTCCATGCCCTGCAGATCCTCGTCATGGCATTGCCACCACAAGGCCTGGCGCGGATGGATGCTGGTGCCACTACTACATCCACATCTCCTCCCCTGAAGTGTCAGTGCCACACAGTGCGGCAGATTTCCCACCTCCGCCCCTGATGTGTCACTGCCACACAGTGATGCAGACAGAACACCACCACCCGCATGTGAGGCACCTGACACATCAGAGGACGAAGATGATGATGAATCTGGCTTTGTGGCTAGAATCAAGTGTTAGCATTCATCTCCGCCATATGGCCGTGTTCAGCTTGGTTCTGCCCTCTGCATCATGCCCTGGAATAACACCTCCCACTGTCCCCCCATACACCGAGCGACACTCACCTTGGACCTCGACATGGACTGCCATATTTGGTGTGGTTACCAATGACACAGCAATCACACTGCGGACTGTAGTCTTCCACTCCCTATGAACTTGTCAATCCCGAAAGGACTCTGGCTGGCCCTCCACGGGGCAACAATGTAAAGTGGGGTTTGCATGGCCCTGTACTGGCCCAGCTTCAACACTCCACTGAATGTGAATAAAACATCCCAATTCACACTGATGTGTCATGGCCATGACCATTTAAGAATGAAAGTATGGATGAATGTAGGGACAGTGGTTCCACAAAAGAGGCACTCCCTGGGTAATGCTATCAATGCGCATGTATGGCCGTGACCCAGATAGGCATTGAGACACACATTGTCATTCAAATCAACACTCATCACAGTTGAATACAAGTGAAGCTGCGTAGACTTTATTAGCATATGCGTGTCAGTACGGGCAAGATAAGTGCCACAACATGCAGACCAATGCAGCAGTATGTCAGAATGAGGAACCTTGCCAAGCGCCGCTGTCCACTCCAGGGGAGTGCCTCACCTTTCACAGGTGTGTGTTAACACGCGTTGTTGTCCGCTCATGTTTTCGGAGTCCAGGCGAGTGCAGCCATGTCCACTGTTGTCGTGGGATATGTGACCAGATCTCCAAGATGCAACAAGGTGTCGGGACATGTGCAATGTGTTCCAATCAGTTGTGGCTGCAGGTACGTAGTTACTCGTCCATGAAAGCGATTGCAGCTTCGTAGGCTAACATTTCCAACATGAGGTCGGTGTCGACTTCATCAAACAGGACGGCGAGGCGATCCATTAGCAGGTCCGGACAGATGTGCTGCGTCCACCCCCTTTCACCAATTAGCACTACAGCCCAATATGGGAGCGGTTCAATGTGGTCACTGCACACGAGGATTTGTGCAATCTCCCAGGTCCAGCTGCCAGCATGTATGCCAAGTATCAAGGCATCCCATAAACGGGTATCACGGTGACACTCCTGGTCGTGGGCCAACAGGGGGCGCACACACATGTCAAAATCCAGTTCAGCTACCGTCCTGTTGGATAGGCAGACATCCATGGACCACTCGAACATGCACGATCGACAATGCAACACAGGCTGAACGCAGGTGACGTTGGCAAGGTGGAAGCTTAGCCAGTAACTGATCCGCAGCAGTGCCAATGGCAGTGCCCCCAGTGAATGCAGCATTCGTGCACGGTACAGTTCCACGTGACAGGGGTTGTGTATGTGTCCGGGATGTTCGGCCATTGCGTTAGTGGCTCTTGTTGAAGCGGCACTGTTCTGACCTGCGCCAGTTCTGTGGATGAAATGCCACATCTCGTATCAATGAGTTGTTATAGTGTGCACCGGTTGAACGCCTGGGATGTTGTGGGAGTAAGTGTGAAGGCCATTCCATGCAAGATAACTTCGAGCAAGGACTTCTGTGTGTGGGGTGTGTATACGTTGGTCTTTCGTCTGGCTGTGCGTAGTGTGGGAGTCGTCATCAGCTGCAGTATCTGTCAGGGGTGCCGGGCACATGCAATTCCGAGGTCGGAGGTGCAGATGTGCTTCCGCCTGATAGTTCAGACAAAGGAGCTTTCATCCCTAGTGTAAGTTTGTAATCTGCTTGCATTCATGGGATGTGAAGTGGCTTGTTGGGGGTGGGGTGGGATGAGTGGGACTTTGTGATTCATTATTGACATGACTTGCATGTGGCATATGAGTGGCATCACTGTGTGTTACGTTGCCTCACAGCTGCTCCTCCCTCCCCCTGAGCCTATTTACTTGTTTGTGCTGCGCGATTGCATCACTTGCACTCCTACGGCACAGTATTGTCATGCCTGTCTGCGCATGTCCACAAGCCTGACAACGACACTGTGATGTTGGCCATTGAAGGTGGTGGGCCACGTGAGTGTAGGCCTATGTAAAGGATAGGGCGGACACAGATGTAGAGTACATGCCTGGCTGAACTGGCGCTGCTAATATGGCTGGGCATTTTGCTCATTTTGCTCATGCTGCGGCAATACAGTTACACACAACACTTGGCATGTATGATCCTGGACCCCGAGCGGTCTTGCGCTCCTTCATTACTCCGTTCGTGCAAGCCCGCCCACCGGGTGCATGCTACATTGCAACATTGTCGCTTACAGGGGGGGACGACTTAGCTACAGGTCCAAGCTATTACCCACTGCCTGAGGTGACATGGTTGCGTCCACTGTCCACAGCACAATGTAATGTGGCAGGGCCCGGGGCCATCATTCATGCATAATGACCACACGGACACACTTGGATAGATAGTGGAACTGGCTACGGGCACGTGCGCCCGGCCCCTTTTATTACCAGGATCACATATCCAGTGACGCCTGTGCTGGATGGGTGTGGGGTGAGTGTGAGCCAGCCCTCAGTGAGTGGTTGGTGCTGGCAACAACTTGAACAGTGATCACTATTAAAGCAGAAACAGAAATCACCAACATAACACTAACAACTGCGAAGCACCATGGACGTAGCAGGAGCAAGTACAGAGGTCACCCAATATTCAATCAGAAGGGGCCATGACTTGTGGTGCACTGAGATAATGGCACCAGAGCTGGGCGTGCTCATGTGAAGAAATTGTCAATGATTGTGTCCCTTCGGGATATTCCTGCCGCAGCTGCAGTGGGGTGTGTTACACCTGCCTCATCTTCATCATCATCGTCCCAGGTCTTCCACACTGCCTGAGGTAACATGGTTGTGTCCACTGTCCACGACACTGCAAACACCTGCAGTATATGTCCATATGGATAGGTCTGTGCTCTGCATACTGAGGTCTGTCCAGCACATCACTGCCACACTTGGCATTGTGTGCATTCTTATTCATGGGTGACTTGCCTCCTTCACACATACTTGGTTCCCACCTCTCCCCACATTCTGCTATTGTGTGGCTGAGGGGCCATGCCGTTTTGGAACGTCCGCTGTCCTGTTCTGCGCTGCCTCGGTGGTAGTCGGGGGGGGCTGGGGGTGGTGGCGGTGGGTGTTGTGGCCCTCTTGGGTCTCCGAGCTGCATGATCAGTGTCTCCATGGCATCTGTTGGTCTTCAGATGTGGCTCTGGGCTGGGCTCCCTTTCTACTGCAGTTTGTCGTTCTGCTTAACACCAGTAAAAGGCAGGTGTTAAATCCCTGCTGCTAACGCGCCTTATCTCCTGTTTTTGGTTCGGATCGCAGATCTGGCTGGAAGTTGAGAATATCGCGAAGTGGTGTTTTCGTGTGTTTTTGCACGGGATCGTCTACTCTGCATATCATTAGCGTTAGTTGTCTCTCTCATCCGTGGCGATGTTTTTTGCGGCAGCTATCGCTGGTAAACTGGCGATGTGGGCAGTTTGCACCAGCTTGGGAATGGGGCGATAATTCTTTCGCCACTTTTGCAGCGCTAAAGTGCCGATAACTCGGCGAGAAGTCCTTGAGAATATGCCCCTTAGAGTTTTAAAGTGGGGATAGGTGGTAGTTGGCCTGTTACATGAATGGGGACTTTGGGTAGTACGTCTTGCAGGATTTTGCCTGTAGGTTCTTGGGAGCTAGTGCTTGCCTCTCTTATGTCTTGTAAGATTTCTCTTCTATTTTATGTCTTGTAAGACTTCTATTTCTGTAACGTTTGGGGGATGGTTGTGTTCTTTTACATTTATTACAAAATTATCTTTTGTGGTTGCCCTTCCATTGCAACAATTCGACTAATATTTAGTGCATTTCCAGTTTATGGTTTCTGTTGATGCACTTTCTTGGCTGCAGGTGTAGCCCATATGGTTTAATAATTGTTTCCTTTCTGTGAAGTTATATATTTAGCCTCTTCTGTCATTGTATCTGTAAATAGTTTAACTTTATAATTATATTATAAATTGACTTTTATTTTTTATTATTAATAATTTATAAAATGCAGCCTGGCTGTGCCTGTCTGTGCCTGGTCCACACCCAACACCACGACACCTGGCCGTCCTGCCCGCTGAAGATACACCATTGCAGAGCTCTACACCCTTGACCCCGGATGCTGCAACAAACACTGCCACCACACTGACCCATGCTCCACAGTAGTACCTTTCATCTGCACTCTTTACCACCTCACCTGCCACAGCGCATGCACCAGCCCACTGACCAGCCACACCCTGAGCTCACCACAGACACCACCTGAACAAAAACATCAACTCGTGTGTGCCCTTCTCAACACACGCTCACACTGCAAACACACCACGGAGATTTGGGACCTCATCACCACCCTCACTCCTGACATGCTGTTCCTCACTGAGACCTGGCTCAACCCTACTTCCGCTAACGAACATCACCACTGCAATACCCGAAGGATACAAGATCACCCACCGCAACCGCAAAAACAAGCCTGGCGGAGGGATCACCATCATACACAAGAAATCCATCTAATGCACCACCACAACTGACAACACCACCCCAGCCATGGAACACCTTAACTTCTAACTCTAAACAGACAGCAAAACCACCATCAGGGCACTCTCGCCTACCATCCTCCAGGACCACGACCAGCCTTCTGCAACTTCATCACCGACTTCATCACCCTCCTCACCATAGACTCCAATAACTAAATTTTTCTCAATTACCTCAACTTTCATCACGATGACCACAATGACATCAACACTACCAACCTTCTCGACAGCATGAACAACATCAGACTCACCCAACACGACCCCACGCACACTTCAGGCAACATGCTAGACCACATCTTCACCTCCAGCAACTGCACCAGGTACAGCCACACCATGGAAGTCACCAGGACCGACCACTCCATTGTCCACTTTAACATCACCAGCTCATGGACTTCCGCCCCCAGTGTGCCCAAACACCCCCCCCCCACTGCATCTGGAGCAAAGTTTCAAAGGACGCATGAATCAATGCCCTCAACATCACCCACCCCATCTTCTTCAACAACCTAGACCATAATGTGAGAAATGTCAACAATTGGATTATCAACTGCCCCGACAGTGTAGTTCCCCTCTGTAACAACACCCACAGAAGGTCTGATGGAGCAAGGACTCGTAAATGAGACTTGCTCGGAGGCAATCCTCTCGTTTAACTCACTAACGAATTACTAACAACGTGTTTGTGATTAATAATACGCATTTCCTTGACACGCGGAAGAAAATGAAGCTTGCCTATGTGTTTACTAACTATTTTAAACAACAAGGGAACCGAAAGGGCAATACGTAAGGGACCTTCGGTATTTGAACAATTTCCAAAGACAATGGTCCCTAGACAGTTATAAATTAAGGCAGAAAATAAACATATACTAAATAGACTATATGTTCTTTGTCCAGCCGGACAGACATTTAATATTTAAATACATGCATAGAAAAATACATATACAATTACAAGTGGGACACATCCTGCGTCCAACTCACAACCATAGACAGACAACATAAAGTGGGGAAGTTTTCAGGCAAGGGGAATGTGTCTGTATATCATAAAATTAACAAAGTTAACAGACTTCAATCACATAGAAATACCATTGCACAATATAATTCACAATATTTGCATGCATATGGTATATAGGGTGTGGACGACGTTTCGATCCCTAGGGGGAATTCATGGGATCATCTTCAGGACATAAGAAATTTGCATGCCTGTATACGAGCAATTCTAGACATTAAATCCATGTCAGAATTAACACAAGGGATTACGGCAGATGTTCCGTAGCAATCCAAGAATCAGAGTTGGGCGACCTGAATAGGTGTCCAGTGAGTAAAAATTGCTCCAAAGGGCCGGGACCGCGGGAAGACGAAGGCGATGAATTTATTTAACGTGGCGGAAAGAAACAACCGTCACGGAGGGATTCGGGAGTACGTCAATTATGGCGATCCTCGAGCATCGAGCACTGACTCACCTAACGGCACCGCGCTATATGGATTGGACCCGCGGTTAACTCGTCCCACCACGAGGATCGCCATAATTGTCGTACTCCCGAATCCCTCCGTGACGGTTGTTTCTTTCCGCCACGTTAAATAAATTCATCGCCTTCGTCTTCCCGCGGTCCTGGCCCTTTGGAGCAATTTTTACTCACTGGACACCTATTCAGGTCACCCAACTCTGATTCTTGGATTGCTACCGGAACATGTGCCGCAATCCCTGGTGTTAATTCTGACATGGATTTAGAATCGTCTAGAATTGCTCGTATACAGGCATGCAAATTTCTTATGTCCTGAAGATGATCCCATGAATTCCCTAGGGATCGAAACGTCGTCGACACCCTATATACCATATGCATGCAAATATTGTGAATTATATTGTGCAATGGTATTTCTATGTGATTGAAGTCTGTTAACTTTGTTAATTTTATGATATACAGACACATTCCCCTTGCCTGAAAAACTTCCTCACTTTATGTTGTCTGTCTATGGTTGTGAGTTGGACGCAGGATGTGTCCCACTTGTAATTGTATATGTATTTTTTCTATGCACGTATTTAAATATTAAATGTCTGTCCGGCTGGACAAAGAACATATAGTCTATTTAGTATATGTTTATTTTCTGCCTTAATTTATAACGGTCTAGGGACCATTGTCTTTGGAAATTATATGTGTTTACTAACGGCAATAACATGAACGAAGGACTAAAATGCATTTTAACAAGGGATCTATACTGCGCATGCGTCTACTGCATCTACGTAGTATGACGTACTAACGCTTGGAGGGAAATTCCCGCGCAAAAGTATTAAAAATGGCCGCTTGAAAACTCACATGCATGGCACCTGCTTGGCTGGAATAGAAAATAAGTTTTATATTAACGCAAATGCAGAAAGAGTAATAATAAATGGAGTGGGTTAGAGTAGAGGTTGGTGGTATACAGTGAAATCATTTTATTTTGAGAAATAACATTTCTTCTTTTGACTTTATTATTAGTGCGCATTTGGGCCTCCAAAGCTTGTCTAAATTGAGCTGACTGACGTAACCCCACGCATGCACACTCGAGAGAGAGTGCGGACAGATGAGTAAGGACTTGTCACGCGTCCAATGCCAGCGAAGATGTGCCCTGGGAACATGAGGGTGAAGAGTTCATATGAAGGAGTTTTATTCATAACCGTGCAACATTTGTATTAATAAAGTTTTGGAGATGTATGAGAAAGGAAATGATTTAATAAAGTTTGTGGGGAGGGATCTGAAAACAATGGTTTAAAGAAATAAGTGAAATGTAAGTATGGTGTGACGATCATCCCCCTCTCGCCTGTCCAATCTGAGTTAGTATTTTGCGAAATTGAAACATTAATGGGTGGTACATGGTAATAGAAATGTATAATTGAGGTAGTTTCAGTCAGTTAGTTTAGATGTCGTTGGGAGCGGAAGCAGCAGAGGCGAAGCAGAGCTCGGGATGCTGTCAGTGCTGGTGGGTGGTGCTGATGCTGTGAGACGCCGATGAAGAAATCGAATGCAGAACCATCTATTTAATTTAATTGGGTTAGAAAGAAGATCGTGGAAGAACCACGAGGAGGAAGAGAGTGTCAGAGAGGGGTGCGACGCAGTCGTCGGTATTTAGAGAGGTGAAGTATCTTGTCCTAATTCTTATCCTGAAGTCTTTGTCTCCTGAATCTATCCTGGGGACCCTTACCAGCCTTTTGGCCAGAGGGTTTGGTCTTCACACCATTCTGGGTAACTATGAATTCATCGCATTGATAGATGTTCTTCTCTCTCTGTCCTCTTCTTTCTGAGCAAGTTATTGTATGGATCTGAATTGCTATTGATTTAAATGCGATTTGATTGAATTGACACTCTTGTGAATGAGGGTGTTTGTACTGAAACTTTGAGATGGTTCACACTCAATTAATTTAGATAAAAATTTTAAAACTTCCCGAGTCTGTGATTATTTCATTTAAATAGAAAATGTTTAATAAGTTATGTTAATTATCGCCATCAACTAGTTCACCTAATGGTCCATTGACCAGAGGAAAGAACTTTTTGATCAGTAAAAGGTTTAGTTTAATGAGAAATAACTAATCCTGATAGATGAATTTTTATAAACTAAGCTCCAGCGGTTTACTTGGTATTTGGTGTAAGTGAGTTATATGGGCCCAGGTGAGTATATGGTAGTGGAGTACCTGCTGTTAGTACGCCGCTGGATCAGTTTTCTGGTAGCAGAGGATGGTTATTAGTAACTAGTTTGGTGATGAGTATAGATTATTGATTAATTTATGTTTTAACAAAAGAGTTAACGTCATTGTTTCATGTTGTCTGGAAAATTCCCGGGGAATGAATAGCAGGTGGCGATAGAAACCACACTGCAGTGAGGTTACTCGTCTGTTGGAATAACACTGAGAAGCTAGGTAGAGCTGGCAGTGTTAAAATAGGGACTATTTTATGTGTAAAAGTGAGAGTGATTGATAGCAAAGAGTTCGCTGGTGAAACTTTAGGCGTTATATCACCTAGAAAGGGTAACCCTGAACAAGTAGCAGGTTCTTCTGAGCTAGATTGACAGCAAAAGGAGTTCGCTGGTGAAATTTTGGTCTCGATTTTCCCAAACCGGGTGAGACCGGAGGAGTAGCAGGTTCTCTGGAGCTTGAAAGAAGGGTAAGCGGAAGGGTTTTACTCGCAGTATATGAAGAGTAAGTGGAAGGTTTTACTCGCAGTGTAAAGAAATAAACTATCCTTTGATTTAGCGGAACAGACAGAGTAGCGAATGTTTTTATGTCGTTAATAACAAAGAATTTTAAGGAAAATATCGAGAAATAAAGTTTTCGTATTACCTTGTGAAGGGAGGGTCAGTTGCCGGAGTGGTACTGACGTCACAGTGAGCCGCGCTGGGATTGGTAGAAACAGCGGGCGTGTGACAGGAGCAGCTTTGTAAAGGAGGGGTCAGTAGTAAGGAGCAGAACTGTCGTCAGAAAAAGGCCGCTGGCATTGGTCAGATCACGAGCGTGAGCCTGATTTGATTGGATAGTTAGTTAGAAGCCGCGCTAGGATAGGTGAAGAGAAAAATTGTATGCAGGATTTTGATTTGTCTGTTAGTGCAAGACGTACAGGTAGAAGATTTCAAGGGTTTGCAGAGTACAATTTCTTACATCGTTCTTCGAGAATGAATGGAGAGAAAAGAAAGATGTCACTTTTTAAGAAAATTAAGAATTTTTTTGTAAAGGATAAACCTGTGTTGACTAGAGAGGAATTCCTATTCCGCCTCCGAAGACACCAGCATCATTTATGATGATGGAAAGAGGATATCATACTTGCGTGTGGTTGGAAAACTGGATAGAATATACACAGGATGATGGTGTGCTAGGTTTTCCAAAAGATGGTACGTTTAATGGGAGGATTCTTCAGAATTTGAGATTGAAAATGAATGATTTGGAACCTAGACCTAGGTTAACGCAGTATGAGGCTTTGGAAGAATGGGAGACTGAGTCATATGAAAGAGAGAAATGCAGAAGTGGGAGATATAGAGGATTCTTTCCCAGATATTTGCATGAGTCACGCAAAGGGCAAATGAAACAATGGAGGAGAGCTATGGTATCAGAAGGTTTATATCCAGTGTTAATGGCTGAGGAACAGTCTGGAGGGAAGTGTAAGGAGAAAACGAAACACATGAATTCAGCAGAATATGGTGAATCAGATGACGAGTTATTAGAGGACATTCTAATTAAGAATCCACCGCCATATCAAGAAACAACTAGTAAGGTTACCCCAAGTGCACCGGTAATGGGAATGCCATTAACCCCACAGATTTTACATGACTCGTCATATAACAGAGTGTTGCAGGATAATGAAAGAGATGCTTTGAATAAAACTAGAGAAGAACTAGTACAAAAGATAAGTCAATTAAATTTGAATACTGTAGCCTTGACAGTACCAGTGACTATAGGTCCGGTAATCCCATTATATGGAGACAATAAGATTTGCCATAAACCACAACCTGTGACAATTCCATTAAACAGTCCTAGAAAAGAAATAATAATTACAGATGATCAGGTTAGCGAAAGTGAGTCAGTTATTTCATTAATGGATCTCCCAAATGTGGAATCCTCAACGGAAACTCCGAAAAGAAACACACCTATGATTTTAAGAGAAAAGAGATCCTTAGTACCTATAAGAACTGAAGGTGCAACTGTAGTTACCCCAGAAGAAATAGAGAGATGGGCACAGGAAATAGATAATCGAAATCCACCACCAAAGATTTTAGATATCAGCAGATTGAAAGTGGAATTGGAAGAAATGATGACAGGAAGCGTGGGCATGGAAAGATTGAATGTTTATAATGATGAGGAATTGTTATATTTATGTAAGAGTATAACCAGAAGAGCAAGAGTATTTCATGAGAGATTGACTGAAGTTGCTTCAGAAATTGGAATAGACATAAGGAAATCAAAGTTGTTACAGAAACCATATTGAGTGGACTTCACTGATAAAGACTTAGAGAGTGTAAATGCTTCTGGAAAAAGACTGCAGATAAAGGAATTAATGGGCATTTTGTGTAAATGGGGAGACATTGATAAATGGAGAATTAGATGGATAAGAAAGAAAGAGGAAGTACAAGCGAGAGAAGCAGCAGCTGCATTTCCAGTAAGAGAAACAAGCAAAGTGGAAAAATTGTGTCCCATGAGAGAGGTTCCTGGAGGTGGATATGTTCATGTACCTTGGAGTAGACAAGATAGTTTGTCATTTACAAATGATTTTCCAAAATTGAGAGAAAAACCAGTGGAATGGGATAAACAAGTAGAGAGATTTGTGAAGGTCTCAAAAGTTTTATTGAAGGATTTGGATGGTCTATTTGATATAGTGGTACCTGCTGATTTATGGACGGAATGCAAGATTACAGTTGATTGGCCTAGTGAGGAGTATCCAAGAGACTCAAAGACAGGAGCACCCTCAGAGGAGGTGATGAAAAAGTATCACCAAGTGGTTACATATTTGAAAGGGAAAATTCCTCCGAAAGAAACAGACTGGGTAAAGATAGATAGAACCACTCAAGAACCAAATGAATCTGTACATGCATATTATGAGAGGTTACTGCAGGTGTTTAAGCAGTATAGTGGTTTTGAGAATATCGGTGATAAAGATATGGGACATTTTGTGTATCGATTTGTTTATGGTTTGAAACCGGAGATTAGTCAGATGATACAGCAGCACATGTTGTGTTGGCAAAGCAAAACAGTGGATGAGATTTTAAAGTACGCAAAGTATTGTGGTGACGACATTGAGGCCAGGCGTAGGAAGTTAAAAGAGAAAATGATGTGGGCACAAGTTAAATTAGCAGAACAGCAAGAAGAGAAAACGAATGACCAAAATAATAATCAGGTAAAAGAACAGAGTCAGAATAATCAGGGAGCGAATGGCAATAAATATAGGGGACGAATGGACAGAGAAGAAGCGAAAAAGAAGTTTCCTTGTCATGCGTGCGGAAAGCTTGGACATTGGAAGAACGAGTGTAGGAGTACTCAGAGTAATAAGAATAATAATGGGCCAAATCAAAATTTAATCCCCCAGATGCAGAATGAAGTACTTTTGAATCAGCAGCAGCAGGTAGTTACTCCACAATATCAGGTGCCACCAGCTCCTATGACAAATTTTGTGAATCATCAGAGTTTCAGTGCGAATGCCGGATTTCAAGGAGAGAGTGGTAAGAATAACAGAACAATTACCCAATATTATTTGTAGAATGATGAAGAGAATTCAGATGGTATGCAATGACGGTGCCTGAGGGGGGAGGAAGAGGAGTGCGTGCTTGGCGCATCCTTGCCGGTAGATCAGTCAGGTACATTTGTTGATGGGAAAGTAGAAGGTAAAGACGTTACTTTCCTATTGGATACTGGTGCTACCAGGTCTACTGTGAGAACAGCAGACATCCCAAACATACCCCTCTCGGGAGAGTCTATCCAAGTCGTTGGTGTGTCGAACCATCAAATCAGAACGCCAATCACCAAACCAATGGAAGTACATATTGGAAATTTTAAAGAAATGCATCGGTTTGTAGTTTGCGATTCTAGCCCTGTAAATCTGTTGGGAAGAGATCTATTGTGTAAGATGAATTGCACAATCTATTGTACACCAGATGGTGTCGCTTTCTAAACCCCTGATGAAGACGTTGTATACAAGATGATGTTAGCCAAACAAGGAACAGAAGTAGATGAAATGTTCTCACTAATAACTGAAAATGAATTACCGGAAGAGTTGAGAGCCACAGTTAATCCAGAAGTGTGGGATTTTACCAGAAAAGACATTGGGCTAATGACAAATATAGACCCAGTCAAAGTGACAGTGAAAGAAGGTGCAGTGTATCCAAATACCCGACAGTACAAAATGAGTCCAGAAGTAAAAGCAGGAGTGATTCCAGAAATTGAACGAATGGTAAAACAAGGTATTCTAAAAGAAGTGATGGGTAGTCCTTGTAATTCACCAATAATAGGACTGAAGAAGCCTAGCGGAAAGTATAGAATAGTGCAAGATTTACGAAAAATAAATAAAATTGTGGTTCCCTGTTGTCCAATAGTGCCAAACCCAGCCGTGATACTTTATCAGATACCATGGAATGCAGGATGGTTCACAGTAATTGATTTATGCCAAGAGTTATTTTCTATTCCTTTGCACTCAGACAGCCAGTATCTTTTTACATTTAAGTTTGAAGATCGTATTTACGCATGGTGTCGAGTTCCTCAAGGGTACACAGAGAGTCCTTCAATTTTTAATCAAATTTTGAAAAAATGGCTAGAGTAATTGGTTATGCCTGGAAAGTCTGTTCTGGTTCAGTATATTGATGACCTATTGGTGGCATCAAAAACACGAGAAGATTGTGTCACAGATACAATTGCATTACTGAACCATTTGGCTGAAGGAGGACATAAAGTGTCTCCAGAAAAGTTACAATTCTGTCAACAAGAAGTTAGATATTTAGGGCATAAAATAGAAAGAGGAGTTAGAAAAGTGACACCGGAAAGAATAAAACTAATCAAAGAAATGCAATTGCCGCAGACTCAAAGAGAAATGAGAATGTTTCTAGGAGTGGTTGGATACTGTAGGCAATGGATTAATGGTTTTTCGATGTTAGCAAAACCATTAATACAGATGATCCAGAAAAGAGCAAAGGATCCGATTGAATGGAAGATGACTGCCTAGAAGCATTTGTGAGACTAAGAAATTGTTTGTGTGAGGCTCCTGCCTTGGGCATGCCTGATTATACAAAATATTTTGCATTGTTTTGTTGTGAGAGAAAAAATTGTGCACTTTCAGTCTTAACACAGAGACATGGATTGAGTTGACGTCCAGTGGCATATTTTTCAGCTACATTGGACCCAGTAGCTTCAGCATTACCTGGCTGCTTAAAGGCAGTAGCTGCTACTTGTATGAGTCTGGAGCAAAGTGAGTCGATAGTGATGGGACACCCTGTAAAAGTTTTTGTTCCACACTCAGTTGAGATTCTTTTGACAAGAACAAGAACACAGCATCTCACTCCTAATCAATTGACTAAGTATGAAAGAGTGATTTTGGGAGCTGAAAATGTGACTGTGATAAGGTGTACGATTATGAACCCAGCTACTCTATTACCAGACCCTTGCGATGAAGAAGTGAGAGATGAAAGTGATCATGATTGTTTGGGCGTGACTGAGTTATGCACGAAGCCCCGGCCGGACATAAAAGAGACACCTTTGAAAGAGGCTGACCATGAGTTATTTGTAGACGGTTCCTGCCTCAGGACGCAAGAAGGGGGACTAAGTGCCGCATATGCTGTTTGTAAAATATCTGGGGTAATTGAAGCATCCTGTTTACCTGTGGTCAAGTCTGCACAAGTAGCTGAATTGGTGGCCTTAACGATGGCATGTAAAAAAGGGAAAAATTGGAGAGTAACCATATTTACGGACAGTCAATATGGGTTCGGGGTTGTGCACAACTTCGGCCAGCTCTGGATGCAGAGGGGATTTCTGACTTCTTCAGGATCTCCTATCAGAAACAGCAAAAATGTGAAGGATTTGTTGGAAGCATTACAATTGCCAAAAGAGATAGCAGTTGTAAAATGTGCTGCACATCAGTCAGGAAATGACTATGTGACTGCTGGCAATAATTATGCTGACCAAGTGGCCAAATACTGTGCCAAAAATACAGTGGCCATAAACCGAAAAATTGAAACGGGTGAAACTAGATGCCAACTTATGTTTTTCTCAGTACCAGAAACATGGGATGAGATTAGACAATTGCAGGAAGAAGCTGAGGAAAGGGAAAAGGAAATTTGGATAAAGGCAGCTTGTACAAAAAGACCAGAGGATGAGGTATGGGTGTATATAGATGGAAGACCAGTCATGCCAGATTGTCTGCTTTCAAAAATGGCAAGAGTATATCACGGAGCAACACACATAGGGAGAGATTCAATGATCAGATTATTCAGACAGAGTTGGTACAATCCGAAGTTCAGGGTAATCGCAGAAAGCCTTTGCCAAAGATGCTTAACCTGTCAGCAGCAAAATCCAGGTAGGAAGACAGTGGTTAGCTGGGGAAAGATTGGAAGGGCAGAAGGACCCTTCACCAGATTACAGTTGGATTTTATCGAATTGCCCCCATGTAATGGACTGAAATAAATACTTGTCATAGTATGCCTTTTCTCAAGATGGGTGGAAGCCTATCCCACTCGAAGAAATGACAGTCTTGCAAAATTGTTGTTGAGGGAGTTAGTACCACAATTTGGTTTTCCGGTCACTTTGGAATCGGATAGAGGCCCTCATTTTAATAATGAAATAATTCGATTAATCTGTGCTGCATTTAATATTGACCAAAAACTGCACTGTGCTTATCGTCCAGAGGCTTCTGGAATTGTTGAGCAATCGAATGGCACAATCAAGTCAAGATTGGGAAAGGTGTGTGCATCCACAAAGCTGAAATGGCCAGATGCATTACCTCTTGTACTGATGGGTCTCAGAAGTATTCCAGACAGAAAAACAGGAATGAGCCCACATAAGGTTCTCATGGGAAGAGCCATGAGACAGGCATTTATTCCTGGAAACTAATGAGTATAACTGATGATCTGGTATTGGACTATTGCAAAGGATTGGCTGAAATGGTGCGTTCTGTCTCCCACCAGGTTGGAGAAGACGCAGTTGAGAGACAGCCAGACCAAGCGCATGATTTGAATCCTGGAGACTGGGTGTTAGTGAAGAAACACGCAAGAAAGTCGTGCCTAGCACCAAGGTGGGACAAACCAAGGCAAGTCATACTAGTCACTACCACAGCAGTGAAGTGTGCAGGTTTGCCCTATTGGATTTATGACAGCCATACCAGAAGAGTTCCGAGCCCATCAGAACAACAAGAGCAACCACTGACTGAACAGGCTGAAGCATCAGGAGTTGTCAACTGTGAAATTGAAGAATCTAGAGTGATAGATTCTGAAAGACAACCATATGATGAACAGCCAAGTATAGATCAGGAAGAATGGATCCCAGTGATTGAAGTAATTGATGATATTATTGAAACAAGAAGAAGAACAGAACTGAAAAGACAGGAAAGTAGACAGGAAGAGACAGGGGAAGAAGAACACACTCAGGTGGAAAATAAAAAAGACTTTCAGGAACCTGAGGAGGGAAAACTAGAAGAACACGTTCAGGCAGAAGAAGAAAAGTTTGAATTAAGACCTGAACAGGATCAGATAGAGTTAGAAGGACAGGTTCAGGCAGAAGAAGAAGAAAAGTATGAAGTAAGTCCTGAACAGGGTCAGATAGAATTAGAAGAACAAGCTCAGGAAGAAGAACAAATTACGGTAGAACCTGAGCAGGTGGAAGCAAAAGCAGGTACAAGCACAGAAAATAAAGAATCAGAATATATTGTGCCAAAAATAAATGAAATAAAAAGAACTTTAGAAGGAGATAAAGAAGGTGAAAGGGCAGTACAGATCAAAAGAATCAGAAAGGGAGACAATTGGCCAACTGGAGTAAAGAAACTAAAGTATCACTTGAGAAAATCTGCAAAGAGACCTGAACAAGTAAATGAAGTCACAAGTCAGACACAATCTAAACAAACCTTGGCAAAAATAACTCGAAGAAGTCCAAAACTGAGAAATTTAAACAGGAGATACAAGGCTCCTGAATGGACTTACGTAATACTTGAGGAATTTGAATCCCTAGATCTGACTGATGAAACACAAGAAATTCATATTGCTCAGATTGATGAAAGCAAATTGAGGCCTCCTTAAAACACAAAAGAAAGTCAAACTGACAAATAAAAGATAAGAGAAAAGTAATTTTCTCAGGAGTAAAATGGCAGAAATTGAAGTTACCGAAAGACCAAAATGTGGATTAAAAAGAAAGTGTTTTAAATTTTGTTTTTTGTAGTATTTTATCAATCAGGAGTATTGGTGTGGTTACTCCTAACAGTAGGAGTACCTTTGTTAATGAAAAGCAATAAAAAGAATAACACAAATACTAATGATAGGGTAGATAAAATAAAAGACACTAAAATAGAAATAGGGGTAGAAGATAAAGTAAACTATCACAATGAATCAGATTATAATATGTCTTCAAATGTGTTTATTAGATTGCTATTTCAGTATGTGAATACTATGGAAATTAGTAACTGTTATGTGTGTATGAAGTTACCCTCATCAGTATTGGAAGGGGTGACGTATCACCATATACCTTTGACGAATGGTGTGTCATGTAGTATTTTATCAAGTTTATTTTATGCTACAGGGAGACTTCAATATTTTTATTCAGATATAGATGTAGTATTTTCAGAATTACCTATTAGAAAGAATATGAATCCAGTAGCCAGTAGTAAAAATGCACAGTTTATGGGTGAATTTTTCTTAACAATGAGTTCAATAGATTTAGTTCAGGCACATAAAGATAATCTAACATGTACATTAAGAAAAGAAGAAAAAGAATTTTTGGATTTAGTAGAAGAAAGGAGACAGGATTTAATAAAGAAAGCGACTGAACAGAAAACCCATGTACCTCCATGGGCTGGGAAAGAGGGAATCTATGCAAATGGCAAGGCTCATGCTGCGATGTCCCTGGATTTTGTGAAAAGGGGAAAATTCTGCCTCCATAGATTAAAGACAGATTATAACAATAATTACATTGGTTCCAGTGAATGTGAACACAACTTCCTAATTTTAGGAGGGTGGGGACTAAAAGGGGGAACTGATCCTGTAGTTCCAGGAATTTATTATGTTTGTGGGAACAACGCCTATTATAGGTGACCTGCAAGATGGTACGGGAGCTGCTACTTTGGAATAGTTTTTCCAAAAATATATCATGTGGACAGAATCAGTGGAACCAATGGAACTCTAATGGACTAACACGTAAAAGAAGGGCTAGTTTTTCTGAAATTCTAGGAGATATTTTTAGTGCACTGATACCCTCAGTTGGAGTCATTCTTAATTCACAGAAAATTTGTAAGTTATCAATCATAGTTGATCGTCTTTCTACAGATACTGCAGGAGGATTCTTAATGATTAACACAGAGATGGTTTCAATTAGGTCTATGGTTTTACAGAACCGTCTTGCTCTTGATATATTGTTAGCCAAGGAAGGTGGAGTCTGTGGTATGTTGAAAATTCAACATTGCTGCACTTATATTCCGGACAAGAGCAGAGAAATTAAAGGATATATTGAAAACATTACAAGAATGCATAAAGACTTGACCCAACTGGAGGTTGACAGTGTGTGGGGAAGATTAACAAAAAGTATAACATCAATAGGGAAATGGTTTTTCTGATTTTGGGAAAGGTTTCTAGGTCAAATAATAATACCTTTAGTCATGATAATAACCGTAGTGATAATAATGATGATTACCTATAAGTGTTGTAGAAAAGGAAGGAAAGAGAAGATACATTTTGAAAGAAAAGGAAAGGGACAGAAACGAAAAAGAAAATATGATGAAATACAGCTGGAAGAAATGAAAGGCAATTTATATAAGAAAGATGAAGGATTTAGAAGGAAACGAGTTGATTGATGGGAAATTGAGAGGAGAAATAGAGAAAACTGAGAAATGCTAAAGTTGGTATCTGGGATGGGATGGGTAATTTTGTGATGGCTTAAGATGCCATCAGAGAGGGGATTGATGGAGCAAGGACTCGTAAATGAGACTTGCTCGAAGGCAATCCTCTCGTTTAACTCACTAACGAATTACTAACAACGTGTTTGTGATTAATAATACGCATTTCCTTGACACGCGGAAGAAAATGAAGCTTGCCTATGTGTTTACTAACGGCAATAACATGAACGAAGGACTAAAATGCATTTTAACAAGGGATCTTTACTGCGCATGTGTCTACTGCATCTACGTAGTATGACGTACTAATGCTTGGAGGGAATTTCCTGCGCAAAAGTATTAAAAATGGCCGCTTGAAAACTCACATGCATGGCACCTGCTTGGCTGAAATAGAAAATAAGTTTTATATTAACGCAAATGCAGAAAGAGTAATAATAAATGGAGTGGGTTAGAGTAGAGGTTGGTGGTATACAGTGAAATCATTTTATTTTGAGAAATAACATTTCTTCTTTTGACTTTATTATTAGTGCGCATTTGGGCCTCCAAAGCTTTTTTGAATTGAGCTGACTGGCGTAACCCCACGCATGCACACTCGAGAGAGAGTGCGGATAGATGAGTAAGGACTTGTCACGCGTCCAAGGCCAGCGAAGATGTGCCCTGGGAACATGAGGGTGAAGAGTTCATATGAAGGAGTTTTATTAATCCAAACTGCAGAAGCTGATTTTGGTTGACATTCAATAGGAACCATTATTTAAAAATGCATGGTGCATAGCGATGGATAATTAAATCCAGGCATCAAAGCGTTACACATGTGATGCAAAGAAATTAAATTGCATAGCACTGAATGACCTAGATGCTCTCTGCAGCTGGAAACACTAATAAACACAGGGTCGTCTACATTTATCACATGTAGGAGAAAGGAAATTTCCATCAATGAAACAAATGTGAATTGAACATTTTCTTGTACCAGCTCAATGATGTATATTTCTGGCTATCATGAAAATGAAAAGTTGTGACTGGGGGGGAAATAACTCGGTGTATCAGCCAATGGGACTGGTGGATTTTCACTAACAGAAAATGGGGTTTCCTCCATTTGCTTGATGCTTAACAAACTATAGGTAAATTCCTTCTTAGCAATTGTTTTCTGTGTTAACATTAAGTTGTAGGGCTCAAAAATGGCTGTTTCATTTAGAAGTTGCCGGGGCACATAACCTGATCTTAGAGCTTATAAAGCGCAGTGTAGTTATAATGTGGCTCTTAACTGAGCCTGGCCACTTTCTATTAGACCTAAGTCTCCTTTAAAGAGATATAATACTGCGGACATGAGTTTATTTAACTAACACTTCTTTAGAAGGTATGTGCGTGCCATTGTTAATAATCCTAAAAACTGCGTTAATGTTTTCTTTACCTAACAAATACTTTCTGCAGCTGCTCTTTCAGATATTTCTTCCATTCATTATAAATGTCATGTATTCTTGTCACTATAAATTGTTTAATTCTAGTGGGACGTGGTCCAAAGAGTAAATCAGAAAAATCTGTATTTCCTTTAATTCAGGATAAAAACTCCTTCACATCTAGAAGACTGGAATGTGCTAACCAACGTTGGCACAGCTTACCCACACTGTATCTAGTAACAACTACAGGCATGAGCCTGTTATACCAGGGGTCAGTGCGATTAGCTTTTGGACTTGGGGTGGTATTACGGAAATGATGCATGCACGTATTAGCATCATAGGGCCATAAGGCTTATTCTTCAAGAGGGAGATGTGAGGTTTATAAGTTCCATTTTGGATCATAGTTTTTATTTCAGAGTTGGAAATGTTTATTTATATTCACCAGTTGGTGAATAGTGTTGAACTGACTTTTGTTTTTTTTAAAGTCTTTCATAGTTCCAAATTCCAGACAGGATGCCTGCTGGATAGTCTTGTTCAGAAAAATAATTTCTCTGAGTATGCATGCTCAGAATAAGGTTTCTTTAGCTTTAACTTGCCAATATTTAGTTCCACAAATACTTTCCTCATAAATATTTCCTTACCAATACTCATTTTTTTTTTTTTAAATATCTTTATTCATTTTTGTTTTTTATATCCATTTGGTCATTGCATCTTTTCACATTTTACATGACAATTCAGAAACTATCCAATTCTGCAATCTAATTACAAGATATATCCTCATGAAATCATCTTATAAATCAACATGTCATAGTACATAAGAAGCATCAGGACAAGCCTCAACACTTTCAGCCCAAAGTTACTATCTGCGTCTTTTATAGCACTACAGTCGCCTGTCAACAGTGTTGCATCATTATTACCATTTCACAATGGTGATTGCTGGATCTATATGTACTCATAAATTAACAAGGACCGCACTTCAACATGCAACGTCCACATCATCAATAATCGCGCTGAATGGCAACATATGATTGTATGAGTTCCTCAATGATGGGACTTGGCATAATAATTCAAAAAAGAACAACCAAAAAAAATGTTCATCAATAAGACATATATATAATAACAAAATTGTTATTTTCAATAACTTGAAACCGAAGAAAATATATATAAAATAATAAAGGAAAGGGGCGGGGGGGTGATTGCCATATTTGTCTCGTTGCGACGACTGCTATCAATCTATGCGGGATGCTACATACGCAGTGCCTCGGATCCTAACCTCCGTGGCAACAAGGGATGCCCATCAGGGCTAGGTGCGCGTGCCCGGGGTGAGATTGGCTGCGTCATGCTGATGGAGGGGGGACAGTGGTGGGGGGGTGGGAGGGGTTTCGCGGTATATCGCTGTTGTATGGCATCGACTTATGGCTGGTGGGCCCCGTCACTTAACAACCCATCCCGGGCATCCCAGAATCACTTGTGGGTAAGCTACGTGTCATCTGGCTGAGTGTCATTGCCAGCCCCATCGCCCTCATTAAGGAATGCCGCTAGTATAGCGTCCCAATATTGTGCAATGGGGAATTTGCGCAACCCCGCAGTTTCTTCTCTGTGCAGTGCTGTGCTTTCCGCCCGGGCCCAGGTTGCGAGAGATTTTTCCCAGCTAATCAATTCGGGGGGGTCCACATGTTTCCACCGCTTCGTGATTAAACGTCTCGCTACTATCAGCCCCAGATCTCGAAATCGTGACGTTACTTTATTTTTCTTGGTCCTTGCATAGACCCCTAGTATGCAAACTTCCCATGTCAACGGCAGGGACGTATCGGTGCAAAGTGCCAGGGATGCGGCCACCTCACTCCAATAGCACTGGAGGGTGACACAAGTCCACACCATGTGTAATAGGTCCGCGGCAGGCCGCCGACAACGCGGACATTCTGATGTGGTGATATTGAAGTACCGATTGATTTTATCCGGAGAAAGATACGCCCTATGCAAAATGTAGGTTTGTATCAATTTGAACCTAGAGTTCCTCGGAATATAAGTGGGGCCAGCTAGGATGATGTCCCATTCCCGGTCAGTCCAGGGTAGACCGTGGTCCTCCTCCCAGCGGGCGCGGAGGAATAGCAGCGGCTTCAAGGTGTGCGTGAGTAAGGCCGTTACCAGCCAGTGTACTATGTGCGACCCCGCCCCATAACATAAAGGTACTGTATCAATAGATGCATAGGAGGCTCAACCGTTAGGTCTCCCCAACGAGTCACTAGGGCCCTTGTTAAGGAGGCATGCATTAAGAATTGACCCACAGGCACACCGGTGTCTTCCGCTAAGGCTTCAAACGTCAATAACGCGCCATCGCGGTACAGATCACCTAGCATTGTCACATCTGCCGCATGCCAAGGCCCAAGGGCTTCCTCAGTGGTGCCCGCCCTCCCCCGTAGGGTCCCCTGTAGCGGCAATGCCGGGGCATATGGCAGCGTCACACGAGTTAGATACAAGCTCCTCTTATAGCAGTGGTATGCGGCACCCAAATGTAATTGGGTCAGGCGCGTGGGCTTGGCTACTGGATGAAACAGATGATAGATTTGGGTATGCGTCCACTGCTGTTGCCAGGTCGCCGTGTCCTCCAGATTACTGCCGTTTAGCCATTTTGTCACCCATTGCAACTGGGCAGCCAGATAGTATAGTTCCATGTTAGGAACCGCCAACCCTCCTTGACTGACAGGTGCGTGTAGTTTCCACAGCGCGACGCGAGGTCTACCCTTATTCCATATGAAGTCGCAGAACATGCTTTCCAAGTCTCTGAAGGTTTGGGATGGGACATAAATTGGGAGGTTCGAAAAGTAGTATAATAGCTTGGGAAGGACTATCATCTTTAGTAGAGTGACACGGCTCATGACATTTAGCGGGAGCGTTTTCCAAAACAGCACTTGTGCTCGCACCGCTGTAATCGCTCTCGTCAGATTGCCCTCCAGCAAGTCAGCAGGTGCCCGGTAAATGAACAGTCCGAGATAGCGGAAGGTGGTGGGAAACCACGGAAGTCGCGATTCGTTGATGACCACGTCTGTTTCCTCCACTCGCGCATCGAAGGGATACACCCCGGACTTAGCCCAATTAACCCGAAGGCCCGACATTGTCGCAAAGGTCCTCAACACATCCTCAATGGACGGAGGGACGGCCGTGACGTCGCGGACATACAACAGTAAATCGTCGGCATACAGGGACACCGTGTGGGTCCCGTCACCCAGCGGTATGCCCCAATCTTCACCGCTGTCGCAGAGCATCATCGCCAATGGCTCCATGGCTAGGGAGAAAAGCAGCGGGGATAGCGGACAGCCTTGGCGCGTACCCCTTTGCACTCTGATCGAGTCTGAGAGGAGCCTGCCAGTGCGGACACGGACTGTAGGGCGCCGATACAGCAACTGGACCATGCTGAGGTAGTAATCTCCAAGCTCATACTGTTGGAGCACCGCCGCTAGGTAGGGCCATTCCAATGAGTCGAACGCCTTTTCTAAATCAAGTACCAGGCAGCCAGAGCGAGGCCATTCGTGCAACGCGTACTGTTGTATCCGAAAGAACCGACGGAGGTTTAGCGAGGTGTTCCTTGTGGGGACAAATCCGTTCTGATCAGGATGCACCAGTGTCTGCACCGAGGGTGAGAGCCGCCTGGCAAGCAGTGACGCAAAGATTTTATAATCAGTATTAAGAAGTGCCAGAGGCCGATAGGATCCCAGGGTTTCAGGATTTTTGTCTGGTTTCTGGAGAGATACTAACAGGGCCTCGTTTTGCGTGTCGGTGAGCGCGGACACATCTAGGGCAGTCTCATACACCTTCAGCAGCTGCGGCACTAGTAGGTGCGCATACGCTTTGTAAAATTCAGCCGGCAGGCCATCTGGCCCCGGCGATTTCCCGTTAGATAAAGAGGATATACCTTCTTGTATTTCCTCCCCGGTGAGAGGAGCATTTAAATCTTCCTTCTGCGTATGAGTGGGTTGTGGTAATACTATCTGCGCAAGGTAGAGTTGTATTGCTAGGGGCTCGGCTTGCATCCGGGACTTGTACAGATCCCGATAATGGGTCACAAACACGGCGTGAATGTTGCGCTGTGTGTACGCTATGCTCCCGGAAGCCGTTCGCACAGACGTGATAGGGGATGACGACTCATCCTGTCTGACGAGCCACGTGAGCAACTTCCCCGCCTTATCCCCCAAATGGTGCGTCCGTGCCAAATGCGCTGCGTAATTAAGGCAACGCAGCCGTTCCAGCAGTCTAGCATGCTCCGCCTTGCAATGTGCCAGTTGCCTCTGAAACCCCTCAATCGCCTTGTGCTCCCTATCCGCTAGTCGTTTCTCCAGGGTGGTAAGGTCTTTCTCAAGCTGCACTCTCATACCCGCCTGCGCTCCCAAGCAATGGCCCCTCACCACCACCTTGAGGGCATCCCACTACACCAGCAGGGACGAACCAGTGCCTGCATTGTCCTCAAAGTATTGGGCAACACTAGTTGCCAGGGACCCTCGGAACGGTGCATCGAGGAGTACATCCGGCTGTAGTCGCCACACGGGGATTGGCGGCGTCTTATCTTCCCAGTCCAACTCCACTATATGCGGGTTATGGTCAGAGTGCGTCCGCCCCATGTATATGGACCCCGAAGTGCTCGGGAGAAGATCAGCGGACACCATGAAGCGGTCCAGGCGTATATGGAGGTTGTGTGCCCCAGAATAATAAGAATATGCTCTATCAAGTGGATGATGGTGGCGCCAAGCATCCGATAGATGCCAGTGCGCGGCCCAGTGTTTCAATGCCTTCGCCGCAGTGTGTGTAGTCGTGCCTGGCAGTGGAGGGAATGAGCGGTCTAGGGACACATCCAGTACGCTGTTATAATCGCCACCCAGCACTAAGGGAATATCGTGCCACCCAGCCAGTTTAAGGGAAATCTGATCAAGGAAAGCTGCCTGCTCCGTGTTAGGTGCATATAGTGAGGCCAGCAGTATCTGTCTGCCATCCAATACTCCCTTTACTATGACGTACCTGCCCTCTGTGTCCACCACCCGAAAGGGGGTCCCCGGTCTCACCCACACCAACGCCCCGCGGGCATACGCCGAGTACCCCGTTGCATACAACTGCCCCCTCCAACGCCGGTGTAAGCGCTGTATCTCTGACCCCTGCAGATGCGTTTCCTGTAGAAGTGCTATCTGTACATGGTGACGCTTCAAATATGAGTAGATTAGGTAGCGGCGCGACGGGCTATGAATGCCCCGCACATTCCAAGTCATTATCTTAGTAGGTGCCATCTTAATTGTGAATTGGATGTATATGCGCCTGGGCCTAGCCTCTCGGCGGGAGGAGGAGGTATAGTGTTTATGTGTGCAACCCTAGCGCGCGCTCCCTTGCAGACAGCAGTATCGCAGCCGTTCCAACCCAATCCTAAAATCATGGCATGGCAAACCAAAAAATGGGGGAGGTTACAATAATTCTCAATGATGAAAAGATTCATACAATCTTCACATAAACTAATGAACGACAAACGCACGTCCATCATAAAAGAAAAATAAAATACCAAAAGGGCGAGTGTGTAACAGACAATCGTCCAAACCATGCGTGATAGCATTAAACTGTCTAACTCTGTGGGGGGTGCGCCGCGCACTACAATCTAGCTTTGCCCATGAAGGGAGAGAATCTCCCTAGGGGGGGGCTCCCCAGTTTCTGACCAGCCTGGTTATACCCAATACCGTGCCCAACTGGGAACATCTCCAATCACCCTCCACATTGTATCTAATGGGGACAATCAATAAACCATTTTTCCAAGCAGACCTCAAAATCACTGCAAGACATATACTAAATACTATTTCGCTAAACAGTGGAATAACCAGCGTTTCTTTTAACAAGAGTTAAATAGTGAATATACTTATGCATGTGTTGCGATTCTAGCAAGATTGAACATTGCTCATCATACAGCTGTGTACTTGCGCACAGGAACGCCAGTCATGAATGAGTTCGATTATCTGGAAACCTCGGCGGACATCAAGCAATGTTATCAGCTGTTTGAGGTGTAACTTCTGG
Source organism: Calotriton arnoldi (assembly GCA_963921515.1). Classification (NCBI taxonomy): domain Eukaryota; kingdom Metazoa; phylum Chordata; class Amphibia; order Caudata; family Salamandridae; genus Calotriton; species Calotriton arnoldi. Next base: position 178,323 of record CAWUFW010014430.1, read on the forward strand.
CATGGCGTAGGAGTCTTGCGTTGTGAGCGGATCATCTGATAAATCCTCAGCATCGGCCTCGCTGGCCCGCTCCTGCTGACTCGAGACAGATGCGCTGTCATCCACTTGCATGCCGCTGATACTTGCCACCGCTTGCAGAGCTCCCTGCCGCTCCCGCAGTGTCTGGTCCCGGGCCAGGCTCACTTGTGGAGAGGATGGCATGCGTTTCGGCTTCTTCCTCCTAGGGCGACGCCGGCGTAGCATCTCTCCGGTGGGTTTAATGCTTGCATTGCCAGGCCGGGGCGTAGCTCCCGATGGCGTGTTCCTGTCGAGCCAGTCCTCCGCGTCCTCGGGAGTGTTGAAAAAATGCGTGGTCTCGTTTGCCACCACTCGCAGGTGTGCCGGGAACAATAAAGAATATTGCAATCCATTCTGCCGGAGGCGTCTCTTCACAGCCATGTATGAGTACCTCTGCTTTTGCACTTGAATGGTGTAGTCTGGGAAGAACATCACTTTATGGTTGTCCACCTGGATGTCTTGCAACTTTCTTGTTCCTTGCAAAATCATGTCGCGGTCTCTATAATTCAACAGCCGAATCAACAAAGGCCTGGGATTAGATCCTGACGTCAAGGGCCTGGTCGGCACTCTATGCGCCCTTTCCACCACGAAGTGCGGAGAGAGAGTCTCTTCCGGTAGGAGGCCCCGCAGCCAGGATTCAACATAAGCAACAGGATTCCTCCCCTCTGTGCCCTCTGGCAGACCCACCACTCGTACATTGTTGTGGTGGGCCCGCCCTTCCGCATCCTCCGCCCTGTCTTCGAGGAAGTCCACCCTGTTGAGTAGCTGTTGAATGTGCTTGTCCACGTCCGCCACACGGGGCGACAGCTCCGCCATCCCGACTTCCAGTTCACCAGTGCGGTCCGCCAGCTTGCGATGGTCTTCGTGCAACAGCGTTAGATCTATCACTGCCTTGTCTATTTTACTTTCCAAGGCAGTGCGGGTGTGTTGTAGGTTTTCACCCAGTTTATCCACTGCGGCCAGGACCGCGTCCAACTTTCCAGACATATTTGCTGGCGATGCCGCTTCTGCCATTTTGCCTGTCGTTGCTCGCGTCTGCGGGGGTGGGGCCTTTGTACCAGGCACAGTGATTGTAAGTCGCCTGCCCCGCGACATCGATCCAGGAAGACCACTACGCTGAGGCCAGCACCGCTCCATCTGACATCTCCTACGGTTTCTACTGTGTGAGGACGACCATCTTCTATAGCTTAGCGACTGCCTCAGGACGGGACCCCCCAACAGGTATCACTTTGTCATTGCACGCCCTTCAGGCCGCTGGCCGCTGATAGAGCCTGGCCTCTGACTTGCCACTCAGTCAGGGAGCTTCCAGTGCCCACCTCCAAAGCTGTGCTGCAGGCTCCTCAGCGTCAATACGCTCCCGGGCTTCCCAACCAGCCAGATATGGGGCGATGTCACCTCGGCAGCCTCTTCGGAGGAGGCAGGGGCACTGCTAGTCACACCGTCACCAGGCGGCTCATTCACCGCCACTGTTGGCCGCCACTCCACTGCTCCACAAATGAAGGCCACAGCTCCTAGCCTCGGGGGCCCAAGTCATCGCCCACATGGAGGTCTCCACTGCTCAGCCAGCACACAGCGCCGCGGCTCCCTGTCTCTCACCTCAAGTGCCTGCACGGTAGGCCCGACCATCGACGTCACCAGCGGGGCTTGCGGTGGGGTAATCAGTATACGACAGCTGCCCTCCCAGTAGCAGGGCCACTACGGGGTGAACCAGATCAGCTGGCGCAGCTCTGCTCGGCGGGGCCGGACCTCCAGCCCACACAAGCGGCCGCGCCGCTCCAACGTTGTCCATGTCAGGCCTCTAGGAAGCCAACCAGGCCTCGCACATGGGCCCCGCCTCGATCACCTCTGGGGGTCCCAGGCAGCTCCGTCTTCGGGCAAGGTGTAAGGTCGCTCCAGATGGACAAGGCAGCCGACGCCCAGAGCCGTCGCCAGGGCTTGCAGGATCTCCTCTATCGGCCTCCGGGTTCAGCGCGTGGGTAATTCCGCCCTCAGCGCACCACTACCCAGCTGGGCCTCGGTGAATGTCTAGAAACACGGGTCATAACTCGGCAGTGGCCCCGGTCGGGCGCTCAATGGGGCTCCAGGCGTCATATGCACACGTCGGCGCGGTTCCCATCCCCCGCAGCAGCGGCTCTATGTGGCTCCTGCGCCACTCGGCGCGGCCTTGTGGGCGGGGCTCAGCTGCGGGCTCGCGTTGCCGCCATCCCCAGCCGTCCGTCAGCCATCCCCGGCGCGCCGCAGGGCCGAGGGTCGCAGCGCGCCGCACAGGCTCCAACCGGTTTCGCGCTCGGCCCGGGGCTGGTATAGGTGTTTAGGCGTTCCGTCTCCCGCCTGCGACCATCGCGGTTCTCTGTGGCCGGAGAAATATGGCCAGATCAGGGAGCCCCCGTCGGAGCTCTACCCATGCACGTCCGCCATCGCTGCAGGCTTAGCCACGCCCCCTTCCTTACCAATACTCATATCCCTGTATGGCCAAATTCTGATTGAACTCTTCTGAATAAATCAGTTCGTAAGTTGTAATTAGGTTTTTCAGGAATTGTTGTGGATGCTGTGAGAAATAGAAACCTGAGGGATGAGACCTGTCCTCACTCTGGATATAGGGAAATTTCTTTAAGAAATGTGGATGACTATTAAGAAGCAGAGCTTTACAATGCTTCCCCTGTGTGTAATTATATAGGGCGTAAACAAAAACATACACTCCTGTAGCCATCCAACCATAGGACCACAGGGGTTTCATGTACCTGTCATGAAACCAATGAAAAGCAAGTAGAAATCGATAGCGTAGAGTTACTGGGGAGTGTGATGAAAAGTTCTCTGTGTAGAATTCAGATTTGTTTTAATAGAGCGTTCTCGAAAAGGCGCGATATCGGTTGATGTTGACTTATACAGGGATTCATAATAAGCCACTGTGTATTTTTGGAACATTTGCAACTGTAGAAATTGCAGCATCAGATACTTCCATGGAATCCATTGTCCGGTGTAAAGCTGGAGACACAATAGGTTAAAATATCCCCTGCTGGATACTCAAGCTAGTGATGCTCCTGCACTCTTCTAGGGATATTTCATTCAGAGTCGGGAGAGTCTGAAAGGTTCTTCTCTGAATCTTTCTTGATGTCCAGGAGAGTCTGCTGTAGAGAATCTCAGCCACATAGTGCTTCTTAACGTGGTCAACGGACACTTCTCTTTTTTTTCTTTTAACCGTTTTATTTGTTTTTAATAACTAGAACGGGTGGTCTGTAAGACGGCCCAAAAGCTTGCTTCTTGTGGATCTTTCCTCGAACTAGGCCCCCTACATCAGTAGAAGGTGAAACCTTCTTTTTGCCTGTGGCAGCTTCAGTATGCTCACAATTCGAAAGCTTATCTTTGACCTCTTATATTCTTACGTTCTGTAAGATATGTATGGATTTATCCAGGTCAAATTCTAACTTCAGTGTTACAGGAGGCTGCTAAGTAGCACATTTCTGAAGGTAATGGATGACACTCCCTTACCCTCACGGGTTAATTCATATCATCATCATCAGGTAGGCAATTTTAGACTTTTTGAAGTTAATTTTGTAACCGTGTGATGTTAGTATTGCCACTATCCAATCACTTATGCGTGCTGAGAGTAGGCCAGGGATGTTCTTATACCCTATAGCAATTGTTTGAATGAATACGGCTCTCCATTGAAACTGAAGCCGGTTAGATCTCCCTCAATTGGAAAGCATAAATTATAGACCATAACAGGAGGATTTACATGTTTATCTGGAGTCTCAATCTGTATGAAATCATCAGTTGGACTTGCCACCAGAAACCTCTCGCGAGTTTGATGCACTATTGTTACATCTAGAACCGTTCTCGCCCAAGTTCTGTTCTGCAGAAGTATCTGTAGCTGCTACGGCATGTTTCTTAGAAAGTCCTGCTACTTTCTTCTTTAATTTGAGTTTTGTAATACCAACCTTTTTCGTTTCTCTTTACTCCAATTTCGGTCTCTCCTTATGTCTCGTCATGCCCCGAGGAATTCACCAACAGACCAATTTTGGTGCTCTTGGTAAGTCAAAGGGGCTCCCAGATACTGGTGTGCCCTAAAATGTGCGGGTGGTGTTGTCGGTTTGTAAGCCTGACATTGCGTCCATAGCCTCAAACTCCACCCACAAGTAATATGCTGTAAAGGCATACGCCGCATGTGCAGGTGTTACATATGTAACTGCTGCCCCCCCGCATCATGGACACCTCTATTTTTGAGATGTTGTATAACTGCCTCCCTGTAGTTTACTCCTATCACAACTGGAACAACCATTTTAATCGAAAGGATTCCAAAAACATTTGATTCAAAAGACACAGAAAACCCAGAGATGGGAAATAACCCTTTAAGAGTCAAGCTTGAGAAACCTACAGTAATAGCAGCTCTCTTATTCCCTGTAGGAGGAAACCATGATTACTATGGACATCGCCGTGTATGTGTAATGATGTTTTTTTTTGCATGTGCGTATTTGAAGAACTACTCAAAGATCCAGAAAATGTTAATGCTGGCATTAGGTGCCATAAACTGAGGCTTTGGCTTAGTTCTCCAAGGTTTGACTTTCTGAACCAGGGATGCCTGATCTTGGTTCAAGTCACCAACACTTGAGCGTGAAAGTCCAGGTTATTGTACCCCCGCACAACCCCACTCAATGCGCTTGTTGATGTGGTGTCCTTGCTTTCTGGGTACACTACAGTCCCTTAAAAGGGGGTCAGGGACGCTGTGGTATTTCACGTCCAATTTTGTTCCTTTTTTCCAACATTTCTTTATTGAGTTTTTCAAGTCAATCACAGGTTAATCCTATAAAAACAGGTCTGGGGCACGGTGGTAATTTAAACCCAGTTTCGTTTTTTGTAGTATCACACACAAGTTACGCATTAAGAAAGACACCTTATGCTTAAAAGTTTAATTCAACAGTCTCACCCTGTTGCTAAGGATATGATTAGTAACTACACTGAATATTATTAAAACAGCACTAATGCATTTTACTAACAATGAGAATAATATGGACAATTCTACATGGTTGGAATGTCATCTGGCAACCTAGCACCGCAGGACTACTTCTATGTGCTACACAATAAAAGCAGGGAGTGGCTTAACTTGCATCTATAGTTTATTGGGATTCAGTGCACTGCGTGACTGTTTACAGCAAGAAGCTGTAATAATCAGAGGCCTGGGAGAGAGTGTTCCCTCGAAAGGAAAACACACATCAGCTGGGCTCAGTCCTTCTTCTCCCGGAATTAACTCAGCATCAGCACTCAGTATAGGAATGATGCTGCGGCAGTTTGGCAGCCTCTGGCAGGACCTCGTGTAATAATCTGGGGCAAAGAACTCTCTGAGTTAGAGGACACTTTGTGGGGGTTTTATAGTACTGGCCACCTATCTTTACCCTACACGGGAAATTTCTATCAAATTCCTGACATAACTTGTACGCATCCATGTGATAGTCTTTAGACGAACCAGTTTGACAAAAGTACGTCAATTCGGATTGCATTGTTTGCTTTATATTTACTGTCTGACCTTCAAGTTTAGGTAAACGGGAACTTGTCCCAGATGGATGTCGCATTAGGTGTTTGCAAAGGCCATCTGGATGATTTGACACTTTCACAGGTTCTTTCAAAGAGGAGGACAGACGGTATCTAGGTCCAATGTAGACAGGTCAATGATCGAGCAGAAAATGGAGTCTGCTCTGCATAATATGGAGTCTGGCCTTTGGGTCTTTACTATGCTATGGAGGGGCTATCTACATTACTCACTGTGTGTTCATCTCATTTCTCACTCACTGTATGTTTATCTCTTGCTACAGACATGCTGTCTGTTTCACTTACTGTGTGTTCATCTCTTCCTACGGAGGTGCTTTCTGTGTCACTCACTCTGTTAATCTCTTCCTGCACAGTTGCTGTCTGTGCCGCTCACTGGGTGTTCTACTCTTCCTGCAGAGTTGCTGTCTGTGTCACTCACTGCGTGTACATCTCTTCCTGCGGAGTTGTTTTCTGTGTCGCTCGCTGCATGTTCATCTCTTCCTACAGAGGTCCTGTCTGTATCTTTGAGGAACCCTACCCCGACACTCCTGTGTTTCCAAGTCACTGTTAGCTCTCAACACTGTACCTGTGTTTTATCTCTCTTTCCCCCTTCCTTCCTCTCCCTTCTGGTGGATTCTGGGGTGCCACTGGCTTCCACTGTGGTCTTAGAGTTCGAGGGAAGCAATGACACTTGCTTTCTGTGCTCCAGTGCTGTATGCCTCAGGTCTCTCTCCCTAGGGCTCACCAGTGTCTTGGAAACCAATAAAACACAGACAGGGATCTTCCGGGAGAGTTTATTGACATGAATAAAGAACAGTTTTCAATGCACATAGTGACATCACTCAGAACATGACAACAGTTTTGCATAAAATGACAGTACTACCAGAAGCTTTCCTAATCAGACTTCCTGTACAGCGGTGGGGTTTCCATCTGGGAGGTGCAGAGTGGGTGTTTTAAGGGATGGAGCAGGTGAGGATCTTGTAAGCAGCTCCATATCTCAGGGGATACTAGTAAAGCACAGACTGTTTGAACTCCTTATCTGCATATTAAAGTGGGGGGGGGCTAAAGAGTCCCAGAGAGCATGGTGGTAGCAGAGGCTGGGAAAACAGGCCTTTATCGGTATATAATGGAACTGCAGAGGCTAATAAGATATGTATCAAGTGGTTAATTTGTTAGAAAATAAGTGCCTGGGTTATCGTCAGGAGGCAACTTGCACCAGCCCAGAACAGAACTCCTGTGCCTACCAAAACTGAGTGTGTCTGCGCTCCAATACCTTCGGGTCAAGTTCACGCTATAAGCTCCGATTTTCATGATTAAGTGCTAGTGCTGAGCACCAGAAACCATTGGGTCAAATTAAGGACTGTATGTATCTGTACATTAAAGCATTAGTGGTGCTTTGAGGGGTACTGGGGGCGAGAAAGCAGATCTAGATCCATACATTGCGCGGTTAGGCTTCTTATAAGCATGCTGGGGGAGCGAGGACTTGTAAGCTGGTCTACGTGTATACGGTAATGAGATAGCAGTGATTCGATGTGGCCAGGGGCTTGTAAGCAGGTCTGCTTGTATACAATAATGAGATGGCAGTGATTCGATGAGCCCAGGGGCTTTTAACCAGGTCTGCATGTATATGGTAAGGAGATGGCAGTGATTCACGGGGCCCATGGGCTTGTAAACAAGTCTGCATATATACGGTAATGAGATAGCAGTGATTCACGGGGCCCATGGGCTTGTAAGCAAGTCTGCATGTATACGGTAATGAGATAGCAGTGATTCACGGGGCCCATGGGCTTGTAAACAAGTCTGCATGTATACGGTAATGAGATAGCAGTGATTCAACGGGCCCATGGGCTTGTAAACAAGTCTGCTTGTATACGGTAATGAGATAGCAGTGATTCACGGGGCCCATGGGCTTGTAAACAAGTCTGCATGTATACGGTAATGAGATAGCAGTGATTCACGGGGCCCATGGGCTTGTAAACAAGTCTGCATATATACGGTAATGAGATAGCAGTGATTCACGGTGACCATGGGCTTGTAAACAAGTCTGCATATATACGGTCATGAGATAGCAGCGATTCACGGGGCCCATGGGCTTGTACGCAGGTGTGCATGTATATGGTAATGAGATAGCAGTGATTCACGGGGCCCATGGGCTTGTACGCAGGTGTGCATGTATATGGTAATGAGATAGCAGTGATTCACTGGGCCCATGGGCTTGTAAGCAAGTCTGCATGTATACGGTAATGAGATAGCAGTGATTCATGGGGCCCATGGGCTTGTAAGCAAGTCTGCATGTATACGGTAATGAGATAGCAGTGATTCACGGAGCCCATGGGCTTGTAAACAAGTCTGCATATATACGGTAATGAGATAGCAGTGATTCACGGGGACCATGGGCTTGTAAACAAGTCTGCATATATACAGTAATGAGATAGCAGTGATTCACGGGGCCCATGGGCTTGTAAACAAGTCTGCATGTATACGGTAATGAGATAGCAGTGATTCGATGTGGCCAGGGGCTTGTAAGCAGGTCTGCTTGTATACAATAATGAGATGGCAGTAATTCGATGAGCCCAGGGGCTTTTAACCAGGTCTGCATGTATATGGTAAGGAGATGGCAGTGATTCACGGGGCCCATGGGCTTGTAAACAAGTCTGCATATATACGGTAATGAGATAGCAGTGATTCACGGGGCCCATGGGCTTGTAAGCAAGTCTGCATGTATACGGTAATGAGATAGCAGTGATTCACGGGGCCCATGGGCTTGTAAACAAGTCTGCATGTATACGGTAATGAGATAGCAGTGATTCACGGGGCCTATGGGCTTGTAAACAAGTCTGCATGTATACGGTAATGAGATAGCAGTGATTCAACGGGCCCATGGGCTTGTAAACAAGTCTGCTTGTATACGGTAATGAGATAGCAGTGATTCACGGGGCCCATGGGCTTGTAAACAAGTCTGCATGTATACGATAATGAGATAGCAGTGATTCACGGGGCCCATGGGCTTGTAAACAAGTCTGCATATATACGGTAATGAGATAGCAGTGATTCACAGTGACCATGGGCTTGTAAACAAGTCTGCATATATACGGTCATGAGATAGCAGCGATTCACGGGGCCCATGGGCTTGTACGCAGGTGTGCATGTATATGGTAATGAGATAGCAGTGATTCACGGGGCCCATGGGCTTGTACGCAGGTGTGCATGTATATGGTAATGAGATAGCAGTGATTCACGGGGCCCATGGGCTTGTAAGCAAGTCTGCATGTATACGGTAATGAGACAGCAGTGATTCACGGGGCCCATGGGCTTGTAAGCAAGTCTGCATGTATACGGTAATGAGATAGCAGTGATTCACGGGGCCCATGGGCTTGTGAACAAGTCTGCATATATACGGTAATGAGATAGCAGTGATTCACGGGGCCCATGGGCTTGTAAACAAGTCTGCATGTATACGGTAATGAGATAGCAGTGATTCACGGGGCCCATGGGCTTGTAAACAAGTCTGCATGTATACGGTAATGAGATAGCAGTGATTCACGGGGCCCATGGGCTTGTAAACAAGTCTGCTTGTATACGGTAATGAGATAGCAGTGATTCACGGGGCCCATGGGCTTGTAAACAAGTCTGCATGTATACGGTAATGAGATAGCAGTGATTCACGGGGCTCAGGGGCTTGTAAGCAGGTCTGCATGTATACGGTAATGAGATAGCAGTGATTCACGGGGCCCATGGGCTTGTAAACAAGTCTGCATATATACGGTAATGAGATAGCAGTGATTCACGGGGACCATGGGTTTGTAAACAAGTCTGCATATATACGGTCATGAGATAGCAGCGATTCACGGGGCCCATGGGCTTGTACGCAGGTGTGCATGTATATGGTAATGAGATAGCAGTGATTCACGGGGCCCATGGGCTTGTAAGCAAGTCTGCATGTATACCGTAATGAGATAGCAGTGATTCATGGGGCCCATGGGCTTGTAAGCAAGTCTGCATGTATACGGTAATGAGATAGCAGTGATTCACGGGGCCCATGGGCTTGTAAACAAGTCTGCATATATACGGTAATGAGATAGCAGTGATTCACTGGGACCATGGGCTTGTAATCAAGTCTGCATATATACAGTAATGAGATAGCAGTGAATCACGGGGCCCATGGACTTGTAAACAAGTCTGCATGTATACGGTAATGAGATAGCAGTGATTCACGGGGCCCATGGGCTTGTAAACAAGTCTGCATGTATACGGTAATGAGATAGCAGTGATTCATGGGGCTCAGGGGCCTGTAAGCAGGTCTGCATGTATACAGTAATAAGATAGCAGTAATTCAATGTGGCCAGGGGCTTGTAAGCAGGTCTGCTTGTATACAATAATGAGATGGCAGTGATTCGATGAGCCCAGGGGCTTTTAACCAGGTCTGCATGTGTACGGTAATGAGATAGCAGTGAATCATGGGGCCCATGGGCTTGTAAGCAAGTCTGCATGTATACGGTAATGAGATAGCAGTGATTCACGGGGCCCATGGGCTTGTAAGCAAGTCTGCATGTATACGGTAATGAGATAGCAGTGATTCATTGGGCCCATAGGCTTGTAAGCAGGTCTGCATGTATACGGTAATGAGGTAGCAGTGATTCATGGCCTGTAAGCAGGCCTGTATCTGTACATTCAGGGTTCTGGGGGATTTGTGGGGGAGTAGGAGATTGGAAGTACATTAAGCGGGTAGGGAGGTCGAAGTATATCTGCACATTAAGGGGTAAGGTGCTTCAGTTATTACTGGGTGAGTAGGGGTCTTGAAAGTATGCCTGTTTATCTGCATTAAGATGATGGGGGGTTAATGGTTACTGGAGGCAAGAACAGCAGTTTGTGGGGGACGGTGGTGTTTCTTTCGGTCCCTCACATTGCTGAGCCCTCTACGGTAGTGTGTGGACTTCCCCACTGGGTTCCATCAAACAGTGAACCCTTCTGATGAGAGGAGAGTGTAGACCCCGATTCAGCCAAATGTCAGGAGTGCCAGAAGTGACATCACACACTTATTTACTCCCAAAGACGTAATGATGATTGCTCCCTCATCAATCCTGCATGTACTCTGACGGGCTGGGTAGGGAAGGAACGGAAACTACTGAAAGTATTCAAGATTTCCTGGGCCTGACTCAATGCCTCTTCCTGCTTTAGCCTGGGGACCCTGGGACTAGGGGTAGCCAGGGCAGGGCTAGGGTACCCTGTCTGACCCCCAGGGGAAGGACAGCGTTATTTTAGATGCTGGCTTCTGGATTATTCTTTATTCATTTCTTCACGATGAGGAAGGACCTGTGGGTAGCAAGCCTTGGCACAGTGGACATTTTGGGTCAGAAATCTGCAGGAGAGACCCATTCTACGGATAGAGGTGGCCAACGCTCTCCCTCGGCCCTTTGGTGGCCTCAAGGCCTCCTCTTCAGCTCCCTCGCCATCTGGCACAGCACGCAGTACCCGCAGAAACACTTGCAGAAGAAGTCTCTGCAGATGGAGCCCTGTGGAAGGAAACAGAGGAAATGAGCAAATGTGCCCCCTTGCTGCCACACCGCCTTCGGTTACGTCTCACTGGGTGAGCCCCCCTGATGTCAACCCCAACCAGCTGCTTCTCTGCTCCAGCTGCGTCTCACTGGATGTTCTCTTCTGATGCCAAACCCCCATCAGCTGCATCTCACTGGGTGTGCCCAGCTGCTACCACCCTCCTCCAGCTGCATCTCACTGGGTGTGCCCTTCTGCTGCCCCTCTCCAGCTTTGTCTCACTGGGTGTGTCCCACTGCTGCCATCTTCCCTCCAGCTGGGTCTGACTGGGTGTGCCCCACTGCTGCTCCCTCCAGCTGTGTCTCACTGGGTGTGCCCAGCTGCTACCACCCTCCTCCAGCTGCATCTCACTGGGTTTGTCCGACTCCTGCCAACTCCTCCAGCTGCGTCTCAGTGGCTGTGCCCCACTGCTGCCACAGCCCTCCAGCTGCGTCTCACTGGCTGTGCCACACTGCTGCCACCCCACTGCTGTGTCTTACTGGGTGTACCCCACTGCTGCCACCCCTCTCCAGCTGCATCTCACTGGATGTACCCCACTGCTCCCTCCAGCTATGTCTCACTGGGTGTGCCACACTGCTGCCACCCTCCCTCTAGCTGTCTCGCTGAATGTGCCCCACTGCTACCACCCTCCCTCCAGATGCGTCTCACTGGGTGTGCCCACCTGCTGCCACCCTCCCTCCAGCTGCGTCTCACTGAGTGGGCCCCACTGGTGCCACCCCCTCCTGATGCATCTCACTGGGTGTGCCCCACCGCTGCCACCCCTCCAGCAGCATCTCACTGGGTGTGTCCCACTGCTGCCACCCTCCCTCCAGCTGCATCTCAATGGGTGTACCCTACTGCTGCCACTACCCCCTCCAGCTGTGTCTCACTAGGTGTGCCCCACTGCTGCCACCCCACTCCAGCTGCATCTCACTGGGTGTGCCCCACTGCTGCCACCCTCCCTCCAGCTGCATCTCAATGGGTGTGCCCCACTGCTGCCACCCCCTGCAACTGCATCTCACTGGGTGTGCCCCACTGCCTCCATCCCAGCAGCTGCGTCTCACTTGTTGTGCCCCACTGCTCCCATCCCCTCCTGCTGCATCTCACTGGGTGTGCCCCACTTCTGCCACCCCTCCAGTTGCATCTCACTGGGTGGGCCCCACTGCTGCCACCCTCCCTCCAGCTGCACCTCACAGGGTGTGCCCCACTGCCACCCCCTGCAGCTGCGTCACACTGGGTGTGCCCCACTGCTGCCACACCCTGCAGCTGCGTCTCACTGGGTGTGCCCCACTGCCTCCATCCCCTGCAGCTGCATCTCACTGGGTGTGCCCCACTGCTACCACTCCCCTCCAGCTGTGTCTCACTGGGTGTGCCCCACTGCTGCCACTCCCCTGCAACTGCGTCTCACTGGGTGTGCCCCACTGCCTCCACCCCCTGCAGCTGCGTCTCACTTGCTGTGCCCCACTGCTCCCATCCCCTCCTGCTGCATCTCACTGGGTGTGCCCCACTTCTGCCACCCCTCCAGTTGCATCTCACTGGGTGGGCCCCACTGCTGCCACCCTCCCTCCAGCTGCACCTCACAGGGTGTGCCCCACTGCCACCCCTGCAGCTGCGTGCTCACTGGGTGTGCCCCACTGCTGCCACCCCCTGCAGCTGCGTCTCACTGGGTGTGCCCCACTGCTGCCACCCCCTGCAGCTGTGTCTCACTGGGTGTGCCCCACTGCCTCCATCCCCTGCAGCTGCATCTCACTGGGTGTGCCCCACTGCTGCAACCACCCCATCCAACCACGCCTCTCTGGGTGTGCCCTACTGCTGCTACCCCCTCCAGCTGCATCTCACTGGGTGTGCCCCACTGCTGCCACCCCCTCCTGCTGCATCTCACTGGGTGTGCCCCACTGCTGCCACCCCCTCCTGCTGCATCACACTGGGTGTGCCCCACTGCTGCATCTCACTTGGTGTGCCCCACTGCTGACACCCCCTCCTGCTGCATCTCACTGGGTGTGCCCACCGCTGCCACCCCACTCCAGCTGCATCTCACAACGTGTGCCCCACTGCTGCCACCCCCTCCTGATGCATATCACTGGGTGTGCCCCACTGCTGCCACCCCACTCTAGCTGCATCTTGCTGGGTGTCCCCCACTGCTGCCACCCCCTCCTGCTGCATCTTGCTGGGTGTGCCCTACTGCTGCCACCCTTCCTTCAGCTGCATCTCACAGGGTGTGGCCCACTGCTGCCATCCTCTTTTCAGCTGTGTCTCACTGGGTGGGCCCCACTGCTGCCACCCCCTGCAGCTGCGTCTCACTGGGTGTGCCCTACTGCTGCCACCCTCCCTCCAGCTGCATCTCACAGGGTGTGGCCCACTGCTGCCATCCTCTTTTCAGCTGCTCCTCACTAGGTGTACTCCACTGCTGACACCCTTCCTTCAGCTGCATCTCACTGGGTGTGCCCACTGCTGCCACCACCCCCTCTCGCTGCGTCTCACTGGGTGTGCCCCACTGCAGCCACACTCCCTCAGCTGTGCCTGACTGCATGCCTTATTTCCCTCCTGCCTTCATCCTTCTTCCTCACCACCTTCTTTGTTCCCTCCATTCCCTCATGTATCCTTTTATTCTCTTCACTCCTTTCCCCTTCATCCTGTCACTGCCCTTCCTCTTTTCAGTCCTTTTATTCTTCGCCTCTCTCTTCCTCATTACTAACCCATTTTCCTGTACCTCTAAACCACTCCTTTCTTCCTCCTCTCCCTCAGCACGTTCCCCGCTCCTCTTCTCAGCCATCCCTTCCCTCTCCCTCTCTCTTTCATTCCAGCGACTCCATCCTCCTCTCTCCGTCATGCTCTCTCACTCCCCCCCTCCTCGTCCCCTTTCTTCACTGCAGCTGGTTTATTACACACTGAGTTAACCTACAAGAGGATGATCTTGTCCAGAAGATATTTCTGCTGGTGGAGTCTCCCCCTTCCTCAACACCCCCCTCCCCCGGACATGATTCTCTCCTCACCCTCACCCTTCCCCTCTGAAATAGTTCCCAAACAGCCATAGTTCAGCCTGTTTGCCTTTGCAAAACACCCTAAACGCACCCTGACCAAAACATAGCACAGGGGTACCTGCATTGGCGCTAGGCAGCCAAATGTGCGAAAGCACTAGGAAAGGACCGGAATGTGCCATGTAATGGTAAATACGCCACATTCTTGCCCATTTTCTTTCACACAGTGCAACAAGGGGGCTTGCTCTGTTGTGTTGCATGAAAAAATTATAAATATGGGCCTGGGAGATTAAGTGATTTTCCCAAGCACATGATGTTGAGCCAATGCCAAAGCAGACAGTTGTGGCTTCAACACCACATCCTGTCCCTGCCTTCTGTGATGTAACATTGTTGGAAGCACCCAGATTCTGAACATTGTTCCAACACCACAGTCCCCTCTGGACTCCCCCTACCTCCTCCAGACACCACTTTCCTCCTCACCCTCACCCCTCCCCATCCAGGCACCGCTTCCCTCTTCACTCTCACCCCACCCCTCTGAAACAGTCCCCTAACAGAAATGTTTCAGGATGTCTGCCTTTGCACACACCTTCGCACAAACATCCCAAACACACCCTGACCAAAACTACCCATCACTGACACAGTTTGGTATACCCATATTTATAGAAGCCACACTCGAAACACCTAGGCACATCCCGACACAACTAAACACGCACAAACACATCTTGACACACCACAACAACCTGCAGCACAACCACAAACAGACCGATTCACCTGCACTCATACACACATTTGCAGTCATAAACCCTGACGCAACTGAACACACTTCACACATGCCGACACACAGACACATAGGCACACCTGCACAAACCCACAGACATTAGGACACCTGCACCCCTACACACAAACACATTAGCATACCTGCACACACAGACACATTAGCACACCTGCACACACAGAGAGACACATTAGCACACCTGCACACACACACACACACGAGCACAAACACACACACAGTAGCACAAACACACACACATTGGCTCACCTGCACACACACACACACAAATTAGCACACCTGCACATACACAGAGACACATTAGCACACCCGCACACAGTCACAGACATATTAGCACACCTGCACATACACACAGACATAGCCACATTAGCACACCTGCACACACACACAGACATATTACCACACCTACACACACACACACCCAGACATATTAGCACACCTGCACACAAACAATCACACCTGCACACACAGACACATTAGCACACCTGCACACTAGCACAAACACACACACACACACACACACTGGCACACCTGCACACACACACACAAATTAGCACACCTGCACAAAAACAGAGACACATTAGCACACCTGCACATACACACAGACATAGACACATTAGCACACCTGCACACAGACACATTAGCACACCTGCACATACACACAGACATAGACACATTAGCACACCTGCGTACACACACACCCACACACACACATAGACACATTAGCACACTTGCAAACAACAGGCGCATTAGCACACTTGCACACACACACAGACACATTAGTACACTTGCGCACACACACGCAACAAACACATTAGCACATCTGCACCCACACACAGTGACACATGCAGCACCTGTAAAGTGCACAGGGAGAACTGCTTGCAGACTTGAGCCCGGGTCGCACCGGCAGGAGTCACGGTTTGTTCTGTTCTTAGGTTGAGTGCAGACACAGATTTGTGAAGGTTCTGCTCGCTTGTTAGATAGGGCTGAATGCTTGGGGAACTGAATGAAGAAATATTTGTCCCTGAGACACTCAGACAGCCTTAGACCCCACAGTACGATCAGTAAGGGTCTCAGTGTAATAATTCACTTGGAGAAACAAATTGAGGCAACAGAATATAAGCATTCAATACAAACCTCTCACTTGTGCTCAGGGGTACTGGCCAGGGGGTGTGAGCTCTCACTTGTACTCAAGGCTAATGGCCAGGGGGTGTGAGGTCTCACTTGTGCTCAAGGGTACTGGCCAGGGAGTGTGAGCTCTCACTTGTGCTCAGGGGTACTGGCCAGGGAGTGTGAGCTCTCACTTGTGCTCAGGGGTACTGGCCAGGGAGTGTGAGCTCTCACTTGTGCTCAAGGGTACTGGCCAGGGAGTGTGAGCTCTCACTTGTGCTCAAGGGTACTGGCCAGGGAGTGTGAGCTCTCGCTTGTGCTCAGGGGTACTGGCCAGGGAGTGTGAGCTCTCACTTGTACTCAAGGCTAATGGCCAGGGGGTGTGAGCTCTCACTTGTGCTCAAGGGTAATGGCCAGGGAGTGTGAGCTCTCACTTGTACTCAAGGCTAATGGGCAGGGGGTGTTAGCTCTCACTTGTGCTCAGTGGTAATGGCCAGTGAGTGTGAGCTCTCACTTGTGCTCAGGGGTACTGGCCAGGGGTGTGAGCTCTCACTTGTGCTCAAGGGTAATGGCCAGGGAGTGTGAGCTCTCACTTGTGCTCAAGGGTACTGGCCAGGGAGTGTGAGCTCTCACTTGTGCTCAGGGGTACTGGCCAGGGAGTGTGAGCTCTCACTTGTGCTCAAGGGTACTGGCCAGGGAGTGTGAGCTCTCACTTGTGCTCAGGGGTACTGGCCAGGGGGTGTGAGCTCTCACTTGTGCTCAAGGGTAATGGCCAGGGGGTGTGAGCTCTCACTTGTGCTCAGGGGTACTGGCCAGGGGGTGTAAGCTCTCACTTGTGCTCAAGGGTAATGGCCAGGGAGTGTGAGCTCTCACTTGTGCTCAGGGGTACTGACCAGGGGGTGTGAGCTCTCTCTTGTGATCAAGGGTAATGTCCATGGAGTGTGAGCTCTATCTCATGCTCAGGGATACCAGCCAGGGGGTGTGAACTCTCACTTGCACTCTGGGACACTGGCCAGGGAGTGTCACCTCTAACTTGTGTTCAGAGGTACTGCCAGGTAGTGTGCGTGCTCACTTGTGCTCTGGGGTACTGGCCAGGGTGGGGGGGTGTGAGGTCTCACTTGTGCTCATGGGTACTGGCCAGGAGGTGTGAGCTCTCACTTGTGCTCAGGGGTACTAGCCAGGGAGTGCGAGCTCTCACTCGCTTTGAAGTGACATCGAAGAAGCTAACGTAAACACTTTGATTTTTAACGTGGTTAAATGGGGTACTGGAAACAGTTCATTGTACTTTTCCACTGGCATAATGTTTATCGAAGCGCCTCTGTCTATGATGAAAGGTATGGAGCACCCATTCACTTTCGATGTGATTCTGGGGCAGTGTCCAAATGAATTTCATGCTTTCACTTGTCTGTCTAGCTTCAACTGCCATTCTTCCTTGCAAGAAGCTAATCCTACATGCACACGTCGTTCAGTGGTCAACATTGACATCATACACCCAACTTCCTCTCTGACGCTCGACAATGACGGTGACGAACCTTTAGACGAGGAATTTGATGACAATCAACGTCGTTCAGTTTCTACTTGCCATTTCTGATGTTGCCGCTTGGCCTTCTGGGCGTGATTGGAACATTTCCAGAACATTCTGGCATCCATTTTGTTTTCTCCACGTGACGCACTTGATCTTTCCTCCATTTTGATTTTTCCACGTGGCGCATTTGATCTTTCCCTTGCTTTGCCAACCATTACAAAATGGTTCTCTTTCCCACAGCCTTTGAATATCTGTCCAATCGCGGAAAATTGACCTTCATGTGGAAAGGAAAATCCACATCAAATACTCAACTTCTTTTTCTTTGGAGACATTACTTTGTGGCCTTCTCCCTTATGTTTCAGCTATTTTTTCACACTCAGCGCTGAGTCAGTTTGGGACGTCCCAGCCTCCATGTTAGCTAGTTGTCTGTCAGCTCGCTCTTCCGCTCTAGCTGCCATGAGTACTCGCTTCAAGCTGAGTGTCTCTTTCAGCATTCATTGTCTGAAGGAATCAGAGAGACAACCGTCTATTACTCTGAGGTGCATGGCCTCTTCATCATTGAACTCGTTGAACTCGCAATGCTTGATGAGCAAATCAAGTTTTTCTACAAACTCATCCATCGTTTCGCCAGTTCTCTCCCCGTTTCCTGACTGAAAATGTATCTTTTGTAGTCAACATTTGGTATTGGATTGAACTTGGTGTTCAACGCTTCTCCACTGTGTGGTATTTTCTTTATCACTTCTTTGACTCCTTCACCTGTCAAATTCTTTAGAAACGTAATGATCTTTTTTTCATTTGCTTCTTCCAGCGCATCAATGAAATCATCAAATGTTTTGATCCAGACAGTCCATCTGTCACCAATATTTTGCTTTTTGGCGGTATCAAAGGGAGGCGGTGGTTTTAAGAAGGCGGCTGTATCATACCCTGTGACACTTTCTGCTGTTGAGAGCACGGCCCGCTCCGACAGTGTTGGCAGCCCACTTGGACTGGCACCTTCGTTAAGAATTAGCCGTGTGCTAACATTTGGGTCATCGTGCCATCTCTATAGTAGTGAGGCACTGCCTTCTTTGGTGGTGAGTAGCGGTTTTGTTTCTTGCACGGGATCTTCGGTGCTCTCACCTCTTTGCATTGTACCTGGTTTCTACCTTTAGTGTTTTGTTATGTTAGAAATGTTTTCCGCTTTTTGCACTTCCTTGCACTCAGCGATCACTTCCTTCAGCGCTTTTCCGTGCCTGGTTGACGTTGTCTTTACCGTTGTCGTATTGTATGAAAGACGGCTCTGTTATGCTGTAGCACAGTATCTCTTGTCTCGACTTTACAAGCAAATTTGTAGGCGATGACAAACAAACTTTCCGTAAACCTTTATTTTCTTCAATGGCCTTGTACTGGCTGGAGTGGCGCTTTGACTCCATATATGCAAACTGTCGATTTTGACTTCGACTGAGGCACACACGGCACACAGGAGCAGTTTGCTGGACCACAGCAAACTCTCCGGGAGAGCACTCTCGGTTCCTCGGGTCGTGGGGTTTACATAATCCCCTATCTTGTTGCCAGCTGTAGGGTTCTCCTCAACCGAGGTACATGTACAAATGGAGCTTGGTAGTGCACATCTTTATTCCTTAGCATGTAACCGTAAATGGAACATTCTACAGCATGAATTCTATCCCACACCCAAGCACTTATGTCACTGTTCTACAGAGACTTTCAGGGACCAAAAGAGTCCCATCATCGCTAACTCATAAGACACTACACTGTGTATTTTTGTTATTCTGAGAGTGGAGCAAAGCTGCTCTGGCATTTTAATCCCTGGTAGTAATTCGGTTTATGAAGAACATCCATGTTATCAAAAATGGGCTCAGGTCGACTTGGCCTTAGGAAGCCAAGAGTGAGACCCCCACTCCTGTCCGAACCCCAGAGCACCATGTGTGTTATAAAGGGGAGGTGCTTTGGGAAGAAAAGAGAGGGAGACCCACAATCCTGACCGAACCCCACAGCACCACATGCGTTATCCAGAGGAGGAGCTTTGGTAAGCCAAGAGAGTGAGACCCCCCCACTCCTTTCTAAACCCCACAGCACTCCTGTCTAAAACCCACAGCACTACGTGCGATATAAAAGGGAGATGCTTTGGGAAGCCAAGCGAGTGAGACCCACACTCCAGTCCGGACTTCATGGTACCAAGTGTGTTTTACAGAGGAGGCGATTTGGGAAGCCAGAAGCGTAAGACCCCCCCACTCCTGCCCCGTAACTCACAGTATCACGTGTGTTATAAAGGGGAGGTGCTTAGGGAAGTATTGCAAGTAGAAAATCTGTTAGTTGATTTAAAGAAGTTTATTCAGCAGCACAGCAACATGTCTGGTCAGCAGGATGGTCCAGTGCAACTGACCTCCAAGCTGACTCAACTTCCAAGTTCCAGGATAGAATAGGAACACATATCAAAACATGCACAGCAGTATGACACAATAGAACAAACAGGATGGTGGTTGCATGCAAGGACATGCGAGGATTTAACATACCTCCCTTATATAATAAAATGAGAAACAAAGCTAGAAAACAAGAAAAGGGGTACAGGGGAAGGATAGAGAAATGGAAGAAACAACTTATCTAACAAAATCTGACAACCTTCAGGGAGGTTGTCTAATGCTACATGAATCTTTGACTCTAGAGGCAACAGTATCCTCAGTACAACTGTTTGCTTCAGAACGTGCACTGGTGGCCATCTCATGGTCATACCTGTGAACAGAATCTCCCAACCTTACCAAAGAATATTCTGTAGTCCCATCATCAACATTAAAAGTGCAGGCACTATTGGGACATCTTGCAACACGTTTAACATTCCACAACTTACCATCCTGGGTGATAACACTGTTGACGAACACTTTTGTAATCTTCATGGCCTTACTAAATCTTTCTGAACACTTATTAATCAAACCAGGTTTTCTGATTTTCACCCAGTCCCCCACTTTAAAATCATGAGATTTAGTTTTCCACATATTGTCATACCACAGCTTGGTCTTAAACTGTTTAGTTCTCACCTTCTCTGTGGCACCATTCACCATACTCTCAAACTCACTTCCTCTGCTACACTTCTCCTTGAACCACCACGGACACAATTTGGATGCAGGGTCTCTTCCTTTTAAAAGTCTGAAAGGACTGACCTCAGTGACAGTGTGTGGTGTGATGCGATACAACCACAACCTTTCTCTTAGTAGGTTTTTCCAATCACTTCCCAACTTGATGACATCAGACACATATCCCTTCAACACCCGGTTAAAGCGCTCGACCTGACCATTCTCATGTGGTTCATATAATGAAGTAGTGACATGTTTAATGTCATAACATTTAAGAAATTCCTCCATCTCCGTTGAAGTGAGCTGCACACCATTATCTGTAACTAGAATGGACGGACAACCCTCTAAGCCGAACACTTCCTTGAAGAATTCCATCACAATATTGGTTGTAGTGTGCGCCACGAACTTCACCTCGGACACTTTGAATGATAATCCACAAGGACTAATGCATACCTCGAATCATAAGGCAAGCACATGAACGGACCTGAAATGTCAAATGCCAATTATTTCCATGGCTCATCAGGCCATTCAGCACTTTTCAAAGGAGGGGTATTAACCTTCAACATCTTCTCACTTGACATGCATACATCACATTCTCTGACCGTGCAATCAACCATGCGGTCCATACCTGGCCACCAGAAGAAATTTCTCACTAAGCGTTTCATAGCAGACATACCGGAATGAGATTTATGTGCCAACTTCAAGATCAACTCTTGTACCCCAGTGGGTGGCACACACTTCCCACTTTTGTACATAAGTTCTCCATCTAACTCTAACTCGTCTGCGACCTTAAACATAGGCATGACTTCAGCACTAAGATCCTTCTTCTTGGGCCATCCCCTCAGGATGTACTGTTTAATAGTCTGCTATAACAAGTCTTCCTTCTCACACAATCTCCACCTTTCCTCTGAAATCTCTTCAAAATCACCAGAAACAACATCTTGGATACTGGTAACAACATCAGACTCATCCAAATTCTCACACTCACTTTGTTGACAAGGATGACGAGACATGAAATCAGCCATTACATTGTTCTTGCCAGGAACAAACTCAGTTTTAAAACAGTACTCTTGTAACCTGGAAGTAAGTCTTGCGATGCGCGCAGTGGAATTCCATCCTCCACCTGGAGATAAAATATTTACCAGTGGTTTGTGGTCTGTTCTCAGAATAAATTTGCTCTCCCACACATAATTGCGAAAGTGTTCAATCACCCAGACACAAGCTAACAACTCTTTTTCAATTACTGCATACCTATGCTCCGACTCATTTAAAGTACGGGAGGCAAAACCTACATTCCACTCCTCCTTTCCGCATCTCTGCGACAACACCCCGCCAATGTCATACAAACTTGCATCCACTGTAATCACACACTCTTTGTTCATGCAGAATGGTTTCAAGGCGGGAGCCTTGACAATATTATCTTTGATGGACTCAAATGCTTTCTGCTGCTCCTCCTTCCACTCAAACAATGCTTTATGTCTCAACAACTTCCTCAATGGTTCCATTTTGCTTGCAAAGTTGCTAACAAACTTACTATAGTACTCTCACATTCCAGCAAATGACAACAGTTGTTCCTTGTTGGTGGGCGCAGGTGCATTGACAATACCTTCCACAATGGATTTTTTCGGAACCACACTATTACCTGATAACGTGTGCCCTAAATACTACAGTATCTTTGAACATTTTACATTTATGAGCTTTAAGAGTCAACATATTTTTTTTAACCTGTCACAAACTTCCTTCAAATGCTTCATGTGCTCCTTCTCATTAGGTGAAAAGATTAAAATATCATCCTGGAAGCATTTTACAAACATGTCAACGTCTCTGGAAAAAATTAACATTACCCTTTGGAATACCGAGGCAGCAGAAGCTAACCCAAACGGCATTCTAGTGTACTGATACAAACCCTGCAGAGTAATAAATGCCATTAACGTCTTAGATTCCTCAGACAACGGAATCTGGTAATAGGCTGACCTTAAATCAAGTGTAGAATTTTTTTTGGCCCCTTCCAACATTGACACTACTTCATTTATGTTCCGTAGAGGGTGACAATCAACCACAATACCAGAATGAAACACTCTAAGGTCCACACACACTCTCAATTTTTGGTCCGGTTTGCGAACCAAAACAATGAGTGAAACCCACTCAGCCGAATCAATGGGTTCTATGATGCCCTCGCTAACCAACTCATTGAGCATATCTCTAAGTTCCTCTCTGACATTGATGGGTACCCCTCTTAGTTTTTGCTTGACTGGTATGGTGTTGCTTTTAAGTTTGATCTTATGTGAGTAATCCTTCAATCTACCTAGTTTCTCTGTAAAAACTTCCTTAAACTTATCCTTGATGAAGTGCTCTTTGTCGCCACACCCTGTGACTGCCACATTTTTGAGCCATACGCCTTCATCTAACAGCACTGGTTCTTTGGAACGGGGATTGAGAATGATTCCCAATTTCCATTGGTCTCTCCACCCCAAGACATTCACACCTTTAACAGCAATATAAAGTTTGACTTCTGCAACTCTGCTTTTAAAATGTAGAGAGACCTTGAAGTACCCCTCCATATCGATCTTAGAGCCATCAAAACTCTCGGCTACAATGTCAGGCGGTAAAATCTCATTACGTTTATATGCTTCACTAAGTTTTTCCTTATAATATTGCTTAGAAATTTTGGTCCATGGAGATCCTGAATCTGCCATGAGCTCCAACTCTACCCCTGCAATTTCCACTGTGCACATGGGTGCTTTCTTGATCGACTTATCCTCTGTGTCATTTAAGTTTGATACCTTCTCTATAATGGACACCACAAAACCTTTGTTGTTCTCAGCAACAGGACAACATTCACACTTATGTGTATTGTCATATCTTTCTGATGTTCAAGATACTTTGCCACGTGTTTGTAGTGCACCTCTCCTTTGATCTTTGCACACCCTGGCAAACGGTCCCATTCTCCCGCATTTCCTACACTCCTTATTTAATGCTGGACATCCCTCATAAGATGCTAAATGTGTTCTACTATCACACCTATAACACGCTCCACCCTTATCAGCCCTGTCAAATTTTCTCAAAGCCCCATTGTTACTCATGCGAGATGTATTCGATCTTGAATTGGAAGATTCGGTGCGCTGATCTTCTAAACATTTGACTGCACACACTTCTTCCCCTTTCTCTGTCTTATTGTTCACGTTCCTCATGGTGTGCATCCACTTTTCAGACTGTTCCAAGGCCTTGGCAGTAGAAATAGCCTCTGAAAGTTTTGGGTCTCCCATTAGCCATAGTTGTTCCTGTTTTTTTTTGTTTTTAACGTGAACAATAATCTGATCTCTGATCATCTCATCACACATATTTCCAAAAATGCACTGCATGCTTAGGGACCTTAACGCAGTTAAAAAGTCATCAAAGGATTCATTTTCATTTTGTGCCCTGCTGTAAAATTTGTATCTGTTGAGTGCAATGTTTGTGGTAGGTTTGAATCTTTGTTCCATCCTTAGCAGAGCCTCCTTGTAAACATTGGCATCTACATTACCCTCTGTAGGTGTGACTGGTGGTAAAGCTCTAAAGATAACTTGGCCTTCAGATCCCAAGCAATGCAAAAATATACTTTTTTTTCTTTCTGCCCCATGCGTTCTCCATCAATAGCTCTCATGTAATTGAGAAACTCTTCCTTCCACCTTGTCCAGGGAACTGGGAGTTCACCTTTGTTTTGTAAAAATTTCGCAGGTGGATCAAACTGCTTCTTGCAAGGTAACTCTGTATAAGACACTGGTAAATTATGTGCTATTTTTTTTTTTTAAACTTAATATGTGTGTACAATGTCTCAAATAGTGACACAACAACTTGTTTCCTGTTCCTGTTAAAAAAAACTTACTTGTGAGCTAATGTACAATTTTTCCAGTCTTAGAAACAGATCCTTAGTGGTAGCGCTTATCCGCTATTTTATTTCTTTTTTTTTATTTGTGTTGAATCTGCGTTGTCACGGAGATAGCAACTAATACCCTTTCCGATCGTGTAAGATCGGCGTTGCTAAGGAGTCCATAACACATAGAAACACAGCCAAGATGGCCGCCACGTCGCGTCTGACGTCACTGCGTTGCGTGACGGACGCCTTAATGCCTTGCGAGAGTTTGTCAGCGCTGGAAGACTCCGTCAGCGCTGCGCGTTCTAAGTTCTGCAAACGAGTGAAGAAAAAAATTCTCCTCCAGGTATTTACTTTTGAAAACAATAGGCTCGCTCTGCGCTTACTGTTATTTGACGCGCGATGTCCCTCAAAGTTTTCAATACTTTCTGCAGTGGCCAAACGTTAAAATACAGTACTTTACGCCCAGCTGCTCACCGCAACTCCTTGTTTCTGCCACTCCGCAATGCTCGCAGGCGTCAAAATCCTTTTTATGGGTTCAGGAACGCACAGCTCCTGTGCTGCATGTAGTTGTTGACAGGCGTGTTCCTCCGCTCGTCGCCAATTATTGCAAGTAGAAAATCCGGTAGTTGATTTAAAGAAGTTTATTCAGCAGCACAGCAACATGTCTGGTCAGCAGGATGGTCCAGTGCAACTGACCTCCAAGCTGCCTCAACATCCAAGTTCCAGGATAGAATAGGAACACATATCAAAACATGCACAGCTGTATGACACAATAGAACAAACAGGATGGTGTTCGCATGCAAGGGCATGCGAGGATGTAACAGGAAGCCAAGAGAATGAAACCCCCACTCCTGTCCGAACCCCACAAACACCACATGTGTTATAAAGGGAGCGCTTTGGGAAGCCAAGAGTGTGAGACCCCCACTTCTGTCTGAACCCCACAGCACCATGTGTGTTATAATGTTATAAAGGGGGGCACTTTGTGACGCCAAGAGAGTAAGACCCCCACTCCAGTCCAGACCCCACAGCACCACGAGCGTCATACAGAGGAGGCACTTTGGAAGCCAAGACAGTGAGACTCCCCTCCTATCTAAACCCCACAGCACTCCTATCTGAACCCCACAGCACCACGTGTGCTATAAAGTGGAGGTGCTTTGGGAAGCCAAGAGAGTGAGACCCCCACTCCTGCCTGAATCCCACAGCACCATGTGTGTTATAATGTTATAAAAGGGGGCGCTTTGGGAAGCCAAGAGAATGGGACCCCTATTCCAGTCCCAACCCCACAGCACTACATGAGTTATAAATGGGGGGAGGGGAACTTTGGGAAGCCAAGCAAGTGAGGCCATCACTCCTGCCTGAACCCCACAACACCACATATGCTATAAATGGGAGGCGGTTTGGAAAGCGAAGTGAGTGAGACCCCCACTTCAGTCCGAACCCTACAGCACCACGTGTGCTATAAAGGGGAGCGCTTTGGGAAGGCAAGAGAGTGAGACCCCCACTCATGTATGAACCCCACAACACCACGTGTGCTACACAGGGGAGGTGTTTTGTGATGCCAAGAGAGTAAGACCCCCAATTCAGCCCGAACACTTCAGCACCACGTGTGTTATAAATGGGAGGCGCTTTGGGAAGCCAAGAGAGTGAGACCCCCACTCCTGTGAGAGCCCCACAGCAGCACAAGTTGTAAAGAGTAGGCACTCCCAGAGTATATTTGTAGGCATGCCACAAAGAGCCTAGAACACACAGAAAAGCAGACATACACATCCTAACACATACTGACACTCCTAAAGAAGCACATGCACACACATGCGCACACACCACCATACGCATGCACACATGTGAGCACACACACACCCACTGATACAACTAAATACACACCCAAACACTTAGGGCCTGATTACAAGTCTGGCAGTCTGAGGACTGCCAGACCTGTGGTGGCGTGGCAGTGGCAGTTGAGCCACTGACGCACCGGCGGTCTGACCCTCCTATTACGACTTAGGCAGTCGGACCATAATTGGACCACCGGCTCGGCCAGGGAACCGCCGTTCCCTGGTGGTGATGCATCCGTCAGGGGCTATGTAATATGCAAGTGGTGCAGCTACGACATCCCCATGCATATTACAATTTCAGGACCGACAGTGTTTTCATGGAGGTCTTTCCTCCATGAAAAGGCTGACAGTGCTGAAAGAAAGGGGGCTCTACAGGGCCCCCTGTGCCCTATCAGCCTGGGGATGCATGCAGGGGGGCACAACATGTGCCCCCCTGTGTGAGGCACCTAGGTTCCTGCACTGCATGGACTTTCGAGCCCATGCCATGCAGGAACCCTGTGTGGTGTTCCCATTGTGGTGCCTCTTTCAAAGGCACCGCCACCTTCGAAAGACACACCGCAGTGGGACCACCATGCCGCCCGCCCGCCAGGCCACAAAATTGGTCGTAATCTGGCGAGTGGGCGGCAGCGACCTTTGGGGGAGCAGTGGCACGCCAGTTGGCACTGTTGCGCCACCACTCTTCCAAAAGTCGTAATTAGGCCAATAGTGATATACACACATACAAGTATAACTGACATGCCTTAAAAAGCCCACACGTGTTCACCATTCTGTTTTTGCCCTATCTCCCCCCACTCCTTCCTCTTATGACAGTCCTTCCATACCCCACCACATGTTGTCTAACCATGACTGTGCCATAGAATACCAGCCCCTGAGATGGCAGGATCAGTCAGGGTGCCCCCTTACCGGAATGTGCCAGCGCTCCCTCATGGCGGTCTGCAGGGCGAGGGAGGACCCTGGCAGACATGGCAGGCAGATATTCTCCCCGAAGTCCTTGGAGACTTGGCACATCAGGATGCAGGGTACAAAGGTGCCACAGAGACCTAGAAAGAGAGAGGGCTTAGTACACTGCACAGAAGTAGCTTCCTGTACTAGTCTTCCAGACCTCCTTCCATTCTACCCACCCCATTTACAGACAGATATAGGGGGCCCCCACAAACATGCTACAGCTTCACTGTGCTCCCCCTCTTCTGTGGCCTTTCCAGAGGGCACCAGGATAGTTAGTCTTCAAGACAGTCCCTGCTTCGAGGCCTCAGGAGGTCTGCTTTGCATCAAACCAAGGACTCTGTAACCCTAGGGGTATGCCCACCATCCTGGTGCAGTCCAGCGGTCAACAGAGGTAGATCAGCAGGCTGAGCCAATACTGCTGCAACTGTATCCAAGCCACCAACACCCGCTCCCCAGTAGCAAAGCAGGGGCCATGTGCACTATTTACGGGTCGTAAAATACCGGTTGCAATTTGCAACCAGTAAAGAAATTTAAGGACCAACCTATGTACTAATAGGTTGGTTCTAAAACTTCGGAATCATAGTGGGTCATTCATATTAATATGGTAGGTTGCCAACTCTGACTCACTATGATTGGAGGCCATCACAGGGATGGTGGCCTGCTGGAGACTGAAGACCAACATGTCTGTGATTGTTTTGTTTAATAAGGCAAACTATTTTTAACAGAAATGGGGCTGCATTTTAAAATAAAAAGTTTATTTGCTTTCTTGTTTGTTGAAAAGGAGGCAGTGGCCTCCTTGTTTACTTTTTTTTTTATATTAACAAAGGGGCGTAAGTGGGACCCCTTCCCTTTTGCAAATGGATTACCACCTCCTTTGAGATGTTGGAAAAATATCAATGTTTTGTTACTGGATTTCTGCCACAAAATATTAGGTACAGATCGGTATTTGGGAGGGACGCGTCCCACACGTCTCTTCCAGATAACGAATCAGTACCCATTCGAAATCCTGTTTTAGGAATCTGAAAAACTTTTCTGATTACTAAAATGTAATTAGTAAATAAGAAAAAGCATTTTAACGTTTGCAAACCCAAATCGTAGCACTTGCGACCGTTAACATGTTTACCACATCTGGCACTAGGATCCCAACCAAACTGGGAAACTGAAACAGCCCTTCCTGGTTGGAAGCTTGTTGGTGTCTGGTACAGTGGGGGCTCGGAGGGGGTGAGGGAGGGAAGGGAAGGGAAGAGCTGAGTGGACACAATTCTTAACAACAGAGGTGTGCCCGTGTGTGAGACTGAGTGAACGTGCGCCTGTGTGTGCGTGTCATGTGTTCGCAGGGTGTGACACTCATAGATGCCCGTGTGTGTGCCTGAGTCAACATGCACCTGTATGTGTTCTAGTTGTATGTGTACATGGCGTGAAGCTCACAGATACTTATGTGTCTACCTGAGTGCATGTGTCTAAGTGTGTACATGTGCACAGTGTGCAATACTCATAGATATCCATGTATGTGTGACTAAATACGTGTGCGCCTGTTTGTTATGTGTGTTGCAGTGTGTGATACTCTATGATGCCCATGTGTGCGTGACTCAGTGCACGTGCGCCTGTGTGTATTGTTCATGTGCAATGCTGACAGATGCCCATGTCTGCGTGGCTGAGTGCACATGTGCCTGTGTGTGTCTGCCTGAGTGAATGTGCGCCTGTGTGTGCGCGGCATGTGTTCGCAGGTTGTGATACTCACAGATACCCATGTGTGTGCCTGAGTGAACGTGCGCCTGTGTGTGTGTGTGTGCATCATGTGTTCGCAGGGTGCGACATTCATAGATGCCTGTGTGTGTGCCTGAGTGAACATGTGCCTATATGTGTGCAAGTCACGTGTGTGCATGGTGTGATGCTCACAGATGCTAATGTGTGTACCTGAGTGCATGTGTTTGTGTGTGTGCATGTGCACAGTGTACAAAACTGATAGATATCCATATATGGGTCCCCGAGTGCATGTGCGCCTTTGTGTTATGTATGTTGCAAGTGTGATACTTAATGATGCCCATGTGTGCGTGACTGAGTGCACGTGCCCCTGTGTGTATAGTTCGTGTGGAATGCTGACAGATGCCCATGTGTGCATGGCTGAGTGCACATGTGCCTGTGTGTGTCTTCTGTGTGCAGTGTGTAATGCTCACAGATGCCTGTGTCTGTGCCTCAGTGCACATGAGCCTGTGTGTGTGTGTCATGTGTGTGCAGACTGTGATGCTAACAGATGCCCATGTATGTGAGCCTGAGTGCACATGTCCTTCTGTGAGTGTTTCATGTATGTTTAGTCTGTAATGCTCACAGACGCCAGTAGGTATGCCTGAGTGCACAAGCACCTATGTTTGTCATGTGTGTTGCACTGTGCGATTCTCCTAGATACTTGTGTGTGTGCAGTGTCTGGTGCTTACAGATGCTCATGCATATGGTTGAGTGCACATGCACCTGTGTGTCATGTGCAGTCGGTGATAATCCTAGATGTATGTGCTCAAGGGCAAACGTGCATGTGTGTGTCATTTGTGTGCAGTGTGTAATACTCACAGATGCCTCAGTGTGTGCCTGAGTACACATGCCGTGTGAGCAGTGTGTGATACTCAGAGATATCCATGTGTATGTGCCTGAGTGCACATCTGCCTGTGTTGTTTGTGTGCAGTATGTGATACTCACAGATGCCTGTGTGTGCCTGAGTGCACGTGTCATGTGAGTACAGTGTGTGATACTCAGAGATGCCCATGTGTGTGTGCCTGAGTGCACGAGTGTCTGTGTGTGTGTGATTCTCACAGATGTTAGTGCATGGGCCGAAGTGCACATACACCTGTGCGCTTCATGTATATACAGTCTGTGATGCTCACAAATGCCCATATGTGTGTGTGTGTGTCTGAGTGCACATGTGCCTGTGTATGTGTGTTGTTCATGTGCAGTGTGTAATACTCACAAATGCCCATGTCGTCAAAACAGTCCATCACCTCTGAGTGCCAATCGCTCCTCTCAGTACCAAAGCTCTGAGGCTGGCTGATGACTGGATGACTCATGTCAGATTCTGTAAAAGGACACAAGAATAACACAAGATTTATAACTGTTACTGCTTTGTCAAAATGGACATATTGTCTCAAAGGATTGTAGGTCTGGACGAAATTTGTGTAACTTCCTTTCAAGAAATTATGTGAAATGCCAAAAAATTATGCAAAATGAAATAACATGCTAGTTTCTTAGTGCATTATGTGTCTCCATTTGATGTGAGGAAGTATTTGGTGCTAATAAATAGTACAGAATCACGTGTGATAATTGTGTTCTGGTCGTTCACATTGTTCCTATGCTCCTGCAATAGGTTTTTTATTCAATCAACATCTCCATTACAGGCATTACAAACTCAGACAATACTCAAAACATCTGTAACATAAAATGCTGAAAATGAGGCAAGATTATGGTGGTTTCTGGCGTGTAAACAACATTTTGCCTGGATGGTGCTTGCTCCAGGGCAGCGGGAGGATCCCACATGATCCGCTGCTAAGCACACTCCAG
The DNA here is from genome assembly GCA_963921515.1 of Calotriton arnoldi. NCBI lineage: Eukaryota > Metazoa > Chordata > Amphibia > Caudata > Salamandridae > Calotriton > Calotriton arnoldi. The sequence goes on from CAWUFW010014430.1 coordinate 209,088, forward strand.
GGACCTCCCCCATACTACGCTGTTTTCGTTTCCAGGTGATGGACACCAGGAACGGTGAGGACACGGAAACTCGGAGTGGCGCGAATGCAGATGCACAGCACGTGATAATGGTGTTCGGCGCCCGGTGTATTCAGCCTTTTCAGCGCTCATGACTGAGTTGGCCATTGGCAGCCAAATGGCCATCCAATTTCAGTAGGGCAGAAGAATTTCCATTGGGGCAGCGCGGAGCACATGCTGCCTTTTGCTGTAGTCGCACTAGCCGTGGGCCGGTTTGAAGTGTGCTGCTCTACGATGCGATGCGGAAGGAGTCGCCAGGTATCTCATTGGGGTGTAAGTGCGGCGCTCTGTGAGTAGTAGCAGCAGGGCGCCTTCCACTTCCCGGCTAAGGGTCGCTGGGCATGTTCCTCTCTATCCTACCCCCATTTGCTGAATTTTGTCGCTTGGTGCAATCTGCAGGAACGTAGATCATTTATCTGCTTCTAATGTAGATTAGACGCATTGGATGGGCCCTGAAAAATAATTCTTGCACTAGTCTAACATGCGGCAGCTATGTTCTGTGGGTGGAGGGGGGCAATAATATAACCACGAGCTGAACACCTCAACTCCAGAAAGCTAAGAGGCACAACGCTCAGCCACACCTCACTTCCTCTTGGAGAGAAAAGCGTTCAATTCAGAGAGAAAGCATACAGCGTGTCATTATGGCAAAAACTGCTTTGGTAGCAGAGTCCCTATAGCAATTAGCAGATGTCAATGAAGAGTTTCTAAGTTCCTCCCCTGATTGGGACTCAAGGCAGATGGAAAATGGGAAGTCTTTGCAGATGGCTAATAGTTCCCCGCTCAAGTAAGTCAGGTGAAATGCTCAATAGCTGCCCAGGAGGGGGGATACTATTATAACCCAAGAGATACAGGCTGACCCCAACTTTGAGAGCTCAAGATCAACTAAAGGTCTAAGAGACTACCCGAATTTTGCAAGGTATTCGAACGTTGGGACTGGAACTTCGGAGCCTCTCTCAGGGCCTCTACCCTCAGTGGTGACAGGTAGTGGAGAGGAAAGCAGAGGCATCCGTGACCGAACACCTATTAGGCCAGTAACAGAGGATCCTTTAAGCAGCCCAAGCCAAGTTTCAGATCAGCCATTGGAGATGCAGCTGCCTAACCAGCAAGGGGGGAAGAAAATTCAGCCCTCAGAATAGGTGTAAGCAGCATGTGACCAATATTGTTCGCTGTCTAATGGCAACATTACTCTGGCTACGGGACTTAAAACCACTAGTATGCTGAGTGAGACAGATCCGTCTCAGTCCCTTCTAGAGACTATCCTGCTAGAAATTTGTGAGCTGAAGTGTATTCAGGCTCAGGAAATAGCTGCATTTCCTCAAAGGCTCATTAAAATAGAGGAAATTGTGCTCGAAATATCAGCACAACTGCAAGAGGTAGAACAAAGGGTATCAGACTTAGAAGAAAACCCACTTTTCTGGGCAAGGATATGAGTAATATTCAAAGGTAGTTGCTTGATTCACAAAATAAAATTGATGAAATGGAAAACTACACCAGAAGATCCAATCCTCGTTTTGAAGGAATACCAGAAGGGGCAGAAAGTTTGGACAGTCATCAGAATATGCTTCAATTTATAGAATCACTGATTAAATCACATGGTTTGGATGACGCCCCAGCAGATCTTTCCATCATGAGGGCTAATCTGATCCCTGCTCAGCGCCTAATGAATTCTAATTTTATGGCAAGGCACGGAGGCCAATATTATGCATCTCTCCTTTAATGCAAACTCACAGCAGCAACTACATCATAATGTTAGAACTTGGAATATGAATGAACAAGAGTTCTAAATACTATTTAGTCCCCTGTGAGGCAGCCATCTTCCTTCTTTGTTGCTGCTCACGGCTACAGATAAGTCACACTTTATGTACTCCAAGTCTGTGTCTTATGTGGCAAGTTTGTTGGCTTGTGAGTGACTTGGGGGTTGTGAGTTAAGAGTTTGTGGTGCCTGTACACATTTGGGTGAGAGACTCGTGTTTCAATGAGATTTAGCACCTTTTAGTGTGTTTTTTTCCATAACTTAATCGACTTTGACTATATTTCGCGCTGTGTCCCCTCTATTGTCTAGGCAATTGGCTTGTGACCGTAAAAAAAAAAAAAAGGTTTTCTTTTGGCCTCCCCTTTTCCGTATTAAGCATGGCGAAGGCTGTTGTGTTTGAAATTTGAATGCGAGCCGCGCGCTGCTCCTGCGGCGTCCGACTCGGATAAGGGGACTGCGCGCGCTGAGCTCCGTGGCTTGTCGCTATGAACTTGTGGAGCTGCGCGAACCGAAGGCGCACAAGGAGAGTCGCGCGTTTCTCCAAAGACGCGCGACCCGTGTAACTTAATTAAACGGTCCGTGCGATGTCTGGAGCGTGACTCACTCAACTCGCCGGCTTTGAGTTAAATTTGATTAGGGCAAAAAATAAACATTTTACAAAACGCAGTCGATTACCTCAGGCTTGCCAAAGTTCTCCCTCATGATTAGTGGATGTCGGGACCACCGTAGGGCGTCACGTGACACAACGGCCATTTTGCCCCGGGAAAGAGGCTATTTTTAAAATTATTTTAGGGAGACCATTCTTTCGGCTAGTTCCGATACAATCCGATTCTGATAGCTGTGTCAGTTACACACTTGTGTGACAGCCGGGGGAGAGGAGGTTACTTCGCTGGGAGATCGATGGTTGCAGTTTCATTTTAGCGTTATAGGGTCTGGTTGTTCATCAGTTTGAAAGGGGATTGTGTTTACATTATACTGTTAATTTTGTTGTATATCGCTGTTCTGTGGTTTAGGTGAAGGTGTATATTTTTATTGGTTGCCAAGTTATTCATGGTTATTATTTGTTATCAACATGGAGAAGGAAAGGTGTACCGATGGTGATGTTGAGGGCAAAGTGCAGGAGTGCGTAGACAAGGCTGTTTCTGCACTGGCTTCCCAGTTAGGGAAAAAGATAGACGACTGCATGGACAGGCTTGAGGGGAAGTTTGTCAAAAGAGCAGATGAAGAGCAGTTTTGGTCGGTGGAGGAGGTACCGACAGTAAGTGGCACTCGAAGGAAGGCTTCACAGAAGAGGAAGCATGTGTCCAAGGATTCTGTGAATAGGAAAAAGGGGCCTTTTACCAGAAAGGCAAGGAAAGGGTCGCCTCTAGGGAGGCGTATGGAAAGGCTATAAAGGCCAAGAAAGGGGATCACAGAGCGATTGCCTGTGATGAGTCCTCCAGTAGTGGGGACGTTGTAATTTCTTGCTCCTCGGAGTTTGACTCATCAGAGGATGAGGTCATGGAGTCAAAGAGGATGAGAAAAGAGAGGGGCGACAGAGAATTGGCGGATCAGGTAAAGGATCCCCTGGGAGAGTTGATGTTTGATCCTAGCTCTATCCAGCACCCTTTATCACCACAATGGGTCCCTCTTAAGCATGTTGCCGAGTATGTGGAATTTTGGATCAGGAGGGAGATGCCCAAAGAGGTCCGTACTAGGTTACGGTCGGAATGCCCTAGGCCCTCATTGGGCAATAAGGTGGCTTGTACCCCAAAGCTAGATGCCAAAATGCTAACCTTTCTGAATAAGTTGGGGAGAGACCCAAGGAGGGGCCTCGATAAAGGGTTGAAAGGTTGTCAGGACCGTCTTTTGGATGTGTTTGGGCCCCTGACAAAAATCTTTGATTTATGTGAGGAGGCATACCTCCAGGAAGGCTCTGTTGACGTGGTTGAATTAAGACAATGGGTGCAAAGGGCGGTATGCTTGCTAGGAAACGCTAATGCGTCACTCTGCAATGAACGGAGGAAAAGCCTCTTGATGAAGATTGACCCTAAGCTGGCAGAGCTGTCAGGAGAAGAGTCAGGCAAGGAGGCTAGGGGACTCCTTTTTGGGGAAGAGTTTGTAAAAGAGATGGCACGTTATGCTGGTGCATTCAACTCAATCCAGAAAGTGCAGAAAGACATTAAAAAGGTTTTTGGAGCGGCCGGGAGAATGCGGGCCGATTCCCCGGCCAAGGCTATGGAATTACGCGAAGTTCATTCTTGCGAGGATATAGGCCCGGAGGTTTCCAGTCCTCGGGGGTTTTACACCCAGTTTCTACCCTCAAAGGCAACGAGGAAGAGGACGGTTCAGGGGAGAGAGAAGACCAAGACAAGGTATGTTTAGTAAAAGACCTTTCTTCTAGACCGAGGGTCCGAGTAAGACCTCCGACCCGCGGTCTAGGTCCACTCTCTCCCCGTTGCTCCGCTGTGCCATCTCTTGCCTCCAGACCCCGACCTCCTCCTTGGGAGGTTCGAGGATGCTGCCCGCTCCTGCGCCTGCTGCCCGCTCCAACTGGGACCAGACTGCCTCCAACCACCGTAACCTTTCTCAGCCGTTTTTTTTCCTTAATTTTTTCCCTGTTGTGCCACTGTTATTGTGCCCATCTGTGTCTTGCTCTAATTCCACCACTGTTTTTATTTTCTCGTGCCTGCCTGATCCTTTTGCCTTTCGCCGCTGCTGCCCCTGCGGCCCCTCCCCCCCGGAATCCCCCCTGGAATTTCCCCCCGGAATTCCCCCCCAGAATTCCCCTGCTCCCGCCTCCCAGCCTCTCCTCCCTCCCAACTCCCCTACTTAATGGCGGCCGCTGCGTGGTCGCGCAGCGACCGTGCGCAGCTGGTGCGCCACCGGCACGCCAAAGGCGTGCCAAAGGCAAGCCCGTCTGCACCCGTCCGCGACCCGACCACGGCCAGCGCCAGGAACCCTGGACCTCCCACTACCCATCGCTACGACACCACCACCCTCCTCGCACTCAACCCTGGAAGACTTAGAGAATGCCAACAGGCCTCGCCGAACACGACCCACGGCCAGTTCTCCTGCCTCCAGACCCTCACCGCCACCCCGGCCTCCAACACCGCCGACGCCAGCACCGGCGACACCCTAAAATGCATCCTTCTCAACGTATGCTCCGTACACAAACACAGCGATACCAAAGGGGATGATGGACGGAGCGTTTGAGCAAATCACTCACCCCCAGTCAACTGATCTGGGTTTAATCCATCATCATTCTTTAGCTCACTCCACCACCCCAGTTCAGACATGGCCATATGCAAATCAGTCTGACCCTGTGCCTCATGGGAACAGTCCAGCCCGAACTGCCAAGCCATGTCTTCCCTGGACCGGAAACAAGCATCCTGGGACCAGTTTCTGGCCATTCAGCCGTCATCAGCCAGGCTAGCTTGAATCCAGTGGCAAAGTGAGCAAGGGACCCACGTCTGGGCATACCCTGCCAACTTAGGGCGAACAAAGCGATACCAAAGGGGATGATGGACGGAGCGTTTGAGCAAATCAAACACTCACCCCCAGTCAACTGATCTGGGTTTAATCCATCATCATTCTTTAGCTCACTCCACCACCCCAGTTCAGACATGGCCATATGCAAATCAGTCTGACCCTGTGCCTCATGGGAACAGTCCAGCCCGAACTGCCAAGCCATGTCTTCCCTGGACCGGAAACAAGCATCCTGGGACCAGTTTCTGGCCATTCAGCCGTCATCAGCCAGGCTAGCTTGACTCCAGTGGCAAAGTGAGCAAGGGACCCACGTCTGGGCATACCCTGCCAACTTAGGGCGAACAAAGCGATACCAAAGGGGATGATGGACGGTCCAGGGAAGACATGGCTTGGCAGTTCGGGCTGGACTGTTCCCATGAGGCACAGGGTCAGACTGATTTGCATATGGCCATGTCTGAACTGGGGTGGTGGAGTGAGCTAAAGAATGATGATGGATTAAACCCAGATCAGTTGACTGGGGGTGAGTGTTTGATTGGCTCAAACGTTCCGTCCATCATCCCCTTTTGTATCGCTTTGTTCGCCCTAAGTTGGCGGGGGTATGCCCAGACGTGGGTCCCTTGCTCACTTTGCCACTGGATTCAAGCAAGCCTGGCTGATGACGGCTGGAATGCCAGAAACCAGTCCTAGGATGCTTGTTTCCGGTCCAGGGAAGACATGGCTTGGCAGTTCGGGCTGGACTGTTCCCATGAGGCACAGGGTCAGACTGATTTGCATATGGCCATGTCTGAACTGGGGTGGTGGAGTGAGCTAAAGAATGATGATGGATTAAACCCAGATCAGTTGACTGGGGGTGAGTGTTTGATTGGCTCAAACGTTCCGTCCATCATCCCCTTTTGTATCGCCGTACACAAACACGCCATGGAAATCTGGAACCTACTCGACTCTCTTTCGCCCGACATCGCCTTCTTCACAGAGACCTGGACCAACGCATCCTCCGCCCCCGACATCAGCACCGCCAGCCCAGACGGATACAAGATCCAGAGGAAAGACCGTCCCAACCACCCAGGAGGGGGCCTCGCCATCGCCCACAAGAGCACCCTCCGCCTCACCACCTCCAGCGAAACCTTCCTCTCCGCCGAACACCTGCACTTCCAGATCCAGACCACCCCCAAAGCCACACTCCGAGGAACCCTCGTCTACAGACCCCCCGGCCCCCGAACACCCTTCGCCACCACCATCACCAACTTCATCGCACCCCACGCCATCGCCTCAACAAACTACACACTCATTGGAGACCTGAACTTCCACCTCAACAACCCCAGCGACCCCAACTCCACTATCCTTCGTGACAACCTCGCCAGCATCGGACTTAAACAACTCGTCAACACACCGACCCACAGAGCAGGACACACCCTCGACCCCATCTTCGCGGCAGGAAACAGCGTTCATTTCAGCCACACAACGCAGCCGCCATGGACCGACCACCACTGCGTACACTTCGCCATCAACAAACCCAAGGCACCCAAACTAGCCCCACGCCCACCACGAAGGAACTGGAGCAAGGTTACCGACGAGCAACTTAACTCCACCCTCACCCGAGACAACCACACCTGGGCACCCGACGCAAACGGTGCATACGACGCAGCCAGAGAACTCCACACCTGGATCTCCAACTGCGCAGACGAGCTTGCCCTGCTACGCAACCCCGACAGACAACGCCCCAGGAAAGCCGCCTGGTTCACAACCACTCTCCAAGAAGCCAGACGCACCTGCAGACACCTGGAGAAGAACTGGAGAAACACCAAGACAACCGAAAACCACACCACCTACAAGGACGCCATGACGGACTACCACAACCAGATCAGAGCCACCAAGAGGAACTTCATCCACAACAAAATCCTGGTCAACTCCACCAACTCCAAGGAACTTTTCAGTGTCATTCAAGAATTCACCAACCCACGCAGCGAAGCCACAGACATCACCCCATCCCAAGACCTCTGCAACAAGCTTGGAACCTATTTCCACCTCAAGATCAAAAACCTCTACGACAACTTCATCGACCATCCACCAGGCGCCACAGACGGCCCCCCGCCCCCCAGAAACACCAGCCAGCCCACCATCTCCAACTGGACACCGATCACGGCCGAAGACATCACCTCGACCATGAAAAGCATCCACTCGGGGGCCCCCACCGACTCCTGCCCCCATCACATCTACCACAGAGCCGTGGCCACCATCGCACCCGAACTACAACGCATCATCAACACCACCTTCAAAACAGGCAGCTTCCCAGATGACTGGAAGTGCACAGAAGTCCGACCCCTGCTCAAGAAGCCCACAGCTGACACCACCGACCTCAAGAACTATCGGCCCATCTCGCTCCTCCCCTTCGCAGCCAAAGTTGCAGAGAAAACAGTCAACAGGAAACTGACAGGATTCATTGAAGAAAACGCCGTCCTCGACCCGTCCCAATCCAGATTCCGAAGCAACCACAGCACAGAGACCACCCTACTCGCCGCCACAGACGACATCCGCACCCTCCTGGACCAAGGCCACTCCGCAGCCCTCATCTTACTCGACCTATCAGCGGCCTTCGACACCGTCTCCCATCGCACACTAGTCGCCAGACTACACGACGCAGGCATACAAGGAACAGCCCTGGACTGGATCCTATCATTCCTCACCAGAAAGGAATGCAAGACATCGCAGTCTGGATGACCAACAGCTGCCTGAAGCTCAACGCCGAGAAGACAGAAGTCCTCGTCCTCGGTACCACCCTTTCTGCATGGGACAGCACCTGGTGGCCGACCGCCCTCGGAAGCCCACCTGCCCCCTCAGACCACGCCAAGAACCTCAGCATCGTACTCGACTCATTACTCACCATGAACCGACAGGTCAACGCCGTCACCTCCAGCTGCTTCAACACCCTCCGCAAGACCTTCAAGTGGATCCCCCCTGAGACAAGGAAGACAGTCACCCACGCGCTCATCACCAGCAGACTGGACTATGGAAACGCACTCTACGCCGGCATCAACAAGTCCCTACTCTGCAAACTCCAGACAGTACAGAACACCGCCGCCAGACTCGTCCTCGGCATCCCCCGACACGAACACATCAGCCAACACCTACGAAGTCTCCACTGGCTCCCAGTGGAGAAAAGAGTCACTTTCAAAATCCTCACTCATGCCTACAAATGCCTACACAACAACGGAACCAAATACCTCAACGACAGAATCAACTTTCACGTACCCAAAAGAAACCTCCGATCTTCCAACCTTGCACTGGCCGAAACCCCGTGCATCCACAGAGCCAGAGCAGGCGGAAGATCCTTCTCTCACATTGCAGCCAAGACCTGGAACGAGCTACCGGCAGACATCAGATGCGTCCCCTCCCTGAACACCTTCAGGAAGACCCTCAAGACCTGGCTCTTCGGCTAAACAGATCTGCGGACCCCCCCCCTCAGCGCCTTGAGACCCTCACGGGTGAGTAGGGCGCTTACAATTCCCTGATTGATTGATTGATTCTATTCCAGTGAGATTGGGCGGCAGACTCGCCCAGTTTATAGACAGGTGGAAAGGGATAACTTCCGACCCTTGTGTTTTACAGACGGTAAGTGGTTACAGGATAGAATTTGTGAGTATTCCAGTTCAGGAGAGGAGGCCGATCCTGCTGAGGTTCTCAAAAGAGGAGGAAGAAATGGTAGAGAAAGAGATTCAAGAGTTACTAGACAAGGGTGCTATAGAAAGAGCAGAGGATTTGTCTGGAGGGTTTGTAAGCAATTTATTTCTGGTGCAGAAAAAGGACAAGGGTATGAGACCCGTGATAAATCTCAAGGAATTAAACGAGTGGGTAGAATACAACCACTTCAAAATGGAGGGGATCCATATGTTAAGGGACCTCCTAAGGAAAGGAGATTGGTTTACCCGTTTAAACTTAAAGGACGCTTATCTAAACATTCCTATGTGCCAAGATCAGAAGGATCTTTTGAAGTTCCAATGGAAAGGTTCCATGTGGAGATTCAAAAGCCTCCCATTCGGTTTAACTTCAGCTCCGTGGTGCTTTACAAAGGTGATGAGACCAATTGTAGCTTGGTTACACACAAGGGGGGTGAGACTCATAATCTATTTGGACGACATCCTCATTATGGCGGAGAACATAGACTTAGCCCTGGAGCATACTACTCTAGCTGTTCGTATGATAGAGGATCTGGGATTTGTAGTGAACAGGAAAAAGTTGTGTTTGGTTCCAAGTCAGGAGACTGTGTTTTTAGGTTTTCTGATTTGGACCTCGGATTGTGTATTGAGGTTGCCGATGGAAAAAGTAAAAAAGATCAGAAGGGAGGTACGGAGAGCCTTAGTAAGCGATTGGTTAACCCTGAGACAGATTGCGAGGATACTAGGACCACTGTCTGCCTCAATTCAAGATGTTTTCCCTGCTCCCCTGCATTATCGTGCTCTGCAAAGGTTAAAGACTGCTTATTTGAACAGAGGGCTGAGGTATTCAGACAAAGTTCAGACAGATCTAGAGACAAGGGAAGAGTTGTTGTGGTGGCAAGAGAACCTAGAGGCTTGGAATGGAAGGGTCATTTTCGGTCAGAGTGCAGATCTTATCATAGAGTCAGATGCCAGCCTTCAAGGTTGGGGAGCAAGGTGTGGATCGGTGTCGACAGGAGGGAAATGGACCAGCCAGGAGAAAATGATGCACATCAATTATCTAGAATTACTGGCAGGGTCGTTTGCAGTGAAGAGTTTTGTGAAGGACCAGGTGAAGTGTTGTGTCCTTTTGAAGATGGACAATATATCGGCAGTGAGGTATGTAAACAAACTGGGAGGTCCGCGCTCAAAGGCTCTTGTGGATCTGCCCAAAGAATTTTGGCATTTCTGCCTGGGAAAGAATATCATGCTTCAAGCACAGTATTTGCCGGGGGTGAGCAACTCAGTAGCAGACTGGAATTCGAGACAACTGAGAGATTTCAGCGATTGGGGTGTGAACAGGGAAGTGTTCTCTGCGATAAATTCAGTTTGGGCTCCGATGGAGGTGGACATGTTTGCGAACAGAGTGAATGCGCAAATTGCAAAGTTCTTCAGCTGGAGGCCGGATCCTCTAGCGGCGGCACTAGATGCATTTTTACAACAATGGGGGGGTTTAAAAGCTTATGCTTTCCCGCCTTTTGCGTTAATTCAAAGGGTGCTTCTGAAGGTGAGAAGGGAAATGGCAGAGATAGTTCTGATAACTCCCCTTTGGAGTTCTCAGGTTTGGTTTCCAGATGTTATGGAAATGTTGGTAGCGGACCCTCTTCTTCTTCCGGACTTCCCAGATATATTGGTGGATGCCTCAGGGAGGAACCACGAGTTAGTTCTTCAGGGACATTTAAGGCTGATGGCTTGGCTGATTTCGGGAGAATCTGGCAGGTGTCAGGATTATCTTTGGAGGCTTCGAAACTCATCAAGGAGTCATGGTCTCCAGGGACATCAAAGGCATACAGACTGGCCTGGGGGAGATGGTTTCGTTGGTGTTCTTCGAGGAGTTTAGATCCCGTATCAGCACCTCTGGTAGAGGTGTTGAACTTTCTAACGTAAATATTCCTTGAAGGTAGGTCATATAGTACTGTGAATATTGGCAGGTCAGCTATTTCGGCAGGACATGAATTGATCGACAGTTTACAGGTTGGACAACATGATGTTGTGAAGAGACTTTTAAGAAGCATCAGAATTAAAGTGCCCCCGGGCCCAAGGTATTCTTCTGTATGGGATGTAGATATCGTCCTCAAGGAGCTAATGAGTTGGCCAGAAAAGGAGTTCTTGAACCTGAAACTGCTTTCTTTGAAGTTGGTTATGTTATTGTGTCTTGTGTCATTTAGAAGGGTCTCTGACGTTAGGGCACTTGATATTTCTTCCCGAAGTTTTGTTCCTGAAGGGGTGTGTTTTTTATATCACAAGGAGAACTAAAACAATGTCTAAGACTATTTTCTATCCTAATCTTGATAAATGCAGGAAACTGTGTTGTGAGATGTATTCGCGAGAATGTGAGGAACAGTTTGGATTCTCAACTGTTAATTTCATATAAACATCCACATAGAGCTGTATCTACTCCTACCCTGTCTAGGTGGGTAAGAGAGGTTATGGGGTTGGCAGGAATTGATATGGGAAAATTTGGGGCTCATTCCTCTAGGGGTGCTATGGCCTCTAAGGCTTTTCTGTTGGATGGTAGGCTAAATGGGATTTTAGCTGCAGCTGTTTGGTCCTCAGACTCAGTTTTTAAAAAGTTCTATTTTAAACCTGTGGAGTCTTCAGTAAGAAATAATATGGCAAGGCTTTGAACATGCATTATATTTGCCTCCGTGCCTTGCCATAAAATTCAGATTTTCCACAGCTAGGTGGGTAGAAAATCATGATTTTATTAAAGACACGGAGGCTGATATTATCCCTCCCTGTTTTTTACCGTCCCTTAATTTGTTCATATTGTTTCTTTCAGGAGGTGAGATTAAGAAGTGATCTGAAGGCGTTTTGCTCTTCGCGGATTTCGAACATGGATTTCCTAGCTGGTTACTTAAGTTCATTGTTTTATGCTGTTTTGAGTTGTTCACATCAACAAAGAAGGAAGATGGCTGCCTCACAGGGGACTAAATAGTATTTAGAACTCTTGTTCATTCATAACATTATGATGTAGTTGCTGCTGTGAGTTTGCATTAAAGGAGATATGCATAATATCAGCCTTGTGTCTTTAATAAAATCATGATTTTCTACCCACCTAGCTGTGGAAAATCTGAATTTTCCCTGCACCGTCATTGTTAACTTTGCAGACTATTGCATAAAAGTACATATTCTTACAAAGGCGATCCAAAAGAACACATTCACTATTGCTGATAATGTGCAGATCTTTGTGTTTTTGGACATGTCTGCTGCAGCTGAGCATTGACACAGAGCCTTTATAGGGCTACTGGGATAATTGAAAGCAGCTGGGGCCCAGGCCTTGATAGTACAGCAGTCAAATCTCAAAGTCCTGTTCAAAAGTCAATTTTACATATGTACATCCTTAGATAAGGTACAGGGACTATGGCAAAAAGTTCAGAGTTGAAGGGTTCGCTCTGGACGTTCTCAATCGTTCTCTTCTTTTGCTTCAGTTTCTGAATTTTCTGTAGGTAGTTAGCGGGGAGGGAGGTTGTCTCCTTTCGGAGTGTTGCCTGGTGCAGTAACAATCACCAAAACAAAGTTGAGGATGTCAGGGGTATGGTGGGCAATTCTCCCTCTTGGGGTGGGTGGGTCACCAAGCGTGTGTTGTACACTTATGGCTAGAGAGTGTCAAGGTGGAGACGAAGGTCACAGGGGGGTTGCAATTTGGGAGGGTGTGGTGGGGCAGGGTAGGGTGGCACGGGGGCTGTATTTGTGAAAAAAAAGAGCAGATACATCAGAAAGAGATGAGTTCTAGCTGTATGGAAGGCAGAAAGGCTATATTAGCTTGCGTAGCTGGATGCAGTGGAGGAGTTAGGGCAATAAATATTCCGATTGTGTAATAGTCTATAATGTTGGGGCAACTTCGTGTCATGAGAATGGAGTTTTATGCAGGCAGAAATACGGGGCCATAATGAACTGGTTGTCCTCGTTCAACTCGGAAATAATCGTCTTACAAGAGGCCCATCTCAAAGATAACAGTCCCAAGATTGCTATACCATAGAAATATTTGTATGCATATTTAGCATCAGCCGGAATAGCTATATATGGAGTGGCAATATATCTGGATAGATAGGGCGATGAAAGAAGTGACAAGGGATGAGCAGGAGAGTTGGATTCGACAGAAGGTGCGAGTACAAGCTGTTCCCTTCAATCTTGTGAATTATCACGGCCCAATACTAGATGACGTAAGCGCCCTGAGGGATTGGTATATTATAGCTACGGGGGCGAAGGGCCCATGATTTGTGGAGGTGACTTCAACTTTATTCAAGATCTCAAGCTAGATATCTCGAACAAGATGAAAAAAGAATTGAAACCCCAAACTGCCTCGATCCTTGCTTCAGTTAAACAGGATTTCACTCTGGTTGATCCTTGGCGAGTGGACCATTAACGTGTGGCGCAATACACGTGTTTGTCCTGCCAATTTAATACTGCATCATGACTTGATTTATTTTTAGTGACACAGACTCTTGGCTGGAAGGATGCGGATATATTGGCCAACGGCTTCTCAGATCACTCTATTATATGTATCCACCTGGAATTTGAAGAGGTAAATACTGTAAGACCAAGGTGGCAGTTTGATAAAACTCTTCTGGTAGATCAGGCTTGGTCGTTGGGGATGCATATATTCAAAAATTGACCCCAGCCTTTTCAGTATGGGAGGCCCTTAAGACAACATTTCGTGGCCAGGTGATCGCGTATAAGTCGAAATAGCAAAAAGAGCTTAGTGCTCGAATTTGTGACCTACAGTTGACATGGCTCAAGACGCACTTGGTAGGGAAAGGATGGATGAAAGCGCTAGGATAAAAGAGCAGCGTACACTGGCCAAGTGTAATATAAGATATTTCTTCACTCTTGAGGTAATCAATAACTTCAGCAAAAACAATAGAGGAAAGACAGCTGATAGTCAGGCTGCTTGCTGGGTGCACACGGCTTAAACAGGGCTTGCAGAATATTTCAAAAATTGAAAATCCGTTCTATAATGCAGTTTAGATAGACGATAAAGAAATTGCAGATGTGTTTCTTCAACATTATAAGAATGAATACGAAAGAGCTCATGCAGTCTCTACATTGAGTCTTGAAGGGTTTTTTAGTTCAAATAGGCTCCAACATTTGTCGCTTGATTAAAAAGAAAATCTAGGAGGGTGTATCTCAGAGCAAGAGGTGGCAGCAGCCATGCAAAAAATGCCTCCTTCTAAAGCCAGTGGCAGCGATGGAATACCAACTGAGGCATGTGTAGAAGGTATTTTCGCAAGAACTGCTCTCATTCTTGACGGATTACAGAAGGAGCAGCTATACTATCTACCTTTAAAGAGACAGTGGTAGTAAGGTTTTAAAAAAAGATGAAGTCACCTCTGAACGTGAATTCCTAATACCCAATAAGTCTGCTTAACGCAGATTCTAAGATGTTCGCAAAGGTATGGGCATCACGTATCATTACTACAGGTCAAACTCTGATCCACAAATACCAGAATGGTTCCTGCCAAATAGATTGATGTCAGCAAATACTCATTTTGTGATACAGGCAATTCATTTTTTTTCCAATCGCCAAGAAGATACTGCAATCGTAATGTCGGATGCCGAAAAGGCATTTGATCTGGTCTATTGGGTAGCCTTGGTTTTTGCTCTGGGCAGGTTTGGACTTCCAGATTTAATTGTCAAAATGCTTAGTAATTTATATCAGACCGCAGAGGCACGAATTATTATACATGCAAAAGAAGCTGGATCTTGCAAAATAAATAGCGGCACCCGTCAGGGCTGTCACCTGTCCTCTTCGTCTTGTTTACTGAACTGCTGGCGATCAGAACCCATAGTGCAGAATCCATTGTACCTCCGATGGAAGGAACGCCTAAGATCACAGTGTTCGCAGATGATGTAGAAGCCTGTAGTGAATGCATCGACCCACTGAGTCACCTGGCCGGCCAGCCTTTTTGCCCTGGCAGAAGCTCCTTTCTAAGGTTCAGGATCTGAATGTTGGATCAGCCAGTTCCCATCTTGCTGAAATGTTCTGTGCATCACTGACTCCGGGCTTTGTGCAACTTCACAATCTGTCATGGGCTGGCTAGCTCTTATAGGGTCCAGAGTCAGACAACATAAACTAGGAGGAACCACTGCCACCAGTCCCAAGGCCGTCCTTAAAAGCGGGTCAACACACACCATAATCTAGGATAGATTGCAATGCCACAATTTGGTTCTCTTATTCACATCTGTCATTATCTACACACATCTGTCACCCCCAAAACCCAATTTCACCGACCAGTTCTCAGAACATGTTGCCTCAAACAAATTATATCTGATAAAAACATCTTTCTGCCAGGAGGATGGCTCAGTGAGTTAAACACTTGCCTCTGAGACATGGCGTCGCCCCACAACCAACATTAGCATTCTTCCCAATCTGCACATCTCAAAAGCAAAATTCTTCTCCTACAAAACTCCAAGTCCTGCATTTGTCGCTGTCCTCAATGACACTGTCAATAACTAAAATAATAGCATTCATACAGCAGTGGCCCGTCTCAAGCTAAAAACAACTTGAAAAACATCACGCCAACAGAACTTTCATGGATCTTCGTGCAGCAAAAGATTGATGAGAGACGTGGACAATGAATAGTCAACGCCCAAACCCTCATGAGCCGCACCAAACCTACAGGAATGAGAAAAGACTAGAAAGATGCCACTGTCAGGGCCGGACTGGCCCGACTGGCCAGACCGGGCATCGGGCATTTGCCTGGGAGGGTGGACAGGTTGGGGTCTGGTTTTGCATAAGTGGGGCCGGTTTTGCAGCGGTGCCGCAGTATCAGCCCCCAGTAACAAAAGCAGCAGTGGTTCACACTTGCACCCCCCATGCCATCGGTAGCTGGCACTGGCCACTCTATCAGCTAAATCCAACTTCATCAAAGAACAGGTCCACACCTTACCCGACATGTATCAGTCCTTCTGCAATCCATGCCCCTCCCCCCTCACAAAACGTGAGGCCTTCCTCTACTATTCATTGGCATGGCAGATTCCCTCAGAAACAAACTGAGGTCCAACTCCTGAACAAGGGTGGTTTCCCAACAAAAAATGTCAAACACTTTCATCTCTCCCCTCCCATGAACAGAGAAGTGCCATCCTCCACTGTTCAGCGTCTCAAACCGCTATTTTGAGCGGGGCCTCATCCCGGAAGTTTCATCACACGAAACATCGACCGCTGGGAGTTGCCCGGTGCATTGGGGAGGTCAGCGGTCCGGATGTAAGTGAAGGACAACGGGCGGCTGCTAAAGCCTGTTGCATGTTTGAATTCTAATATTCTCATGTCCCGGTAGCTCTCCCCATTTGGAGTTGCTCTTTTCCCGCCTTCTCAACCGGATGCAGCCAAGCGCGGTATCACCCACAGCCGCACGCAGTCTCACGCGCACAACTGCACAGGAACATGGTACACCCCCTGTGACGTCATCACGCTACCCGCCCTATGAAACGCTCACAAGAGCACGTGCTCCCCACTTCCCACAATCCAAGGCAGCTCCCTCACTTCCGCTTTGGAGTCTGCAGCCAGGCATTATCAGCGGCCATGCACAGTGGTAGCGCCTCCTATGCAGGGAACCCTCCATGGTGTGGGACGAGGGCGCGATGCCTTGGAGACTTGTTCAGAGGCTGTGGGTGGTGATGTGTTTGTTGCTAAAAGGAAGCATGGCATACTCAAGCCAGTGGCGTAAAAACAGAGCCCCCCCTGCAAAGTACAAGGAGCCACCCCCCACCCCCCCCCCACACACACACACACACGCTCTGCTGGTACACAGTGCGGAGGAGGCCACCTGGAGCTCAGAGCCCCACCCGCACACCGGGGGCTTGTGTTGCACCACTGACTGAAGCATAATTTGGGCATCGAAGGCAGGAGAATTCTACAGACTTTACCGAGGCTGTCAGGCCGATTAAAGAGAAGGGCAGGACATCAAATGTGGAAGAGATCTCTGATGAAAAGGTTGATGGAGCCATGAGAGCTCTGAATTCGAATTCTGAAAAAAATAAGTATGCTGGTAGAAAGGAATAATTTTTTTGCAAGCACAACTGTCTGGGGAATCTATTGAGCAACATGTAGCGGTCATGCATACTCTAGAGACCTCGTGAATTGAAAGATGGTCAGGAGGAAATTATATGTGATCAGTTAATAGGACTGATAACTTGAGAATGTAAGAAAATTGTTAGGGTTTAAAGATCCTTCTTTGGATAAGTTCATGAACATTTCCTGGCGCATAGAGAATGCTAGGGAACGTAAATTGGACAAGTGTAAATGCCTTGCAGACACCAACCAGGAATAAGATTAGGGAAGTAACAGGGACAGGAGTGACAAAATGCAGTGGGAATGAACTGTGCCAGTAGAATTGATGTTAACATGAGGCATGTGGCGTTTTTTTTTAGTTATTATCCAGTGGGTAGAGTGGTCGACCTCGGAGCTGGGGAACCAGGTTTGAGTCTCAGCAGAGATGCTCAACATCCTGTGATTCTGGGCAAATCACTTAATCTCCCCGTGCCTAACAAAAATGAATGTGTCCGCCTGTAGCACAACTGGTGCGCATGTTAAGCGCTCTGATACCTTCCGGTCTAGTTCGCGCTATATAAAACTCCCCCCAAAAATATGTTTTACGTGCACAAAGCTAGGACAATTTACAGGGGTATGCAAAGGAGAACCTTGGCGTGCAAGGGTAGTGCAAATGTTGTACTTAAACAAAAAACCTACAAGGAGAGCAATGAGGAAGACAGTGATGCTGTGCAAGTGTTAGTTTATTTATTTATTCATTTAGTGCATTTGTATACAGCGCGGACATTACCCGAAGGTGTCAGAGGTACAATAGAACCAGTTACGTTACAAGAGTAAAGTGTTAGACAATAGAACAATACAAAGATAAATTGGAGACTTAAAAGGACGGGTACACAAACACAAAATCCAACACAGCACGCAAGGGTGAGGAATGTACAAGAAAAAATACAATTAACAATGATGACCAAACTTCCTAGAGGGGCCTGAGAATGAAAGTATTAGTTCTCAAAGTGTCTTTGGAAGAGAAGAAATTTGAGGTCAGCTTTGAAGATCCGGGTAGAGGAGGTGGCACGGAGCAATGGGGGAAGCGAGTTCCAGATTCTCACTGCATTGCCTGAGAAGGATCGCGCCATCGATCTTTCGCTTTTGAAGGAGGGGGGCTCAAGCAGAAGCTTTTCCGCATTGCGAGAAGGTCGAGATCCTCCGGACAATTTCAATTTATTCGCCAGGTAACGAGGGGAGGAAGTGTGCAAGGCTTTGTGTGTGATGCAGGCAGTTTTGTAAATAGATCTTGCCTCGATCGGAAGCCATCGAAGAGAAGACAGGATAGGAGTGACGTGGTCGCTTCGTTTAGACCCTGAAATGAAGCGAGCTGCTGAATGGAGGATGGATTTGAGGGGAGAGGTGGGATTTGGGTAGGCCCGTCAGAAGAGAATTGCAATAATCCAGT
>CAWUFW010014430.1:232500-356436 GCA_963921515.1 Calotriton arnoldi
TGGTGTTTAATCCGGACACTGACCCCCCAGCACTCGACATCCTTTGTGGAACAGCTCACCTCCGGACTGTGGTCATCGTCAGCGCCGCCTGGTCCCCCTGGCTGCAGAGTCAAGCTTCACCTCTTCTCACCTGAAGCACCCGACATCGGTGGGCATTCGATTGCTCCGCTCCTGGTCACGTGAAGTGACCCAGACTTTGTCCCCTCTGCTTTCAGGTTCTTCTCATCTCTGATCCAGGCTTGGATCACACCGGACACTTTTTTTCTTCACGGCAGCAGTACTTTTTCGCATCACGCCATTGAAAATGACGAGGGTTTCCGACACCACTTGACCCCTATGCACCCGGCCCCTCTGGGATAGGTAACACGTGTACCTCGGTACTCTCAAGGGTGCTGGGCTTAGAACCTTCTATGTTTAGCTGGGTTTGCTTAAAGTCCTCTCCTAAGTGTCCTTAATCTTTAAATTTCCAACCGTGACTTTCCCATAGAGTTGTACGGAGCTCGCACCTGTGTTCACACACTGCACCGTCCTCCGTGGGTCCCCTGTGTCACTACCTTGGGTGGTTCCTTGGGGTCCCAGCGATTCTACGTGCTCTAGGCACTGTGTCTAATCAAGTCGTGGTTGTTATACCACTTTCTTAGTATATGGTTTGGTCTCCCCTGGAGCCCACTGTGTTTTGTGCTATTTACTGTCGTTCTAGTGATTTAATATTGTGTGCCTTGTTCTCTAATCTCATAAAGAGGTTAGTAGAGAGTGTTTAGTAATAAATACATATATTTTATTTATACCTTGTGTGGTTCTCTTTTCATTTGGTCATTCAGGAGGTTATATACTGGTAAAACAAGCTGCTTTACATTCCTTCGAGACTTAGCCTGAAGGCTGCTCTCCATAGCTACCACTAGGATAGCTTTCAATAAAGGTTGTCTTTAACCTAACCATCAATAAAGGTCGTTTGGACTGGTGCAAGGTGCCCACTTTAATTAGTGGACAGCATATACCAGGCCAACTTCTCACATTGGTGTGCAACGGTTGGGATTCCAGCTTGCTATTGTTTTATCAGATAATCTCATTGAGTGACTAACTGAAAACCACTAAAGGTACTTAGGTACATATAAATCAAGACTAGAATAAAGTAAGTTCTACTGAACTTAGAGTTGGGTTAGTCAAGAGCCTAGCACACCCTTTCTCCAACTCAAGAGAGTTTCAGTTCCCACTAGGGTAGGTAGGTGCATACAGCACACCACACTAGTATGTCTTCTAGGCAAGAAGCCAGTGGGCCTCTGCCAACTAAGTATGACCACATCTCATTTCAGGAATTGAGAACCATGTGTACATCTAGAAAACTGAAGACAGGAAAAAAAAAACAACACTCAACGCCTCATAGAGGCTTTGCTTTTAGATGACCTCAGAAAGACCCCAGGGTCTGATGAGGCAGGCACGTTGGGTGGGACAGCAGAAGAGGAAAGGCCAGGAAGTGAAAACTTCTATGACCTGGACTTTGATGCAGGCCAGGAGGATCAAAATGATCCTAACCTGGACAATCCAATTCTTCCTGAAGGTGAGGGAGAAGGCCTCAGTGGCCCTCTCTTTACCCCACCTGGAAGGGTTAACAGTTTACCAAGAAGATCAAGATCTCCTTCTCAGGAATCTAATCATTCTGGTATATCTGTAGGGAGCTCTGTTTCTCATAGGACCTCTGCCTCTCATAAAAGGGAGTCCTCTTATGAGAGGAAGTGCCATCTCCTTGAGTTTGAGAGAGCTAAGCTAAGAATCAAGAGAGAGCAATTGGCCTTAGATAGGGAATCCCTGGAGCTTCAGAGAGCTTCTAAAAAGTTGGGGCTAGAGCCCCATGGTGGCAGCAACAGTGTCCCTAGGAGTAGAGAACATACTCATGACCATAGGAACCTGAACAAGATTGTCCCTCCCTACCAGAGTGGAGATTACATCCACAAATGGATAACTGCACTGGAGAGGGCCTGTAAGGTACAGAGGGTCCCTCAGGAGCAGTGGGCAGCAATCTTGTGGCTCCCCTTGCAGACAAAGGTAGAGACAAGCTCCTCACTGTTAGAGAAGAGGATGCTGATAATTACAAAGTCTTGAAGACTGCTCTGATTGATGGGTTTGGCTTAACCACTGAGCAATACAGGATCAAGTTCAGAGATACCCAAAAGGCACAGACTCAAGACTGGGTTGACTTTGTAGATTGTGTTACTAAGACTCTGGAAGGTTGGATACATGGCAGCAAGGTGCATGACTTTTTAGGATTGTACAATTTGATTATGAGGGAGCAGATCCTTAATAATTGTCAAAACCAGCTTTTACACCAGTAGCTGGTGGACTCTGATCTGACCTCTCCCCAAGAATTGGGAAAGAAGGCAGACAAATGGGTCAGAACCAGAGTAAAGCCAAATAATCAGGGTGGTGACCAGAAGAAAGATTCTTCCAAAAACCAAGAGAAAGGTGGGGATAAATCAAAAGATAAATCCACTACCGGGCCCCAAAAGTCCTCTTCTGGGGTGGGTCCCAAACTCCTTCCTCCCCTGAAAAGAAACCTTATTGCAATATATGTAAGAAGCCTGGCCACTGGAAAAATGACCCCAGTTGCCCTAAGGCCAGCAATAAGGAAAATGTTCCTCCCAGCAATACTACCACTCCTCCTGGTACTACAAGTAGTAATCCCCCAGGTGGTAGTAATGCACCCAAATAGTTAGGAGGGTTCTTATGGGGAACTGAGGTGGACCATGGATTAGAAAGGTCCCCCTCACAGGCCTCCTCAGTCTGTGATGGTGGCATGGGATTTGCCACTTTTACTGTCAGTCCTAATTCTTTGGGCAAGTACAGACAGGAGCCACTGATAAATGGTCAGAAAGCTTTGGCATTCAGAGACACGGGCTAGTGTCACCATGGTGACAGGGAAACTAGTCCCCCCTCAACAGCTTTTACCTGAGTTTAAGTACCAGGTGACCAACATTGATGGTATTAGAACAGATCATCCCATGGCCATAGTCAATCTCAGCTGGGGAGGGGTCACTGGCCCAAAGAGAGTGGCAGTGTCCCCAAACTTGCCTGTAGATTGCCTGTTGGGCAATGATCTGGAAATTTCAGCCTGGGCTGAAGTTGAATACCAGGCCCATTTAAGAATGTTAGGCCTCTCTGAGAAAGTTGGTGGGGCTCTTAGGGCCTCAGCCCAATCCCAGGGAAATTTTGGAGTGATGGAGCCTGAAAGAATGGCCCACTCTACTCCACCAGAGAGCAGAAGGGTTGAAGAAAAGTCTTCTACCCCCCAGACTATAGGTAAGGGTCAGCTTCCTCAGGGAACCGATCCTACCCCTAGTGAAGGAACTGCCCCAGAAGTGGTCAGGCCTGGCCAGGCAACACCCCTGATGGCAGGGGACCCTTCCAAGGTGGTACCCAGTCTGGAGCAGGTATCCTGCCCCTCTCTACCCTACCTCAATCAGCCAAGGGCTGCAGAGGTCAGGGAGGTCAGTGGACCCCTAAAGGCCCACTGCCCAGAGGAACCCCATCAACAGATTAGGGGCACCCAGTCTAGTAGCCCTAGCCAGGTGAACATTCCTCAACCCACTGAGGGATCCCTCTTACCATTGGATAGGGACCACCCCCAGATGGACTCTGTTGGGTAAAGGCAAACCTGGGACCAAGTGGTTCCAAACCTACCATGTCCCCCCAGTGTTCCAACCATAGGGACGCAACCCCCAGCTGTAGGCAGCCAGAGGTTGACCCTTAGGGCCAGATACAACTCAGTCATGGAAAGAAAGGCCTCCATGGTGACCAGTGATCTGAGGAAGCTGAGGCCAACTTTATTAGGGCCTCACTTCTCTACTCAGACACCCCACCAGCCTTTTACTTTGCCAAAACACCCTACAGGTAGAAATCCCAACATTTGGAGACCATCCAATACCCTTAGGGGTAGGGACTGCTTAGTGGACCATAAGACAGGGGGTATCCATGCTAGTGCAGGATCTTCCTTATATGGCCACTTAGTCAATAAAGGCTCAACGGGACAAGGTTAGCCTTATCTCCTTTCGTTTGGGGAGGGGGTTATGTAGGAAGGTGGAATCTGACTGCATGGTTACCCCCACTTTTTTTCTGGTGTTTTGCTGGTTTTTGACTAGTATGACTGGGATCCTGCTAATCAGGACCCCAGTCTATCTGTTTTCTCCCTAAATTGGTTGTTTGTGTACTTTAGGTACACTCCAGAGTGGATTCTGGGGTATCCTTATAAGTCCCTAGTATATGGTATACTATGTACCCAGGGCATAGGTACCCCAGAGGCCTCCCAGGGGCTGCAGCATGTATTATGCCACCCCTGAGAGACCATTTAAAATGACACAACAGGTCTGCTACAGCAGCCTGTGTAAGGTGGTGCATGCACCCCTTACTTAGATATAGGTTCACTATAACTATCCTAATCACTGCACATATAAACCTATCAGTCACCCCTATGGCAGACCTTATCAATCCTGAAGGCAGGGTGCTGGGTTTTATGTGAGAGGGTGCCCATGCATGAGCAGAGCCCCTCTGCAGCCTTCGGAACCTATATTCCGGGGTTGTTTGTGATGCAGTCAACCATATATACTTAAGTGCATTAGAACCTCGTGGTAAATGCTAACTTTAAAACGACTGCATGGAAACATGTCGTGTTTGGTGTCAAACACCATGGAGTCATACCTCCACACCAGTAACTGGTGTGGGAGGTATGATTCCACCCTCCTAGAGGGAGAAATATGACAACACCGGTACACCCGGTACCAGCTTTCTTGACCCTGGCATCACAAAATGGATGCTGCCAGCCACAGACACACGTCTGCCCTCCTGCTGCTGGACGAAACTCCGGCAGGGGAAGGTTTGACAATAGGTTTCCTGTCACAGGGAGGTGTGACCACCTCCCAGACAGGCTTTAGTGTATTGGGGCTGGGTGGGTGCACTCTGAGAGCGCTTTGATGTCTGCACTGGGGGCACATTTGGTGTCCCTGTGCATAGTCCGGCTCAAACCAGTTGCAGGAGCCATTTGCTCCTGCTCTGGCGTGAAACTGGACAAAGGACATGGGTGTAGCCACCCCTCTAACCTGACCCTCCCATAGGTGGGTCCCCAGAGTTTGTCCCACCCTTTCCTTGGGTATAAAAGAAGAACCTCTGACTACAGGACTTTGGATTTACCTGGACTAAACTCTGCTACAGAAACCAAGTAACGTTTGACGATCTACACTTCGTTGGATGACAGAAGAATCTCCCTTGGAGTAAAGGAGTTACTCCCCTGCTAAGCAGGCACCTAAACGCATCTGACCGGTTTGCATCTACGAAGCTCCTGAAGGACTCTGAAGATTTCTGCAACACAGAAGGTGGGTTCCCGAGGTCTCTGAGGTCGATCTGCGCTCTCAGCAATTCTGAGGTCCGTATCCCTCGTGGGGACCGTGAAACCCGTACCCCTGGGCACCGTGTACATTTGCAGCAGGATATGCTTTTCGGCGATCCCTGAAGCTGTGCTTTGGACTACTTGTAGTCCTTACCCCGAGCAGTAATTACACTGAAGATTTCCGGCCTACACTCCACGAGTGTTCCGTGGGCTGGTATTTGGTGATTCAGCTTGAGGTCCCTTTGCGTTCCCTGGTCAGTTAGCCTGTGGGTCCCTGTGAAGGTAACTTTAACTTTCTGTGGGCTTCCCTGGTTGCTCCAGACGTGCCCTGACTCTCCATTGCTTGGAGAGTCCCCAGGACCTTGCTGGTCCTCACAGAAGCATCTTTCCTCAGACCGCGTGGGTTGCCGTTGCCAAGGCTTGTTGGTGTTCAATCCGGACACTGACCCCCCAGCACTCGACATCCTTCGTGGGACAGCTCACCTCCGGACTGTGGTCATCGTCAGCACCGCCTGGTCCCCCTGGCTGCAGAGTCAAGCTTCACCTCTTCTCACCTGAGCACCCGACATCGGTGGGCATTCGATTGCTCCGCTCCTGGTCATGTGAAGTGACCCAGACTTTGTCCCCTCTGCTTTCAGGTTCTTCTCATCTCCGATCCAGGCTTGGATCACACCGGACGCTTTTTTTCTTCACGGCAGCAGTACTTTTTCGCATCACGCCATTGAAAATGACGAGGGTTTCCGACACCACTTGACCCCTATGCACCCGGCCCCTCTGGGATAGGTAACACGGGTACCTCAGTACTCTCAAGGGTGCTGGCCTTAGAACCTTCTATGTTTAGCTGGGTTTGCTTAATGTCCTCTCCTAAGTGTCCTTAATCTTTAAATTTCCAACCGCGACTTTCCCATAGAGTTGTACGGAGCTCGCGCCTGTGTTCACACACTGCACCCGTCCTCCATGGGTCCCCTGTGTCACTACCTTGGGTGGTTCCTTGGGGTCCCAGCGATTCTACGTGCTCTAGGCACTGTGTCTAGTCAAGTCGTGGTTGTTATACCACTTTCTTAGTATATGGTTTGGTCTCCCCCTGGAGCCCACTGTGTATTGTGCTATTTACTGTCGTTCTAGTAATTTAATATTGTGTGCCTTGTTCTCTAATCTCATAAAGAGGTTAGTAGAGAGTGTTTAGTAATAAAAACATATATTTTATATATACCGTGTGTGGTTCTCCTTTCATTTGGTCATTCAGGAGGTTATATACTGGTAAAACAAGCTGCTTTACATTCCTTCGAGACTTAGCCTGAAGGCTGCTCTCCATAGCTACCACTAGGATTGCTTTCAATAAAGGTTGTCTTTAACCTAATCATCAATAAAGGTCGTTTGGACTGGTGCAAGGTGCCCACTTTAATTAGTGGACAGCATATACCAGGCCAACTTCTCACATTGGTGTGCAGCGGTTGGGATTCAAGCTTGCTATTATTTTACCAGATAATCTCATTGAGTGACTAACTGAAAACCACTAAAGGTACTTAGGTACATATAAATCAAGACTAGAATAAAGTAAGTTCTACTGAACTTAGAGTTGGGTAAGTCAAGGGCTTAGCACACCCTTTCTCCAACTCAAGAGAGTTTCAGTTCCCACTAGGGTAGGTAGGTGCCTACACCACACCACACCACACTAGTATGTCTTCTAGGCCAGAAGCCAGTGGGCCTCTGCCAACTAAGTATGACCACATCTCATTTCAGGAATTGAGAATCATGTGTACATCTAGAAAACTGAAGACAGGGAAAAACCCCAACACTGAACGCCTCATAGAGGCTTTGCTTTTAGATGACCTCAGAAAGACCCCAGGGTCTGATGAGGCAGGCAAGTTGGGTGGGACAGCAGAAGAGGAAAGGCCAGGAAGTGAAAACTTCTATGACCTGGACTCTGATGCAGGCCAGGAGGATCAAAATGATCCTAACTTGGACAATCCAATTCTTCCTGAAGGTGAGGGAGAAGGCCTCAGTGGCCCTCTCTTTACCCCACCTGGAAGGGTTAACAGTTTACCAAGAAGATCAAGACCTCCTTCTCAGGAATCTAATCATTCCGGTACATCTGTAGGGAGCTCTGTTTCTCATAGGACCTCTGCCTCTCATAAAAGGGAGTCCTCTTATGAGAGGAAGTGCCAACTCCTTGAGTTTGAGAGAGCTAAGCTCAGAATCAAGAGAGAGCAATTGGCCTTAGATAGGGAATCCCTGGAGCTTCAGAGACAGTGGCGGCTGGTGACATTTGAAAGTTGTGGGGCGTAAAATTTGTGTGGGAGTGCACCGCGGCGAGCGAGTGTAGCGAGCGTGCCTGAAGAACCTAAGGGGGGTTCGCGGGGGTTTCTCCCCCCAAGAAATTTTTTCAAAAAGAGTGGGCAAACTGAGACATCTTAAGGATTTTGGGGGCCCCCGGCCCCCTGTTAGGAACAGCTTTGAATGTATGGTCCAGTTTCAGCTGTTTCATGCCCTCTTTGACCAGGTCACTGACAGTGCACAGCCATTCCTCCAAAATTCTAAATGTGTTTACATCTATAATATTCATGGATAGTGATGACATGTGTTTTCAATATTGCAACACAACAGCAGCTCACTAATATTAATGCAAATAATCTCTGTGACGCCCTCCCATTTCTCATATGTGTGTGAGGTACTGTTTTGATCCACGCGTTTCCGCACTAAGTGACTGTCTCCTCTTTAACGTTTGATTTCATCATTCAATCAATCAATCAATCAATCATGTCACTTATAAAGCGCACTACATACCCGCGAGGGTCTCAAGGCGCTGGGGGAAGAGGGGGGTGGTGCTGCTACTGATCGAAGAGCCAGGTCTTGAGGAGTCTTCTGAAGGCCAGTAGGTCTTGGGTCTGTCGGAGGTTGGTGGGGAGGGTGTTCCAGGTCTTGGCGGCGAGGTGGGAGAAGGATCTGCCGCCGGCGGTCGTTTTCCCGGATGCGGGGGACTGTGGCGAGGGCGAGGCTGGTCTAGCGGAGCTGGCGGGTGGGGTGTAGAAGCTGAGTCGTCTGTTGAGGTAGGCTGGTCCGGGAGTTGTGGAGTGCTTTGTGTGCGTGGGTGAGGAGCTTGAAGGTTATCCTCTTGTTGACAGGGAGCCAGTGCAGGTCTCTCAGGTGGGGTGTGATGTGGCTGCGTCGGGGGATGTCGAGGATAAGACGTGCAGAGGCGTTCTGGATGCGTTGCAGCCGTCTCAGGAGCTTAGCCGTCGTTCCTGCGTAGAGGGCGTTTCCGTAGTCCAGCCTGCTGGTGACGAGGGCCTGGGTGACTGTTTTTCTTGTTTCGGTGGGGATCCACTTGAAGATCCTGCGGAGCATTCGGAGGATGTTGAAGCAGGATGAGGAAACGGCGTTGACCTGCTTAGTCATGGAGAGGGTGGGGTCGAGGATGACCCCTAGGTTGCGTGACTTGGTCGGTGGGTGGCGGGGCTGTTCCCAGTGATGTTGGCCACCAGGAGTCGTCCCAGGCTGAAGGGTTGGAACCAAGGATGAGGACCTCCGTCTTGTCCGAGTTCAGCTTCAGGCGGCTGGTCCTCATCCATTCGGCGGCGGCCTTCATTCCTTCGTGGAGGTGGGCTTTGGCGGTGTGAGGGTCTTTGGTGAGGGAGAGGATCAGCTGGGTGTCGTCGGCGTAGGAGATGATGTTGAGGTTGTGCTGTCGGGCGACGTGGGCGAGGGTGCCATGTAGATGTTGAACAGCGTTGGGCTGAGGGAGGAGCCTTGGGGTACGCCGCAGATGATCTTGGTGGCCTTGGATCGGAAGGGGCGAGGCGGACGCTTTGTGTTCTGCCGGAAAGGAAGGATGTGGTCCAGTCCAGGGCCTTCTCTTGGATCCCGGCGTCGTGAAGGCGTGTTCGTAGTGTGTGGTGGCAGACCGTGTCGAAGGCGGCTGATAGGTCCAGGAGGATGAGGGCTGCTGTTTCTCCGTTGTCTAGCAGGGTCCTGATGTCATCGGTGGCGGCGATGAGGGCGGTTTCGGTGCTGTGGTTGCTGCGGAAGCCGGACTGGGAAGGGTCCAGGATGTTGTTCTCCTCGAGGTAGCGGGTCAGTTGTTTGTTGACGATTTTCTCGGTGACCTTCGCGGGGAACGGGAGCAGAGAGATGGGTCGGAAGTTCTTGAGGTCCTTGGGGTCTGCCTTGGGTTTCTTGAGTAAGGCGGTGATCTCGGCGTGCTTCCAGCTTTCCGGGAAGGTTTCTGTCTCGAAGGAGATGTTGATTATTTTCCGGAGATGGGGCGCGATGGCTGTACTGGCTTTGTTGAAGATGTGGTGAGGGCACGGGTCTAGCGGTGAACCGGAGTGGATGGTGTTCATGATCTCGCTGGTGTCCTCGTCGTTGATGTTGGTCCAGGAGAGCAGGCGGTTGGTGGTTGTGGGGGCAGTGGTCTCGGTGGTTGCCGGGGCGGTCGTGGTGTTGAAGCTGTCGTGGATGTCGGCGATTTTGCGGTGGAAGAAGGTGGCCAGTGAGTCGCACAGGTCTCGCGACGGCTGGATGTCGTTGGTGTTGGAGCTGGGGTTGGAGAGTTCCTTCACGATGTTGAAGAGCTCTTTGCTGTTGTGTGCGTTGTTGTCTAGGCGGTCTTTGAGTGAGGCCCTTTTGGCGGATCTGTTGAGGTGATGGTGACTGCGGGTGGCGCTCTTGTGGGCGGCGTAGCTGTCCGCTGTCCGTTCGTGGAGCCAGATCTTCTCCAGTTTTCGGCATGTTCGTTTGGAGGCCTGGAGGTCTTCGGTGAACCAGGTGGCTTTCTTGCTGGTGTGGCTGTTGGGCGGATTCTTGAGCGGGGCGAGGGTGTTGGCGCAGTCGTCGATCTACTTTCTGAGGTTGCGGGCGGCGGTATCGGGGTCGGAGGGTTCGGCGGGTGGGCTCAGGGCGAGGGTTGTGGTTAGCTGGTCTTCCGTGACTCTGCTCCAGCAGCGGCGAGGCATTTGTTCGGTGCGGTGGTGCGTGGTGGGCTTCCTGTAGGTGAAGTGGATGCAGTGGTGGTCAGTCCAGTGGGGTTCGGAGGTGTGGTTGAAGGAGACGTGTGGGCTTGCGGAAAAGATGGAGTCTAGCGTGTGGCCGGCGGCGTGGGTGGGTGTAGTCACGAGCTGTCTGAGTCCGAGGGTGGCAAGGTTGTCGATCAGGGTGGTGGAGTTGGTGTCCTTGCTGTTCTCGAGGTGGAAGTTCAGGTCCCCGAGGAGGATGTAGTCCGTGGAGGCGATGGCGTGTGTGCTGACGAAGTCAGCGATGGAATCGCTGAACTGTGGTCGGGGTCCGGGGGTCTGTAGATGAGGGTTCCTCTGAGGGTGGTGTTGGGATCGGTGTGGATCTGGAAGTGCATGTGTTCGGCGGTGCTGAGGGTGTCGTCGGTGTTGGTTGAGACTCTGAGGGTGTTCCTGTGGACGATGGCGATGCCTCCTCCGACTCCGTTGGTGCGGTCCCTGCGGGTGATCTTGTATCCGTCCGGGATGGCAATGGCGATGTCGGGGGCTGAAGCGGGATTCAGCCAGGTCTCCGTCAGGAATGCGACGTCTGGGGAGGTTGAGTCGAGAAGGTCCCAGAGTTCGATGGCGTGTTTGCGGGCGGAGCGGGTGTTGAGGAGGATGCATCTGAGGTAGTTGGGTTCTTTCCTGGGCGGTGGTTTGGCGGGGCGGGTGCTGGCGAAGCTGCAGTTCCGGCAGGTGAAGGGCCCTTGGGTGCGCTTCGGGGTGGCCTGGTAGCAGGCGTGATCTTTTCCGGGGTTGAGTGCGTGGAGGGTGCTGGCGTCGTATCGGCGTCTGTTGATGTGGCAGGCGTGGGGGATGCCCGGACCAGGGGGTCTGGCGCTGGGCGCGGTCACGGCGCGGACGGGCGCAGACGGGCTTGCCTTAGGCGCAGCGGCCACCATAAATGGGGAGGTGGGAGGGAGGAGCAGGGAATGGGGCAGCGAATGGGCAGTGAGGGGGCGGGGCCACAGGGGCGCAGCGGTGGGAAACAGGCACAGAAGGGAAAACGAGCACAATCAGGGCATCAAGGGGGCACAGAAAGGGAAAAAAAACGAGCACAATCAGGGGCAGCAAGGGGGCACAGAAAGAAAAAAACTAGCACAATCAGGGGCAGCAAGGGGGCACAGAAAGAAAAAACTAGCACAATCAGGGGCAGCAAGGGGGGCACAGAAAGGAAAAAACTAGCACAATCGGGGGCAGCAAGGGGGCACAGAAAGGAAAAAGCGAGCACAATCAGGGGCAGCAAGGGGGCACAGAAAGGAAAAACGAGCACAATCAGGGGCAGCAAGGGGGCACAGAAAGGAAAAAAAAACGAGCACAATCAGGGGCAGCAAGGGGGCACAGAAAGGAAAAACGAGCACAATCAGGGGCAGCAGCAGGGCACACAGACGGAGCTGTGTGGTGGGGAGCGACCTACCAGTCAAGGTCAGGGGTCGCTCTCTTCACCACGCAGCGGCAGCCATAAATGGGGAGGTGGGAGGGAGGAGCAGGGAATGGGGCAGCGAATGGGCAGTGAGGGGGCGGGGCCGCAGGCGCAGCGGCGGAAAACAGGCACAGAAGGGAAAACGAGCACAATCAGGGCATCAAGGGGGCACAGAAAGGAAAAAAAAACGAGCACAATCAGGGGCAGCAAGGGGGCACAGAAAGAAAAAAACTAGCACAATCAGGGGCAGCAAGGGGGCACAGAAAGGGAAAACGAGCACAATCAGGGGCAGCAAGGGGGCACAGAAAGGAAAACAACGAGCACAATCAGGGGCAGCAAGGGGGGCACAGAAAGGAAAAACGAGCACAATCAGGGGCAGCAAGGGGGCACAGAAAGGAAAAACGAGCACAATCAGGGGCAGCAAGGGGGGCACAGAAAGGAAAAAAACGAGCACAATCAGGGGCAGCAAGGGGGGCACAGAAAGGAAAAAAACGAGCACAATCAGGGGCAGCAAGGGGGGCACAGAAAGGAAAAACGAGCACAATCAGGGGCAGCAAGGGGGCACAGAAAGGAAAAACGAGCACAATCAGGGGCAGCAAGGGGGCACAGAAAGGAAAAAAAAGCGAGCACAATCAGGGGCAGCAAGGGGGCACAGAAAGGAAAAACGAGCACAATCAGGGGCAGCAAGGGGGCACAGAAAGGAAAAAACGAGCACAATCAGGGGCAGCAAGGGGGGCACAGAAAGGAAAAAACGAGCACAATCAGGGGCAGCAAGGGGGCACAGAAAGGAAAAACGAGCACAATCAGGGGCAGCAAGGGGGCACAGAAAGGAAAAAAAACGAGCACAATCAGGGGCAGCAGCAGGGCACACAGACGGAGCTGTGTGGTGGGGGAGCGACCTACCAGTCAAGGTCAGGGGTCACATGGGTTTTGAAGCAGTGCTGCCTTCAGGAAGACTTTTTTCATTCCTTTCACAGGCTGCATTAAGTAGCAGTGCTCCATTGTGCTCCTATGAGAAGGCCTTTCTTTTAAGGGTGGGCGGAATTTGCGTAGTCGCGCTACGCAAAGCTCCGCGAAACGGTAAAAAATCTCCGCGAGCACGCAAAAGTTCCGCGAACACGCGGAATTGCTTGTTCCGCCCGTTCGCGATGCTTTTTCCTGTTCGCGAACGCTGTTTGCGTGCTCGGGAGAAATATCTCGCGAACACGCATTTTGAAAGCGCGAACAAGCAAAAATTCCGCGAAGCCGCAGTATCGCGGAATTTTGGGTAATTCCGCGTTCTCCGCGGAACGCGAAATTACCCAAATTCCACAAATTCCGCGAGCGGAACGGAATTTACCACCCAGGCCTACTTTCTTTCTAGCGATGTTTAGCTTCGCAGTACAAAACGTCAAGCCTTCGTCATACCGGTCTCACTACTTTTATCTAAGGTGTTTTTTCCTTTGTGTTTTCCTTCTTAAGGTAGACTGCAGAGCATGTTATGCAGGCAGTGTGGTCTTACTAGTAAAAACGAAGCAAACAGGAACTCAGTCTATCCGCATCGGTTCGAATCTTGACACAATCCATGTCTGACCTTAAGTTTCACCTTGTGTGTATGTTGTCCATCTTCCCGTGTGGATTTGTGGACAGGTGCATTCACTCTGGTGAGATATACATCATTTGTCTTTCTGCCCTTATGTTGTTAGCGTGGGTTATCAAACTGCTCCCTGTTCTTAGAATGCAGGCCAGCAGCACTCAGAGTAAACTGTTTTTCTAACATGTCGTGTGCATGGTAGCAAAGTACGTGCACGTACCTGTCTTAATTATCTTTGAAAAGTTTCCTACTTGAAAGCAATTGTACCCACAGTGTGCGTTCAGTACCCGCTGATGTGTGGAGTGCACGCCATGTGCCACTCTGGAACAGAAGCAAAGGAAAGAGGATGTTTGCCCCTCTACAAGCAAAATTGATCAGTGCGCCAGTAAGTGAACATACTTTTAAACAAAATTAGTGCACTGAAAGCCCCTAACTAGGCCATCCGGATGCTCGGAGCCTTGTCCACCTCATTTGTCATCGAAAAGAAACAAGGCGGGCTACCAAGCACAGCAGCAGAGGAAAACTGCTTCTTTTTAACAATGGGCCAACTGTAATTATTCGCCTGTTTAATCCTCTTGGGGCTGGCATTTTCCTGGCCACAACCAAACAAAGGTATGAAAAAACGGAGCTATAGCGAAGCTGATATTTCTTTTCGGCTGCATTAAAAATGTCATAGCCCGCTTCCATTGTCCATGTTTTCGAATCAAAAGGTCACTTAGCTGCTGCATTTAAAGTGCACTTAATGTTTTCATTAAAACTCTGCGAAACCAGTGTGTGTCGTGTGGACTGTGTGTCGTGTGACGGTGAGCGCATTAACACTTGCTTATCCAGACACTTGCGAACGGTTAGGTTTAATTAACTCTACCACTGTTGAGAAACAGTACCTCTGATATGCTGTTAGTAGACACAAAAGCCGCGATGATAAGATTGCTCACTGTGGACATCTCTGCCGAACCAGGGATTCATTCTAAGCAGGGCAGATTCAGGCTTTCATCATTTTGAAGTTAGTAAAATGTACATGACTCTGCTCAGTTATTGGCACATATTTTCTCACATTGCTTGTATACTCCACTGGTATTTTAGGCCCGAGTATGACTAATGCAGATTTATGTACGAGGATACAGTGTGGCTGGAATTTACACTTCTGGCTGGTGACCCAGTACATAAATCCGGCTATTACAAGGCAATCACCACAGAATGGGGAATAACTGTGAAGACTGAGCTTTTCCTGGTCAAATTACACAAGGAATTGCCAATTCTGTGTAGACTACCGGTTCCGTTTATCACCTGCTCTAAGCAGTTGGTAAATCGGCGCAGGGGAGAAGGTTGCAGGTGTGTTGTGGGGTGGGGAGGGTGGCTGTGGGCAGGGGCGGATGCCGTGCAGAGGGAGCGGGAGTATTACATGCTCCTCCGTAACCACAGGGGGATGTCTTGAAATCCAGGTGCGCCATCCACAGGTGAGTTATCATTGAACGGACTGGCAGCCGCTCAGCAATATCTGTCTCCTTAACATGTAACCGGGTCCTAAACCGTACGTCAATGGAAAGGTGCTCTTCTCCTCAGGGCGCACACATGCTGCAGCAGTGACCAGAAGTGTATAGTAGACCTTACCGTACTTCTTCACCTTGAACTGGGTTGAAGAGTTGGCCTCGGGGGAGGAGGACTGCAAAACACACTTACACTTTTCAATGTCCCCGAATCCAATGCTGCTTTCCTCGAGCCAGAAGCTTCAGCTCCGAATGCACTTCACAGATAGCTCTGCCCCGGTAAGACCTTCCAGAGACAGACTCGGCGAGTACCTTGAGCCAGAGGTGGAGCGCTGAGCTCCCGCCTCCTGACTGAGAGCACACTGCGGCGGTCTCTGCCTTGGATTCCTGTCTCAAACTCTCTCATCTGTCTGCCTGCCACTGTCTCTTTATTACCTTTAACAAGTACGGCTATGTATTTCCAGTCGCGGCTCACGCTCGCAATACGCGCGGGGGTGGGGGCCGGGGGAGATTAAAATAAAAAAAAATAAAGAAAACTTACCTGACCGCCTCTGACTGCTCCTGAGCCGGGGTCCCGCGTTGGCGCCTTCAACATTACCTCTTCTTCTACAGGAACAGCCGCGTCACTGGTGTGGCAAACCCTCTCAGCCAATACTGACGCTGCTCCAGCAGCGCCAGGATTGGCTTAGCAGGGATACTCGCCGCCTGCCTGCCCATTAGGAGACCGAGGGTTGCGGCATTGATCAACCCTCGCTCTCCTAATGCGCAGCCGCCAGCCAGACTCAACACTAGTGCGCATGACTGGGCTGGTCGGAAAAATTCTCTGACCTAAACCCAGCATGCGCACTTGTGCTGCTGTCTGCTGTGCGCTCCGCGCCACCCCCTGGCCTGACAATGCATGTCAGTCAGGTGAGTCAGCATGATGCCGGACCGCCCACCCCCTTCAGACTCTGAAGGGGGTGGGCGGTCCGGCATCATGCTGACTGACATGCATTGTCAGTTTACTACAGTTAGAGCCGCCGAGGGAGCTGCGGGCGCGGGCGGCTTGTGAGTCAACGCCCCAGCGCCCTAATGGATGCACCGCCACTGTTCAGAGAGCTTCTAAAAAGTTGGGGCTAGAGCCCCATGGTGGCAGCAACAGTGTCCCTAGGAGTAGAGAACATACTCATGACCATAGGAACCTGAACAAAATTGTCCCTCCCTACCAGAGTGGGGATGACATCCACAAATGGATAACTGCACTGGAGAGGGCCTGTAAGGTACAGAGGGTCCCTCAGGAGCAGTGGGCAGCAATCTTGTGGCTCTCCTTTGCAGACAAAGGTAGAGACACGCTCCTCACTGTTAGAGAAGAGGATGCTGATAATTACAAAGTCTTGAAGACTGCTCTGATTGATGGGTTTGGCTTAACCACTGAGCAATACATGATCAAGTTCAGAGATACCCGAAAGGCACAGACTCAAGACTGGGTTGACTTTGTAGATTGTGCTACTAAGGCTCTGGAAGGTTGGATACATGGCAGCAAGGTGCATGACTTTTTAGGATTGTACAATTTGATTAAGAGGGAGCAGATCCTTAATTGTCAAAACCAGCTTTTACACCAGTAGCTGGTGGACTCTGATCTGACCTCTCCCCAAGAATTGGGAAAGAAGGCAGACAAATGGGTCAGAACCAGAGTAAAGCCAAAGAATCAGGGTGGTGACCAGAAGAAAGATTCTTCCAAAAACCAAGAGAAAGGTGGGGATAAATCAAAAGATAAATCCACTACCGGGCCCCAAAAGTCCTCTTCTGGGGTGGGTCCCAAACTCCTTCCTCCCCTGAAAAGAAACCTTATTGCCATATATGTAAGAAGCCTGGCCACTGGAAAAATGACCCCAGTTGCCCTAAGGCCAGCAATAAGGAAAATGTTCCTCCCAGCAATACTACCACTCCTCCTGGTACTACAAGTAGTAATCCCCCAGGTGGTAGTAATGCACCCAAAAAGTTAGGAGGGTTCTTATGGGGAACTGAGGTGGACCATGGATTAGAAAGGTCCCCCTCTCAGGCCTCCTCAGTCTGTGATGGTGGCATGGGATTTGCCACTTTTACTGTCAGTCCTAATTCTTTGGGCAAGTACAGACAGGAGCCACTGATAAATAGTCAGAAAGCTTTGGCATTCAGAGACACAGGGGCTAGTGTCACCATGGTGACAGGGAAACTAGTCCCCCCTCAACAGCTTTTACCTGAGTTTAAGTACCAGGTGACCAACATTGATGGTATTAGAACAGATCATCCAATGGCCATAGTCAATCTCAGCTGGGTAGGGGTCACTGACCCAAAGAGAGTGGCAGTGTCCCCAAACTTGCCTGTAGATTGCCTGTTGGGCAATGATCTGGAAATTTCAGCCCGGGCTGAAGTTGAATACCAGGCTCATTTAAGAATGTTAGGCCTCCCTGAGAAAGTTGGTGGGGCTCTTAGGGCCTCAGCCCAATCCCAGGGAAATTTTGGAGTGATGGAGCCTGAAAGAATGGCCCACTCTACTCCACCAGAGAGCAGAAGGGTTGAAGAAAAGTCTTCTACCCCCCAGACTATAGGTAAGGGTCAGCTTCCTCAGGGAACCGATCCTACCCCTAGTGAAGGAACTGCCCCAGAGGTGGTCAGGCCTGGCCTGGCAACACCCCTGATGGCAGGGGACCGTTCCAAGGTGGCACCCAGTCTGGAGCCGGTATCCTGCCCCTCTCTACCCTACATCAATCAGCCTAGGGCTGCAGAGGTCAGGGAGGTCAGTGGACCCCTAAAGACCCACTGCCCAGAGGAACCCCCCATTAACCGATTAGGGGCACCCAGTCTAGTAGCCCTAGCCAGGTGAAAATTCCTCAACCCACTGAGGGATCCCTCTTACCATTGGATAGGGACCACCCCCAGATGGACTCTGTTGGGCAAAGGCAAACCTGGGACCAAGTGGTTCCAAACCTACCATGTCCCCCCAGTGTTCCAACCAAAGGGACCCAACGCCCAGCTGTAGGCAGCCAGAGGTTGACCCTTAGGGCCAGATACAACTCAGTCATGGAAAGAAAGGCCTCCATGGTGACCAGTGATCTGAGGAAGCTGAGGCCAACTTTATTAGGGCCTCACTTCTCTACTCAGACACCCCCAGCCTTTTACTTTGCCAAAACACCCTACAGGTAGAAATCCCAACTTTTGGAGACCATCCAATACCCTTAGGGGTAGGGACTGCTTAGTGGACCATAAGACAGGGGGTATCCATGCTAGTGCAGGATCTTCCTTATATGGCCACTTAGTCAATAAAGGCTCAACGGGACAAGGTTAGCCTTATCTCCTTTCGTTTGGGGAGGGGGTTATGTAGGAAGGTGGAATCTGACTGTATGGTTACCCCCACTTTTTTCTGGTGATTTGCTGGTTTTTGACTAGTCTGACTGGGATCCTGCTAATCAGGACCCCAGTCTATCTGCTTTCTCCATAAATTGGTTGATAATGTACTTTAGGTACACTCCAGATTGGATTCTGGGGTACCCTTATAAGTCCCTAGTATATGGTATACTATGTACCCAGGGCATAGGTATCCCAGAGGCCTCCCAGGGGCTGCAGCATGTATTATGCCACCCCTGAGAGACCATTTAAAATGACACAACAGGTCTGCTACAGCAGCCTGTGTAAGGTGGTGCATGTACCCCTTACTTAGATATAGGTTCACTATATCTATTCTAATCACTGCACATATAAACCTATCAGTCACCCCTATGGCAGGCCTTATCAATCCTGAAGGCAGGGTGCTGGGTTTTATGTGAGAGGGTGCCCATGCATGAGCAGAGCCCCTCTGCAGCCTTCGGAACCTATATTCCGGGGTTGTTTGTGTTGCAGCCAACCATATATACTTAAGTGCATTATAACCTCGCGGCAAATGCTAACTTTAAAATGGCTGCATGGAAACATGTCGTGTTTGGTGTCAAACACCTTGGAATCATACCTCCACACCAGTAACTGGTGTGGGAGGTATGATTCCACCCTCCTAGAGGGAGAAATATGACAACACCGGTACACCCGGTACCAGCTTTCTTGACCCCGGCATCACAAAATGGATGCTGCCAGCCACAGACACACGTCTGCCCTCCTGCTGCTGGACGAAACTCCGGCAGGGGAAGGTTTGACAATAGGTTTCCTGTCACAGGGAGGTGTGACCACCTCCCAGACAGGCTTTAGTGTATTGGGGCTCGGTGGGTGCCCTCTGAGAGTGCTTTGATGTCTGCACTGGGGGCACATTTGGTGTCCCTGTACATAGTCCAGCTCAAACCGGTTGCAGGAGCCATTAGCTCCTGCTCTGGCATGAAACTGGACATAGGTGTAGCCACCCCTCTGTCCTGACCCTCCCATAGGTGGGTCCCCAGAATTTGTCCCACCCCTTCCTTGGGTATAAAAGAGGAACCCCTGACTACAGGACTTTGGATATACCTGGACTAAACTCTGCTACAGTAACCAAGTAACTTTTGATGATCTACACTTCGTTGGACGACAGAAGAATCTCCCTTGGAGTAAAGGAGGTACTCCCCTGCTGAGCAGGCACCTAAACGCATCTGACTGGTTTGCATCTACGAAGCTCCTGAAGGACTCTGAAGATTTCTGCAACACAGGAAGTGGGTTTCCGAGGTCTCTGAGGTCGATCTGCGCTCTCAGCAATTCTGAGGCCCGTATCCCTCGTGAGGACCGTGAAACCCGTACCCCTGAGCACCTTGTACATTTGCAGCAGCATATGCTTTTCGGCAATCCCTGAAGCTGTGTTTTGGTCTACTTGTAGTCCTGACCCCGAGCAGTAATTCCACTGAAGATTTCCGGCCTACACTCCACAAGTTTTCCGTGGGCTGGTATTTAGTGATTCAGCTCGAGGTCCCTTTGCGATCCATGGTCCGTTGGCCTGTGGGTCCCTGTGAAGGTAACTTTAACTTTCAGTGGGCTTCCCTGGTTGCTCCATACGTGCCCTGACTCTCCATCGCTTGGAGAGTCCCCAGGACCTTGCTGGTCCTCACAGAAGCATCTTTCCTCTGACCGCGTTGGTTGCCGTTGCCAAGGCTTGTTGGTGTTCAATCCGGACACTGATCCCCCAGCACTCGACATCCTTCGTGGGACAGCTCACCTCCAGACTTTGGTCATCGTCAGCGCCTCCTGGTCGTGGCTGCAGAGTCAAGCTTCACTTCTTCTCACCTGAAGCACCCGACATCGGGGGGCATTCGATTGCTCCGCTCCTGGTCACGTGAAGTGACCCAGACTTTGTCCCCTCTGCTTTCAGGTTCTTCTCATCTCCGATCCAGGCTTGGATCACACCGGACACTTTTCTTCTCCACGACAGCAGTACTTTTTCGCATCACGCCATTGAAAACGACGAGGGTTTCCGACACCACTTGACCCCTATGCATCCGGCTCCTCTGGGATAGGTAAAACGGGTACCTCGGTACTCTCAAGGGTGCTGGCCTTAGAACCTTCTATGTTTAGCTGGGTTTGCCTAAAGTCCTCTCCTAAGTGTCCTTAATCTTTAAATTTCCAACCGCGACTTTCCCATAGAGTTGTACGGAGCTCGCGCCTGTGTTCACACACTGCACCCGTCCTCCGTGGGTTCCCTGTGTCACTACCTTGGGTGGTTCCTTGGGGTCCCAGTGATTCTACGTGCTCTAGGCACTGTGTCTAGTCAAGTCGTGGTTCTTATACCACTTTCTTAGTATATGGTTTGGTCTCCCCCTGGAGCCCACTGTGTATTGTGCTATTTACTGTTGTTCTAGTGATTTAATATTGCGTGCCTTGTTCTCTAATCTCATAAAGAGGTTAGTAGAGAGTGTTTAGTAATAAATACATATATTTTATATATACCTTGTGTGGTTCTCCTTTCATTTGGTCATTCAGGAGGTTATATACTGGTAAAACAAGCTGCTTTACATTCCTTTGAGACTTAGCCTGAAGGCTGCTCTCCATAGCTACCACTAGGATAGCTTTCAATAAGGGTTGTCTTTAACCTAATCATCAATAAAGGTCGTTTGGACTGGTGCAAGGTGCCCACTTTAATTAGTGGACAGCATATACCAGGCCAACTTCTCACGAGTTACAACATTTCGATGTTAAATGATGTGGCATACTAGGTACTGATTCCGTGTTATCTCCCAGTCTGTTTTTTAGCTTCACAACGCGGCGATTTTTTTTTAAAGCGCACTTTGTATTTACTTGGTTTCCTGGTCATGTGCCGCGTCATGTGATCAAGCTCGCGTGAAGTGAGCGAAACGCGTCATGGCAGGCACTATGGCTGAACAATTTTGGATTATGCTGGAATAAAAACTTAACACTGCATTTGCAGAACATCGGAGTTGTTTGAAGTTCTTTTGGAGATTTCGTTGAGGTCCGTGCCTGGGTGCTCTGCCGAAGGAGTGGCAGACTGGGAGTTGGAGTTTGTTAATATATATATATATATATATAATTCACTGAAAAAACCATAGGTTTCAGGCACGTTATAGTTAGAAATTAGCATTTAAAAAACCTTAGAAATTCACTGAAAAAACCATAGGTTTCAGGGACGTTATAGTTAGAAATTAGCATTTAAAAAACCTTAGAAATTCACTGAAAAAACCATAGGTTTCAGGGACGTTATATTTAGTTGGAGATTTCACTCGTACAAAACCAGAGAAATTCCACCGTTATAGTTAGTTCAGCTAACTATAACTCGCGCCCCCGCAATGCACTGCTGATGACGTCACATATTACATCATTCATGACATGGTCAGTGACATCACTGATGACATCTCAAATGACATCACTGATGACATCATCCACATGATAATCTGATGCACCTCCTCATACCCTAATATAACCTTTGATACACCCACTCTGAAATACAGACTACCATTTTCGAAACCGTAGACAGACCAATACCAGTTAGTACATACCCACTCACTAATTCCTAGGTCTACACACACATCCACTCATTCACCCATACAGTCACTCATACATGCAGTCAACCATCAATACGGCATTATCATATACACTCACATATCTATACAGACACTCACACACCGCCACTCATCCATAGAGTTACTCACACACCTAGTCAGTCATGCAAAGAATCAATCACACTCCCATTTACTCACCTATACAGTTATACACACACCACCTCACTTATTCAAATATATACTAACACATACTTACACTCTTATACGATAACTAATACAAGCACACACTGATCCATACAGCCACTCTCACAATCACTCACTCTCACATAGTCATTTATACACTCCAACACTCAGATATACTGCCTTTCACATATGCAGTTACTCACACATGTACCACTGAGGCATCCATTCACTCACCAACACACCCATACACACACTCACCCACCCATACAGCCCTTCACAGATGCACTCTTGAACCCATACACCCAGTGAATCATCCACTCACACATCTATGCACAGAGTCACACCCCACACTCACCCACACAGACACTCAGGCACCCATACAGATACTCAGACAACCAATCAATAACCCATATAGATACTCATTTAGCTACTCACCAACCCATGCAACCGCTTACACACCAACTGACAAACTAAACTGTGTGAATGTCTGTATCAGTCACTAACCCATGCATTCAGTAAAACACATTTAATCACTCACTTATACAGTCAGTCACGCACCTACTAAATCATCCATCTAGACACTTATACACCCACTCATTTTTCAATACACCTTGGCATATATATATATAAAACATATTTAAACTTTACAGAAACACATAGTCACTGGATGATGTCATCAGTGATGTCATTTGAGATGTCATCAGTGATGTCATCAGTGATGTCACTGACCATGTCATGAATGATGTAATATGTGACGTTATCAGCAGTGCATTGCGGGGGCGCGAGTTATAGTTAGCTGAACTAACGTTAACGGTGGAATTTCTCTGGTTTTGTACGAGTGAAATCTCCAACTAATTATAACGTCCCTGAAACCTATGGTTTTTTCAGTGAATTTCTAAGGTTTTTTAAATGCTAATTTCTAACTATAACGTGCCTGAAACCTATGGTTTTTTCAGTTAATTTAAAAGATTTTTTAAATGCAAATTTTTATCTATAACGTCCCTATTAAGTCCCCTTGAATCCTGAGGGCCCTGGGGACCAACTAGCCCACCAGCTACCTCCAGTAAGCGCCACAGAGCTGCGTTGCAGAGTGGTGTAAAAAGGGGGCGTGGCCTTGGAACACCGCTCTGCAACGCAGCTCCCTGGCACTTACTGGAGGTACCTGGTGGGC
Source organism: Calotriton arnoldi (assembly GCA_963921515.1). Classification (NCBI taxonomy): domain Eukaryota; kingdom Metazoa; phylum Chordata; class Amphibia; order Caudata; family Salamandridae; genus Calotriton; species Calotriton arnoldi. Next base: position 255,626 of record CAWUFW010014430.1, read on the forward strand.
TAGTTGGCCCCCAGGGACCCTCAGAATTCAAGGGGACTTAATCCCCCAGCCTAAAACATGCCACAGGGCGTGTTTGCACAGTGGTGAAGGCAGGGGGCGGGGCCTGATGTGACGAGTGTGCAAACGCGCCCATGGCGCGTTTTAAGTTGGGGGATTAAGTCCCCTTAAGTCCTGAGGGTCCCTGAGGTCCAACTAGCCCACCAGGTACCTCCAGTAAGCGCCACAGAGCTACATTGCAGAGAGGTGTAAAAAGGGGCGTGGCCTCGGACCACCTCTCTGCAACGCAGCCCTGTGGCGCTTATTTGAAGTACCTGGTGGGCTAGTTGGCCCCCAGTGACCCTCAGGATTTAAGGGGACTTAATCCCCCAACTTAAAACACACCACAGGGCGTGTTTGCACACTTGTCACATCAGGCCCCGCCCCCTGCCTTCACCACTGTGCAAACGCACCTCGTGGCGCGTTTTAGTTGGGGATTAAGTCCCCTTGAGTCCTAAGGGTCCCTGGGGCCAACTAGCCCACCAGGTACCTCCAGTAAGCGCCACAGGGCTGTGTTGCAGAGAGGTGGTCCGAGGCCACGCCCCTTTTTACACCTCTCTGCATTGCAGCTCTGTGGCGCTTACTGGAGGTACCTGGTGGGCTAGTTGGCCCCCAGGGACCCTCAGGATTCAAAGGGACTTAATCCCCCAATTTAAAACGCACCACGGGGCGCGTTTGCACACGCCAGTAGGTAATATATATATTGTATCCCCGTGAACAAGATCTCGGCTGAGATCGAAACGCGTAGGGGTGTGCTGACTCTTTATGATTAAATAAAAGCACCGTGGAACCGCATTGGAGGCATTGGCATGATTATTACCTTACGATAATAATGGAACTGTGAGTGCGGAGAGGATTTCCTTTTGGGAAAAGTGTTTGGCGATTGGTAACGGCCTGGTCCGGCCGTACTCGAAACGTACCGCCGCAGATGCGCCCAAATGGTCAAACAATGGGACCATGCAGGAAATGATATATATATATATATATATATATATCATGAAACCAATAGAATCTTCTGAATGGCTTTACCCCATTGTTTTGGCCAAGAAGGCCAATGGAAAAATTTGCACGCACGTTGATTTAAGAGCATTTGGGTTGATCGTCACCTGCTTCTGCACTTTAATGAAAAGTTGATGTGTGTGAAAAGTGCTGAGTATTTCTCTTTATTAGATATATGGTGGGCCTATCATGAGGTACAGTTACACCCTGAGTCTTAGCACCTCACCTTATTTGTTACCCCTGAATGTGTATCTCAATTTGCGTGTTTGCCCTTTGGTCTAGCCTCTGTTTCTGTAGTTTTCCAACGCATTATACAAAAGTTGTTGGGTGGTCTGGAGAATCACATTTTTCCAAGACAATATCCTGGTATGGGGCTCAAATAAGTTAAAGCATGACAAAGTATTATGGAAAACGCTTGCAAATTTGGAAGATACAGGCCTCACTGTGGGTATTGACAAATGCAAGTTTTGTGTGAAGGAGGTGGAAAATCTTGGCCACACATGGTCTTGTAATGAGGTGAAGCTGAAGCAAAAACTAGTGAAAGCTATTGAAAGGTCACCTTCTTCGGTTGACGTAGTCGACCATTTCTCCGACTGCACTCAACCTCTGGCAGTGTTGATGAAGAAAGGTGTAATATTTGTGTGGTCGCTGGAGTGTCAATAAGCCTTATGGATATAAAAATGCACTACTGGTGCTGTTATGTTCAAGCTATTGAATCCACAGGGCAAAACAATCTTTCCCACCAATCCCAGTTCATATGAGAATTGTGTGGTGATTTGATGCAGGCCGAAGGTGAATTTCAGAGAATGATAGGATTCACGTCACATACCCTGAGAGATGCTGAGAGCACATATTCCACCACAGTGAAGTGAAGCATTGACCTGTTGATGGGGTGTGCAAGAGTTTAGGATTCACGTCACATACCCTGAGAGATGCTGAGAGCACATATTCCACTACAGTGAAGTGAAGCCTTGACCTGTTGATGGGGTGTGCAAGAGTTTAGGATTCACGTCACGTACCCTGAGAGATGCTGAGAGCACATATTCCACCACAGTGAAGTGAAGCATTGACCTGTTGATGGGGTGTACAAGAGTTTAGGATTCACGTCACATACCCTGAGAGATGCTGAGAGCACATATTCCACCACAGTGAAGTGAAGCATTGACCTGTTGATGTGGTGTACAAGAGTTTAGGATTCACGTCACATATCCTGATCTATGCTGAGAGCACATATTCCACCACCGTGAAGTGAAGCATTGACCTGTTGATGGGGTGTGCAAGAGTTTAGGATTCACGTCACATACCCTGAGAGATGCTGAGAGCACATATTCCACCACAGTGAAGTGAAGCATTGACCTGTTGATGGGGTGTGCAAGAGTTTAGGATTCACGTCACATACCTTGATCTATGCTGAGAGCACATATTCCACCACAGTGAAGTGAAGCATTGACCTGTTGATGGGGTGTGCAAGAGTTTAGGATTCACGTCACATACCCTGAGAGATGCTGAGAGCACATATTCCACCACAGTGAAGTGAAGGATTGACCTGTTGATGGGGTGTGCAAGAGTTTAGGATTCACGTCACATACCCTGAGAGATGCTGAGAGCACATATTCCACCACAGTGAAGTGAAGCATTGACCTGTTGATGGGGTGTGCAAGAGTTTAGGATTCACATCACATACCCTGAGAGATGCTGAGAGCACCTATTCCACCACAGTGAAGTGAAGCATTGACCTGTTGATGGGGTGTGCAAGAGTTTAGGATTCACGTCACATACCTTGATCTATGCTGAGAGCACATATTCCACTACACTGAAGTGAAGCATTGACCTGTTGATGGGGTGTGCAAGAGTTTAGGATTCACGTCACATACCCTGAGAGATGCTGAGAGCACCTATTCCACCACAGTGAAGTGAAGCATTGACCTGTTGATGGGGTGTGCAAGAGTTTAGGATTCACGTCACATACCCTGAGAGATGCTGAGAGCACCTATTCGACCACAGTGAAGTGAAGCATTGACCTGTTGATGGGGTGTGCAAGAGTTTAGGATTCACGTCACATACCTTGATCTATGCTGAGAGCACATATTCCACTACACTGAAGTGAAGCATTGACCTGTTGATGGGGTGTGCAAGAGTTTAGGATTCACGTCACATACCCTGAGAGATGCTGAAAGCACATATTCCACCACAGTGAAGTGAAGCATTGACCTGTTGATGGGGTGTGCAAGAGTTTAGGATTCACGTCACATACCCTGAGAGATGCTGAGAGCACATATTCCACCACAGTGAAGTGAAGCATTGACCTGTTGATGGGGTGAACAAGAGTTTAGGATTCACGTCACATACCCTGAGAGATGCTGAGAGCACATATTCCACCACAGTGAAGTGAAGCATTGACCTGTTGATGGGGTGTGCAAGAGTTTAGGATTCACGTCACATACCCTGAGAGATGCTGAGAGCACATATTCCACCACAGTGAAGTGAAGCATTGACCTGTTGATGGGGTGTGCAAGAGTTTAGGATTCACGTCACATACCTTGATCTATGCTGAGAGCACATATTCCACTACACTGAAGTGAAGCATTGACCTGTTGATGGGGTGTGCAAGAGTTTAGGATTCACGTCACATACCCTGAGAGATGCTGAGAGCACATATTCCACCACAGTGAAGTGAAGCATTGACCTGTTGATGGGGTGTGCAAGAGTTTAGGATTCACGTCACATACCCTGAGAGATGCTGAGAGCACCTATTCCACCACCGTGAAGTGAAGCATTGACCTGTTGATGGGGTGTGCAAGAGTTTAGGATTCACGTCACATACCTTGATCTATGCTGAGAGCACATATTCCACTACACTGAAGTGAAGCATTGACCTGTTGATGGGGTGTGCAAGAGTTTAGGATTCACGTCACATACCCTGAGAGATGCTGAGAGCACATATTCCACCACAGTGAAGTGAAGCATTGACCTGTTGATGGGGTGTGCAAGAGTTTAGGATTCACGTCACATACCCTGAGAGATGCGGAGAGCACATATTCCACCACAGTGAAGTGAAGCATTGACCTGTTGATGGGATGTACAAGATTTTAGGATTCACGTCACATATCCTGATCTATGCTGAGAGCACATATTCCACCACCGTGAAGTGAAGCATTGACCTGTTGATGGGGTGTGCAAGAGTTTAGGATTCACGTCACATACCCTGAGAGATGCTGAGAGCACATATTCCACCACAGTGAAGTGAAGCATTGACCTGTTGATGGGGTGTACAAGAGTTTAGGATTCACGTCACATATCCTGATCTATGCTGAGAGCACATATTCCACCACCGTGAAGTGAAGCATTGACCTGTTGATGGGGTGTGCAAGAGTTTAGGATTCACGTCACATACCCTGAGAGATGCTGAGAGCACATATTCCACCACAGTGAAGTGAAGCATTGACCTGTTGATGGGGTGTACAAGAGTTTAGGATTCACGTCACATACCTTGATCTATGCTGAGAGCACATATTCCACCACAGTGAAGTGAAGCATTGACCTGTTGATTGGGTGTGCAAGAGTTTAGGATTCACGTCACATACCCTGAGAGATGCTGAGAGCACATATTCCACCACAGTGAAGTGAAGCATTGACCTGTTGATGGGGTGTGCAAGAGTTTAGGATTCACGTCACATACCTTGATCTATGCTGAGAGCACATATTCCACCACAGTGAAGTGAAGCATTGACCTGTTGATGGGGTGTGCAAGAGTTTAGGATTCACGTCACATACCCTGAGAGATGCTGAGAGCACATATTCCACCACAGTGAAGTGAAGCATTGACCTGTTGATGTGGTGTGCAAGAGTTTAGGATTCACGTCACATACCCTGAGAGATGGTGAGAGCACATATTCCACCACAGTGAAGTGAAGCATTGACTTGTTGATGGGGTGTGCAAGAGTTTAGGATTCACGTCACATACCCTGAGAGATGCTGAGAGCACCTATTCCACCACAGTGAAGTGAAGCATTGACCTGTTGATGGGGTGTGCAAGAGTTTAGGATTCACGTCACATACCCTGAGAGATGCTGAGAGCACATATTCCACCACAGTGAAGTGAAGCATTGACCTGTTGATGGGGTGAACAAGAGTTTAGGATTCATGTCACATACCCTGAGAGATGCTGAGAGCACATATTCCACCACAGTGAAGTGAAGCATTGACCTGTTGATGGGGTGAACAAGAGTTTAGATTCACGTCACATACCCTGAGAGATGCTGAGAGCACATATTCCACCACAGTGAAGTGAAGCATTGACCTGTTGATGGGGTGTGCAAGAGTTTAGGATTCACGTCACATACCCTGAGAGATGCTGAGAGCACATATTCCACCACAGTGAAGTGAAGCATTGACCTGTTGATGGGGTGTGCAAGAGTTTAGGATTCACGTCATATACCTTGATATATGCTGAGAGCACATATTCCACTACACTGAAGTGAAGCATTGACCTGTTGATGGGGTGTGCAAGAGTTTAGGATTCACGTCACATACCCTGAGAGATGCTGAGAGCACATATTCCACCACAGTGAAGTGAAGCATTGACCTGTTGATGGGGTGTGCAAGAGTTTAGGATTCACGTCACATACCCTGAGAGATGCTGAGAGCACCTATTCCACCACCGTGAAGTGAAGCATTGACCTGTTGATGGGGTGTGCAAGAGTTTAGGATTCACGTCACATACCTTGATCTATGCTGAGAGCACATATTCCACTACACTGAAGTGAAGCATTGACCTGTTGATGGGGTGTGCAAGAGTTTAGGATTCACGTCACATACCCTGAGAGATGCTGAGAGCACATATTCCACCACAGTGAAGTGAAGCATTGACCTGTTGATGGGATGTACAAGATTTTAGGATTCACGTCACATATCCTGATCTATGCTGAGAGCACATATTCCACCACCGTGAAGTGAAGCATTGACCTGTTGATGGGGTGTGCAAGAGTTTAGGATTCACGTCACATACCCTGAGAGATGCTGAGAGCACATATTCCACCACAGTGAAGTGAAGCATTGACCTGTTGATGGGGTGTACAAGAGTTTAGGATTCACGTCACATATCCTGATCTATGCTGAGAGCACATATTCCACCACCGTGAAGTGAAGCATTGACCTGTTGATGGGGTGTGCAAGAGTTTAGGATTCACGTCACATACCCTGAGAGATGCTGAGAGCACATATTCCACCACAGTGAAGTGAAGCATTGACCTGTTGATGGGGTGTACAAGAGTTTAGGATTCACGTCACATACCTTGATCTATGCTGAGAGCACATATTCCACCACAGTGAAGTGAAGCATTGACCTGTTGATTGGGTGTGCAAGAGTTTAGGATTCACGTCACATACCCTGAGAGATGCTGAGAGCACATATTCCACCACAGTGAAGTGAAGCATTGACCTGTTGATGGGGTGTGCAAGAGTTTAGGATTCACGTCACATACCTTGATCTATGCTGAGAGCACATATTCCACCACAGTGAAGTGAAGCATTGACCTGTTGATGGGGTGTGCAAGAGTTTAGGATTCACGTCACATACCCTGAGAGATGCTGAGAGCACATATTCCACCACAGTGAAGTGAAGCATTGACCTGTTGATGTGGTGTGCAAGAGTTTAGGATTCACGTCACATACCCTGAGAGATGGTGAGAGCACATATTCCACCACAGTGAAGTGAAGCATTGACTTGTTGATGGGGTGTGCAAGAGTTTAGGATTCACGTCACATACCCTGAGAGATGCTGAGAGCACCTATTCCACCACAGTGAAGTGAAGCATTGACCTGTTGATGGGGTGTGCAAGAGTTTAGGATTCACGTCACATACCCTGAGAGATGCTGAGAGCACATATTCCACCACAGTGAAGTGAAGCATTGACCTGTTGATGGGGTGAACAAGAGTTTAGGATTCATGTCACATACCCTGAGAGATGCTGAGAGCACATATTCCACCACAGTGAAGTGAAGCATTGACCTGTTGATGGGGTGAACAAGAGTTTAGATTCACGTCACATACCCTGAGAGATGCTGAGAGCACATATTCCACCACAGTGAAGTGAAGCATTGACCTGTTGATGGGGTGTGCAAGAGTTTAGGATTCACGTCACATACCCTGAGAGATGCTGAGAGCACATATTCCACCACAGTGAAGTGAAGCATTGACCTGTTGATGGGGTGTGCAAGAGTTTAGGATTCACGTCATATACCTTGATATATGCTGAGAGCACATATTCCACTACACTGAAGTGAAGCATTGACCTGTTGATGGGGTGTGCAAGAGTTTAGGATTCACGTCACATACCCTGAGAGATGCTGAGAGCACATATTCCACCACAGTGAAGTGAAGCATTGACCTGTTGATGGGGTGTGCAAGAGTTTAGGATTCACGTCACATACCCTGAGAGATGCTGAGAGCACCTATTCCACCACCGTGAAGTGAAGCATTGACCTGTTGATGGGGTGTGCAAGAGTTTAGGATTCACGTCACATACCTTGATCTATGCTGAGAGCACATATTCCACTACACTGAAGTGAAGCATTGACCTGTTGATGGGGTGTGCAAGAGTTTAGGATTCACGTCACATACCCTGAGAGATGCTGAGAGCACATATTCCACCACAGTGAAGTGAAGCATTGACCTGTTGATGGGGTGTGCAAGAGTTTAGGATTCACGTCACATACCCTGAGAGATGCTGAGAGCACATATTCCACCACAGTGAAGTGAAGCATTGACCTGTTGATGGGGTGTGCAAAAGTTTAGGATTCACGTCACATACCCTGAGAGATGCTGAGAGCACATATTCCACCACAGTGAAGTGAAGCATTGACCTGTTGATGGGGTGTACAAGAGTTTAGGATTCACGTGACATATCCTGATCTATGCTGAGAGCACATATTCCACCACCGTGAAGTGAAGCATTGACCTGTTGATGGGGTGTGCAAGAGTTTAGGATTCACGTCACATACCCTGAGAGATGCTGAGAGCACATATTCCACCACAGTGAAGTGAAGCATTGACCTGTTGATGGGGTGTACAAGAGTTTAGGATTCACGTCACATATCCTGATCTATGCTGAGAGCACATATTCCACCACCTTGAAGTGAAGCATTGACCTGTTGATTGGGTGTGCAAGAGTTTAGGATTCACGTCACATACCCTGAGAGATGCTGAGAGCACATATTCCACCACAGTGAAGTGAAGCATTGACCTGTTGATGGGGTGTACAAGAGTTTAGGATTCACGTCACATACCTTGATCTATGCTGAGAGCACATATTCCACCACAGTGAAGTGAAGCATTGACCTGTTGATGGGGTGTGCAAGAGTTTAGGATTCACGTCACATACCCTGAGAGATGCTGAGAGCACATATTCCACCACAGTGAAGTGAAGCATTGACCTGTTGATGGGGCGTGCAAGAGTTTAGGATTCACGTCACATACCTTGATCTATGCTGAGAGCACATATTCCACTACACTGAAGTGAAGCATTGACCTGTTGATGGGGTGTGCAAGAGTTTAGGATTCACGTCACATACCTTGATCTATGCTGAGAGCACATATTCCACTACACTGAAGTGAAGCATTGACCTGTTGATGGGGTGTGCAAGAGTTTAGGATTCACGTCACATACCCTGAGAGATGCTGAGAGCACATATTCCACCACAGTGAAGTGAAGCATTGACCTGTTGATGGGGTGTGCAAGAGTTTAGGATTCACGTCACATACCCTGAGAGATGCTGAGAGCACCTATTCCACCACCGTGAAGTGAAGCATTGACCTGTTGATGGGGTGTGCAAGAGTTTAGGATTCACGTCACATACCTTGATCTATGCTGAGAGCACATATTCCACTACACTGAAGTGAAGCATTGACCTGTTGATGGGGTGTGCAAGAGTTTAGGATTCACGTCACATACCCTGAGAGATGCTGAGAGCACATATTCCACCACAGTGAAGTGAAGCATTGACCTGTTGATGGGGTGTGCAAGAGTTTAGGATTCACGTCACATACCCTGAGAGATGCTGAGAGCACATATTCCACCACAGTGAAGTGAAGCATTGACCTGTTGATGGGGTGTGCAAGAGTTTAGGATTCACGTCACATACCCTGAGAGATGCTGAGAGCACATATTCCACCACAGTGAAGTGAAGCATTGACCTGTTGATGGGGTGTACAAGAGTTTAGGATTCACGTCACATATCCTGATGTATGCTGAGAGCACATATTCCACCACCGTGAAGTGAAGCATTGACCTGTTGATGGGGTGTGCAAGAGTTTAGAATTCACGTCACATACCCTGAGAGATGCTGAGAGCACCTATTCCACCACAGTGAAGTGAAGCATTGACCTGTTGATGGGGTGTACAAGAGTTTAGGATTCACGTCACATATCCTGATCTATGCTGAGAGCACATATTCCACCACAGTGAAGTGAAGCATTGACCTGTTGATGGGGTGTGCAAGAGTTTAGGATTCACGTCACATACCCTGAGAGATGCTGAGAGCACATTTTCCACCACCATGAAGTGAAGCATTGACCTGTTGATGGGGTGTGCAAGAGTTTAGGATTCACGTCACATACCCTGAGATATGCTGAGAGCACCTATTCCACCACAGTGAAGTGAAGCATTGACCTGTTGATGGGGTGTGCAAGAGTTTAGGATTCACGTCACATACCTTGATCTATGCTGAGAGCACATATTCCACTACACTGAAGTGAAGCATTGACCTGTTGATGGGGTGTGCAAGAGTTTAGGATTCACGTCCCATACCCTGAGAGATGCTGAGAGCACATATTCCACCACAGTGAAGTGAAGCATTGACCTGTTGATGGGGTGTGCAAGAGTTTAGGATTCACGTCACATACCCTGAGAGATGCTGAGAGCACATATTCCACCACAGTGAAGTGAAGCATTGACCTGTTGATGGGGTGTGCAAGAGTTTAGGATTCACGTCACATACCCTGAGAGATGCTGAGAGCACATATTCCACCACACTGAAGTGAAGCATTGACCTGTTGATGGGGTGTGCAAGAGTTTAGGATTCACGTCACATACCTTGATCTATGCTGAGAGCACATATTCCACTACACTGAAGTGAAGCATTGACCTGTTGATGGGGTGTGCAAGAGTTTAGGATTCACGTCACATACCCTGAGAGATGCTGAGAGCACATATTCCACCACCGTGAAGTGAAGCATTGACCTGTTGATGGGGTGTGCAAGAGTTTAGGATTCACGTCACATACCCTGAGAGATGCTGAGAGCACCTATTCCACCACCGTGAAGTGAAGCATTGACCTGTTGATGGGGTGTGCAAGAGTTTAGGATTCACGTCACATACCTTGATCTATGCTGAGAGCACATATTCCACTACACTGAAGTGAAGCATTGACCTGTTGATGGGGTGTGCAAGAGTTTAGGATTCACGTCACATACCCTGAGAGATGCTGAGAGCACATATTCCACCACAGTGAAGTGAAGCATTGACCTGTTGATGGGGTGTGCAAGAGTTTAGGATTCACGTCACATATCCTGATCTATGCTGAGAGCACATATTCCACCACCGTGAAGTGAAGCATTGACCTGTTGATGGGGTGTGCAAGAGTTTAGGATTCACGTCACATACCCTGAGAGATGCTGAGAGCACATATTCCACCACAGTGAAGTGAAGCATTGACCTGTTGATGGGGTGTACAAGAGTTTAGGATTCACGTCACATATCCTGATCTATGCTGAGAGCACATATTCCACCACCATGAAGTGAAGCATTGACCTGTTGATGGGGTGTGCAAGAGTTTAGGATTCACGTCACATACCCTGAGAGATGCTGAGAGCACATATTCCACCACAGTGAAGTGAAGCATTGACCTGTTGATGGGGTGTACAAGAGTTTAGGATTCACGTCACATACCTTGATCTATGCTGAGAGCACATATTCCACCACAGTGAAGTGAAGCATTGACCTGTTGATGGGGTGTGCAAGAGTTTAGGATTCACGTCACATACCCTGAGAGTTGCTGAGAGCACATATTCCACCACAGTGAAGTGAAGCATTGACCTGTTGATGGGGTGTGCAAGAGTTTAGGATTCACGTCACATACCTTGATCTATGCTGAGAGCACATATTCCACCACAGTGAAGTGAAGCATTGACCTGTTGATGGGGTGTGCAAGAGTTTAGGATTCACGTCACATACCCTGAGAGATGCTGAGAGCACATATTCCAACACAGTGAAGTGAAGCATTGACCTGTTGATGGGGTGTGCAAGAGTTTAGGATTCACGTCACATACCCTGAGAGATGCTGAGAGCACATATTCCACCACAGTGAAGTGAAGCATTGACCTGTTGATGGGGTGTGCAAGAGTTTAGGATTCACATCACATACCCTGAGAGATGCTGAGAGCACCTATTCCACCACAGTGAAGTGAAGCATTGACCTGTTGATGGGGTGTGCAAGAGTTTAGGATTCACGTCACATACCCTGAGAGATGCTGAGAGCACATATTCCACCACAGTGAAGTGAAGCATTGACCTGTTGATGGGGTGTGCAAGAGTTTAGGATTCACGTCACATACCCTGAGAGATGCTGAGAGCACATATTCCACCACAGTGAAGTGAAGCATTGACCTGTTGATGGGGTGTGCAAGAGTTTAGGATTCACGTCACATACCTTGATCTATGCTGAGAGCACATATTCCACTACACTGAAGTGAAGCATTGACCTGTTGATGGGGTGTGCAAGAGTTTAGGATTCACGTCACATACCTTGATCTATGCTGAGAGCACATATTCCACTACACTGAAGTGAAGCATTGACCTGTTGATGGGGTGTGCAAGAGTTTAGGATTCACGTCACATACCCTGAGAGATGCTGAGAGCACATATTCCACCACAGTGAAGTGAAGCATTGACCTGTTGATGGGGTGTGCAAGAGTTTAGGATTCACGTCACATACCCTGAGAGATGCTGAGAGCACCTATTCCACCACCGTGAAGTGAAGCATTGACCTGTTGATGGGGTGTGCAAGAGTTTAGGATTCACGTCACATACCTTGATCTATGCTGAGAGCACATATTCCACTACACTGAAGTGAAGCATTGACCTGTTGATGGGGTGTGCAAGAGTTTAGGATTCACGTCACATACCCTGAGAGATGCTGAGAGCACATATTCCACCACAGTGAAGTGAAGCATTGACCTGTTGATGGGGTGTGCAAGAGTTTAGGATTCACGTCACATACCCTGAGAGATACTGAGAGCACATATTCCACCACAGTGAAGTGAAGAATTGACCTGTTGATGGGGTGTGCAAGAGTTTAGGATTCACGTCACATACCCTGAGAGATGCTGAGAGTACATATTCCACCACAGTGAAGTGAAGCATTGACCTGTTGATGGGGTGTACAAGAGTTTAGGATTCACGTCACATATCCTGATCTATGCTGAGAGCACATATTCCACCACAGTGAAGTGAAGCATTGACCTGTTGATGGGGTGTGCAAGAGTTTAGGATTCACGTCACATACCCTGAGAGATGCTGAGAGCACATATTCCACCACAGTGAAGTGAAGCATTGACCTGTTGATGGGGTGTACAAGAGTTTAGGATTCACGTCACATATCCTGATCTATGCTGAGAGCACATATTCCACCACCGTGAAGTGAAGCATTGACCTGTTGATGGGGTGTGCAAGAGTTTAGGATTCTCGTCACATACCCTGAGAGATGCTGAGAGCACATATTCCACCACAGTGAAGTGAAGCATTGACCTGTTGATGGGGTGTACAAGAGTTTAGGATTCACGTCACATACCTTGATCTATGCTGAGAGCACATATTCCACCACAGTGAAGTGAAGCATTGACCTGTTGATGGGGTGTGCAAGAGTTTAGGATTCACGTCACATACCCTGAGAGATGCTGAGAGCACATATTCCACCACAGTGAAGTGAAGCATTGACCTGTTGATGGGGTGTGCAAGAGTTTAGGATTCACGTCACATACCTTGATCTATGCTGAGAGCACATATTCCACCACAGTGAAGTGAAGCATTGACCTGTTGATGGGGTGTGCAAGAGTTTAGGATTCACGTCACATACCCTGAGAGATGCTGAGAGCACATATTCCACCACAGTGAAGTGAAGCATTGACCTGTTGATGGGGTGTGCAAGAGTTTAGGATTCACGTCACATACCCTGAGAGATGCTGAGAGCACATATTCCACCACAGTGAAGTGAAGCATTGACCTGTTGATGGGGTGTGCAAGAGTTTAGGATTCACGTCACATACCCTGAGAGATGCTGAGAGCACCTATTCCACCACAGTGAAGTGAAGCATTGACCTGTTGATGGGGTGTGCAAGAGTTTAGGATTCACGTCACATACCTTGATCTATGCTGAGAGCACATATTCCACTACACTGAAGTGAAGCATTGACCTGTTGATGGGGTGTGCAAGAGTTTAGGATTCACGTCACATACCCTGAAAGATGCTGAGAGCACCTATTCCACCACAGTGAAGTGAAGCATTGACCTGTTGATGGGGTTTGCAAGAGTTTAGGATTCACGTCACATACCTTGATCTATGCTGAGAGCACATATTCCACTACACTGAAGTGAAGCATTGACCTGTTGATGGGGTGTGCAAGAGTTTAGGATTCACGTCACATACCCTGAGAGATGCTGAGAGCACATATTCCACCACAGTGAAGTGAAGCATTGACCTGTTGATGGGGTGTGCAAGAGTTTAGGATTCACGTCACATACCCTGAGAGATGCTGAGAGCACATATTCCACCACAGTGAAGTGAAGCATTGACCTGTTGATGGGGTGTGCAAGAGTTTAGGATTCACGTCACATACCCTGAGAGATGCTGAGAGCACATATTCCACCACAGTGAAGTGAAGCATTGACCTGTTGATGGGGTGTACAAGAGTTTAGGATTCACGTCACATATCCTGATCTATGCTGAGAGCACATATTCCACCACCGTGAAGTGAAGCATTGACCTGTTGATGGGGTGTGCAAGAGTTTAGGATTCACGTCACATACCCTGAGAGATGCTGAGAGCACATATTCCACCACAGTGAAGTGAAGCATTGACCTGTTGATGGGGTGTGCAAGAGTTTAGGATTCACGTCACATACCTTGATCTATGCTGAGAGCACATATTCCACCACAGTGAAGTGAAGCATTGACCTGTTGATGGGGTGTGCAAGAGTTTAGGATTCACGTCACATACCCTGAGAGATGCTGAGAGCACATATTCCACCACAGTGAAGTGAAGCATTGACCTGTTGATGGGGTGTGCAAGAGTTTAGGATTCACGTCACATACCTTGATCTATGCTGAGAGCACATATTCCACCACAGTGAAGTGAAGCATTGACCTGTTGATGGGGTGTGCAAGAGTTTAGGATTCACGTCACATACCCTGAGAGATGCTGAGAGCACATATTCCACTACACTGAAGTGAAGCATTGACCTGTTGATGGGGTGTGCAAGAGTTTAGGATTCACGTCACATACCCTGAGAGATGCTGAGAGCACATATTCCACCACAGTGAAGTGAAGCATTGACATGTTGATGGGGTGTGCAAGAGTTTAGAATTCACGTCACATACCCTGAGAGATGCTGAGAGCACCTATTCCACCACAGTGAAGTGAAGCATTGACCTGTTGATGGGGTGTGCAAGAGTTTAGGATTCACGTCACATATCCTGATCTATGCTGAGAGCACATATTCCACCACCGTGAAGTGAAGCATTGACCTGTTGATGGGGTGTGCAAGAGTTTAGGATTCACGTCACATACCCTGAGAGATGCTGAGAGCATATATTCCACCACAGTGAAGTGAAGCATTGACCTGTTGATGGGGTGTACAAGAGTTTAGGATTCACGTCACATACCTTGATCTATGCTGAGAGCACATATTCCACCACAGTGAAGTGAAGCATTGACCTGTTGATGGGGTGTGCAAGAGTTTAGGATTCACGTCACATACCCTGAGAGATGCTGAGAGCCCATATTCCACCACAGTGAAGTGAAGCATTGACCTGTTGATGGGGTGTGCAAGAGTTTAGGATTCACGTCACATACCTTGATCTATGCTGAGAGCACATATTCCACCACAGTGAAGTGAAGCATTGACCTGTTGATGGGGTGTGCAAGAGTTTAGGATTCACGTCACATACCCTGAGAGATGCTGAGAGCACATATTCCACCACAGTGAAGTGAAGCATTGACCTGTTGATGGGGTGTGCAAGAGTTTAGGATTCACGTCACATACCCTGAGAGATGCTGAGAGCACATATTCCACCACAGTGAAGTGAAGCATTGACCTGTTGATGGGGTGTGCAAGAGTTTAGGATTCACGTCACATACCCTGAGAGATGCTGAGAGCACCTATTCCACCACAGTGAAGTGAAGCATTGACCTGTTGATGGGGTGTGCAAGAGTTTAGGATTCACGTCACATACCTTGATCTATGCTGAGTGCACATATTCCACTACACTGAAGTGAAGCATTGACCTGTTGATGGGGTGTGCAAGAGTTTAGGATTCACGTCACATACCCTGAGAGATGCAGAGAGCACCTATTCCACCACAGTGAAGTGAAGCATTGACCTGTTGATGGGGTGTGCAAGAGTTTAGGATTCACGTCACATACCTTGATCTATACTGAGAGCACATATTCCACTACACTGAAGTGAAGCATTGACCTGTTGATGGGGTGTGCAAGAGTTTAGGATTCACGTCACATACCCTGAGAGATGCTGAGAGCACCTATTCCACCACAGTGAAGTGAAGCATTGACCTGTTGATGGGGTGTGCAAGAGTTTAGGATTCACGTCACATACCCTGAGAGATGCTGAGAGCACCTATTCCACCACAGTGAAGTGAAGCATTGACCTGTTAATGGGGTGTGCAAGAGTTTAGGATTCACGTCACATACCTTGATCTATGCTGAGAGCACATATTCCACTACACTGAAGTGAAGCATTGACCTGTTGATGGGGTGTGCAAGAGTTTAGGATTCACGTCACATACCCTGAGAGATGCTGAAAGCACATATTCCACCACAGTGAAGTGAAGCATTGACCTGTTGATGGGGTGTGCAAGAGTTTAGGATTCACGTCACATACCCTGAGAGATGCTGAGAGCACATATTCCACCACAGTGAAGTGAAGCATTGACCTGTTGATGGGGTGAACAAGAGTTTAGGATTCACGTCACATACCCTGAGAGATGCTGAGAGCACATATTCCACCACAGTGAAGTGAAGCATTGACCTGTTGATGGGGTGTGCAAGAGTTTAGGATTCACGTCACATACCCTGAGAGATGCTGAGAGCACATATTCCACCACAGTGAAGTGAAGCATTGACCTGTTGATGGGGTGTGCAAGAGTTTAGGATTCACGTCACATACCTTGATCTATGCTGGGAGCACATATTCCACTACACTGAAGTGAAGCATTGACCTGTTGATGGGGTGTGCAAGAGTTTATGATTCACGTCACATACCTTGATCTATGCTGAGAGCACATATTCCACTACACTGAAGTGAAGCATTGACCTGTTGATGGGGTGTGCAAGAGTTTAGGATTCACATCACATACCCTGAGAGATGCTGAGAGCACATATTCCACCACAGTGAAGTGAAGCATTGACCTGTTGATGGGGTGTGCAAGAGTTTAGGATTCACGTCACATACCCTGAGAGATGCTGAGAGCACCTATTCCACCACCGTGAAGTGAAGCATTGACCTGTTGATGGGGTGTGCAAGAGTTTAGGATTCACGTCACATACCTTGATCTATGCTGAGAGCACATATTCCACTACACTGAAGTGAAGCATTGACCTGTTGATGGGGTGTGCAAGAGTTTAGGATTCACGTCACATCCCCTGAGAGATGCTGAGAGCACATATTCCACCACAGTGAAGTGAAGCATTGACCTGTTGATGGGGTGTACAAGAGTTTAGGATTCACGTCACATATCCTGATCTATGCTGAGAGCACATATTCCACCACCGTGAAGTGAAGCATTGACCTGTTGATGGGGTGTGCAAGAGTTTAGGATTCACGTCACATACCCTGAGAGATGCTGAGAGCACATATTCCACCACAGTGAAGTGAAGCATTGACCTGTTGATGGGGTGTGCAAGAGTTTAGGATTCACGTCACATACCTTGATCTATGCTGAGAGCACATATTCCACCACCGTGAAGTGAAGCATTGACCTGTTGATGGGGTGTGCAAGAGTTTAGGATTCATGTCACATACTCTGAGAGATGCTGAGAGCACATATTCCACTACAGTGAAGTGAAGCATTGACCTGTTGATGGGGTGTGCAAGAGTTTAGGATTCACGTCACATACCTTGATCTATGCTGAGAGCACATATTCCACCACAGTGAAGTGAAGCATTGACCTGTTGATGGGGTGTGCAAGAGTTTAGGATTCACGTCACATACCCTGAGAGATGCTGAGAGCACATATTCCACCACAGTGAAGTGAAGCATTGACCTGTTGATGGGGTGTGCAAGAGTTTAGGATTCACGTCACATACCCTGAGAGATGCTGAGAGCACATATTCCACCACAGTGAAGTGAAGCATTGACATGTTGATGGGGTGTGCAAGAGTTTAGAATTCACGTCACATACCCTGAGAGATGCTGAGAGCACCTATTCCACCACAGTGAAGTGAAGCATTGACCTGTTGATGGGGTGTGCAAGAGTTTAGGATTCACGTCACATATCCTGATCTATGCTGAGAGCACATATTCCACCACCGTGAAGTGAAGCATTGACCTGTTGATGGGGTGTGCAAGAGTTTAGGATTCACGTCACATACCCTGAGAGATGCTGAGAGCACATATTCCACCACAGTGAAGTGAAGCATTGACCTGTTGATGGGGTGTGCAAGAGTTTAGGATTCACGTCACATACCTTGATCTATGCTGAGAGCACATATTCCACCACAGTGAAGTGAAGCATTGACCTGTTGATGGGGTGTGCAAGAGTTTAGGATTCACGTCACATACCCTGAGAGATGCTGAGAGCCCATATTCCACCACAGTGAAGTGAAGCATTGACCTGTTGATGGGGTGTGCAAGAGTTTAGGATTCACGTCACATACCTTGATCTATGCTGAGAGCACATATTCCACCACAGTGAAGTGAAGCATTGACCTGTTGATGGGGTGTGCAAGAGTTTAGGATTCACGTCACATACCCTGAGAGATGCTGAGAGCACATATTCCACCACAGTGAAGTGAAGCATTGACCTGTTGAAGGGGTGTGCAAGAGTTTAGGATTCACGTCACATATCCCGAGAGATGCTGAGAGCACATATTCCACCACAGTGAAGTGAAGCATTGACCTGTTGATGGGGTGTGCAAGAGTTTAGGATTCACGTCACATACCCTGAGAGATGCTGAGAGCCCATATTCCACCACAGTGAAGTGAAGCATTGACCTGTTGATGGGGTGTGCAAGAGTTTAGGATTCACGTCACATACCTTGATCTATGCTGAGAGCACATATTCCACCACAGTGAAGTGAAGCATTGACCTGTTGATGGGGTGTGCAAGAGTTTAGGATTCACGTCACATACCTTGAGAGATGCTGAGAGCACCTATTCCACCACAGTGAAGTGAAGCATTGACCTGTTGATGGGGTGTGCAAGAGTTTAGGATTCACATCACATACCTTGATCTATGCTGAGTGCACATATTCCACTACACTGAAGTGAAGCATTGACCTGTTGATGGGGTGTGCAAGAGTTTAGGATTCACGTCACATACCCTGAGAGATGCAGAGAGCACCTATTCCACCACAGTGAAGTGAAGCATTGACCTGTTGATGGGGTGTGCAAGAGTTTAGGATTCACGTCACATACCTTGATCTATGCTGAGAGCACATATTCCACTACACTGAAGTGAAGCATTGTCCTGTTGATGGGGTGTGCAAGAGTTTAGGATTCACGTCACATACCCTGAGAGATGCTGAGAGCACCTATTCCACCACAGTGAAGTGAAGCATTGACCTGTTGATGGGGTGTGCAAGAGTTTAGGATTCACGTCACATACCCTGAGAGATGCTGAGAGCACCTATTCGACCACAGTGAAGTGAAGCATTGACCTGTTGATGGGGTGTGCAAGAGTTTAGGATTCACGTCACATACCTTGATCTATGCTGAGAGCACATATTCCACTACACTGAAGTGAAGCATTGACCTGTTGATGGGGTGTGCAAGAGTTTAGGATTCACGTCACATACCCTGAGAGATGCTGAAAGCACATATTCCACCACAGTGAAGTGAAGCATTGACCTGTTGATGGGGTGTGCAAGAGTTTAGGATTCACGTCACATACCCTGAGAGATGCTGAGAGCACATATTCCACCACAGTGAAGTGAAGCATTGACCTGTTGATGGGGTGAACAAGAGTTTAGGATTCACGTCACATACCCTGAGAGATGCTGAGAGCACATATTCCACCACAGTGAAGTGAAGCATTGACCTGTTGATGGGGTGTGCAAGAGTTTAGGATTCACGTCACATACCCTGAGAGATGCTGAGAGCACATATTCCACCACAGTGAAGTGAAGCATTGACCTGTTGATGGGGTGTGCAAGAGTTTAGGATTCACGTCACATACCTTGATCTATGCTGAGAGCACATATTCCACTACACTGAAGTGAAGCATTGACCTGTTGATGGGGTGTGCAAGAGTTTATGATTCACGTCACATACCTTGATCTATGCTGAGAGCACATATTCCACTACACTGAAGTGAAGCATTGACCTGTTGATGGGGTGTGCAAGAGTTTAGGATTCACGTCACATACCCTGAGAGATGCTGAGAGCACATATTCCACCACAGTGAAGTGAAGCATTGACCTGTTGATGGGGTGTGCAAGAGTTTAGGATTCACGTCACATACCCTGAGAGATGCTGAGAGCACCTATTCCACCACCGTGAAGTGAAGCATTGACCTGTTGATGGGGTGTGCAAGAGTTTAGGATTCACGTCACATACCTTGATCTATGCTGAGAGCACATATTCCACTACACTGAAGTGAAGCATTGACCTGTTGATGGGGTGTGCAAGAGTTTAGGATTCACGTCACATCCCCTGAGAGATGCTTAGAGCACATATTCCACCACAGTGAAGTGAAGCATTGACCTGTTGATGGGGTGTGCAAGAGTTTAGGATTCACGTCACATACCCTGAGAGATGCTGAGAGCACATATTCCACCACAGTGAAGTGAAGCATTGACCTGTTGATGGGGTGTGCAAGAGTTTAGGATTCACGTCACATACCCTGAGAGATGCTGAGAGCACATATTCCACCACAGTGAAGTGAAGCATTGACCTGTTGATGGGGTGTACAAGAGTTTAGGATTCACGTCACATATCCTGATCTATGCTGAGAGCACATATTCCACCACCGTGAAGTGAAGCATTGACCTGTTGATGGGGTGTGCAAGAGTTTAGGATTCACGTCACATACCCTGAGAGATGCTGAGAGCACATTTTCCACCACCGTGAAGTGAAGCATTGACCTGTTGATGGGGTGTGCAAGAGTTTAGGATTCACGTCACATACCTTGATCTATGCTGAGAGCACATATTCCACCACAGTGAAGTGAAGCATTGACCTGTTGATGGGGTGTGCAAGAGTTTAGGATTCACGTCACATACCCTGAGAGATGCTGAGAGCACATATTCCACCACAGTGAAGTCAAGCATTGACCTGTTGATGGGGTGTGCAAGAGTTTAGGATTCACATCACATACCTTGATCTATGCTGAGAGCACATATTCCACCACAGTGAAGTGAAGCATTGACCTGTTGATGGGGTGTGCAAGAGTTTAGGATTCACGTCACATACCCTGAGAGATGCTGAGAGCACATATTCCACCACAGTGAAGTGAAGCATTGACCTGTTGATGGGGTGTGCAAGAGTTTAGGATTCACGTCACATACCCTGAGAGATGCTGAGAGCACATATTCCACCACAGTGAAGTGAAGCATTGACCTGTTGATGGGGTGTGCAAGAGTTTAGGATTCACGTCACATACCCTGAGAGATGCTGAGAGCACATATTCCACCACAGTGAAGTGAAGCATTGACCTGTTGATGGGGTGTGCAAGAGTTTAGAATTCACGTCACATACCCTGAGAGATGCTGAGAGCACCTATTCCACAACAGTGAAGTGAAGCATTGACCTGTTGATGGGGTGTGCAAGAGTTTAGGATTCACGTCACATACCCTGAGAGATGCTGAGAGCACATATTCCACCACAGTGAAGTGAAGCATTGACCTGTTGATGGGGTGTGCAAGAGTTTAGAATTCACGTCACATACCCTGAGAGATGCTGAGAGCACCTATTCCACAACAGTGAAGTGAAGCATTGACCTGTTGATGGGGTGTGCAAGAGTGTAGGATTCACGTCACATACCCTGAGAGATGCTGAGAGCACATATTCCACCACAGTGAAGTGAAGCATTGACATGTTGATGGGGTGTGCAAGAGTTTAGAATTCACGTCACATACCCTGAGAGATGCTGAGAGCACCTATTCCACCACAGTGAAGTGAAGCATTGACCTGTTGATGGGGTGTGCAAGAGTTTAGGATTCACGTCACATACCTTGATCTATGCTGAGAGCACATATTCCACTACACTGAAGTGAAGCATTGACCTGTTGATGGGGTGTGCAAGAGTTTAGGATTCACGTCACATACCCTGAGAGATGCTGAGAGCACATATTCCTCCACAGTGAAGTGAAGCCTTGACCTGTTGATGGGGTGTGCAAGAGTTTAGGATTCACGTCACATACCCTGAGAGATGCTGAGAGCACCTATTCCAAAACCGTGAAGTGAAGCATTGACCTGTTGATGGGGTGTGCAAGAGTTTAGGATTCACGTCACATACCTTGATCTATGCTGAGAGCACATATTCTACTACACTGAAGTGAAGCATTGACCTGTTGATGGGGTGTGCAAGAGTTTAGGATTCACGTCACATACCCTGAGAGATGCTGAGAGCACATATTCCACCACAGTGAAGTGAAGCATTGACCTGTTGATGGGGTGTGCAAGAGTTTAGGATTCACGTCACATACCCTGAGAGATGCTGAGAGCACATATTCCACCACAGTGAAGTGAAGCATTGACCTGTTGATGGGGTGTGCAAGAGTTTAGGATTCACGTCACATACCCTGAGAGATGCTGAGAGCACATATTCCACCACAGTGAAGTGAAGCATTGACCTGTTGATGGGGTGTACAAGAGTTTAGGATTCACGTCACATATCCTGATCTATGCTGAGAGCACATATTCCTCCACCGTGAAGTGAAGCATTGACCTGTTGATGGGGTGTGCAAGAGTTTAGGATTCACGTCACATACCCTGAGAGATGCTGAGAGCACATATTCCACCACAGTGAAGTGAAGCATTGACCTGTTGATGGGGTGTACAAGAGTTTAGGATTCACATCACATATCCTGATCTATGCTGAGAGCACATATTCCACCACCGTGAAGTGAAACATTGACCTGTTGATGGGGTGTGCAAGAGTTTAGGATTCACGTCACATACCCTGAGAGATGCTGAGAGCACATATTCCACCACAGTGAAGTGAAGCATTGACCTGTTGATGGGGTGTACAAGAGTTTAGGATTCACGTCACATACCTTGATCTATGCTGAGAGCACATATTCCACCACAGTGAAGTGAAGCATTGACCTGTTGATGGGGTGTGCAAGAGTTTAGGATTCACGTCACATACCCTGAGAGATGCTGAGAGCCCATATTCCACCACAGTGAAGTGAAGCATTGACCTGTTGATGGGGTGTGCAAGAGTTTAGGATTCACGTCACATACCTTGATCTATGCTGAGAGCACATATTCCACCACAGTGAAGTGAAGCATTGACCTGTTGATGGGGTGTGCAAGAGTTTAGGATTCACGTCACATACCCTGAGAGATGCTGAGAGCACATATTCCACCACAGTGAAGTGAAGCATTGACCTGTTGATGGGGTGTGCAAGAGTTTAGGATTCACGTCACATACCCTGAGAGATGCTGAGAGCACATATTCCACCACAGTGAAGTGAAGCATTGACCTGTTGATGGGGTGTGCAAGAGTTTAGGATTCACGTCACATACCCTGAGAGATGCTGAGAGCACCTATTCCACCACAGTGAAGTGAAGCATTGACGTGTTGATGGGGTGTGCAAGAGTTTAGGATTCACGTCACATACCTTGATCTATGCTGAGAGCACATATTCCACTACACTGAAGTGAAGCATTGACCTGTTGATGGGGTGTGCAAGAGTTTAGGATTCACGTCACATACCCTGAGAGATGCAGAGAGCACCTATTCCACCACAGTGAAGTGAAGCATTGACCTGTTGATGGGGTGTGCAAGAGTTTAGGATTCACGTCACATACCTTGATCTATGCTGAGAGCACATATTCCACTACACTGAAGTGAAGCATTGACCTGTTGATGGGGTGTGCAAGAGTTTAGGATTCACGTCACATACCCTGAGAGATGCTGAGAGCACATATTCCACCACAGTGAAGTGAAGCATTGACCTGTTGATGGGGTGTGCAAGAGTTTAGGATTCACGTCACATACCCTGAGAGATGCTGAGAGCACCTATTCGACCACAGTGAAGCGAAGCATTGACCTGTTGATGGGGTGTGCAAGAGTTTAGGATTCACGTCACATACCTTGATCTATGCTGAGAGCACATATTCCAGTACACTGAAGTGAAGCATTGACCTGTTGATGGGGTGTGCAAGAGTTTAGGATTCACGTCACATACCCTGAGAGATGCTGAAAGCACATATTCCACCACAGTGAAGTGAAGCATTGACCTGTTGATGGGGTGTGCAAGAGTTTAGGATTCACGTCACATACCCTGAGAGATGCTGAGAGCACATATTCCACCACAGTGAAGTGAAGCATTGACCTGTTGATGGGGTGAACAAGAGTTTAGGATTCACGTCACATACCCTGAGAGATGCTGAGAGCACATATTCCACCACAGTGAAGTGAAGCATTGACCTGTTGATGGGGTGTGCAAGAGTTTAGGATTCACGTCACATACCCTGAGAGATGCTGAGAGCACATATTCCACCACAGTGAAGTGAAGCATTGACCTGTTGATGGGGTGTGCAAGAGTTTAGGATTCACGTCACATACCTTGATCTATGCTGAGAGCACATATTCCACTACACTGAAGTGAAGCATTGACCTGTTGATGGGGTGTGCAAGAGTTTAGGATTCACGTCACATACCTTGATCTATGCTGAGAGCACATATTCCACTACACTGAAGTCAAGCATTGACCTGTTGATGGGGTGTGCAAGAGTTTAGGATTCACGTCACATACCCTGAGAGATGCTGAGAGCACATATTCCACCACAGTGAAGTGAAGCATTGACCTGTTGATGGGGTGTGCAAGAGTTTAGGATTCACGTCACATACCCTGAGAGATGCTGAGAGCACCTATTCCACCACCGTGAAGTGAAGCATTGACCTGTTGATGGGGTGTGCAAGAGTTTAGGATTCACGTCACATACCTTGATCTATGCTGAGAGCACATATTCCACTACACTGAAGTGAAGCATTGACCTGTTGATGGGGTGTGCAAGAGTTTAGGATTCACGTCACATCCCCTGAGAGATGCTGAGAGCACATATTCCACCACAGTGAAGTGAAGCATTGACCTGTTGATGGGGTGTGCAAGAGTTTAGGATTCACGTCACATACCCTGAGAGATGCTGAGAGCACATATTCCACCACAGTGAAGTGAAGCATTGACCTGTTGATGGGGTGTGCAAGAGTTTAGGATTCACGTCACATACCCTGAGAGATGCTGAGAGCACATATTCCACCACAGTGAAGTGAAGCATTGACCTGTTGATGGGGTGTACAAGAGTTTAGGATTCACGTCACATATCCTGATCTATGCTGAGAGCACATATTCCACCACCGTGAAGTGAAGCATTGACCTGTTGATGGGGTGTGCAAGAGTTTAGGATTCATGTCACATACCCTGAGAGATGCAGAGAGCACATATTCCACCACAGTGAAGTGAAGCATTGACCTGTTGATGGGGCGTGCAAGAGTTTAGGATTCACGTGACATACCTTGATCTATGCTGAGAGCACATATTCCACCACAGTGAAGTGAAGCATTGACCTGTTGATGGGGTGTGCAAGAGTTTAGGATTCATGTCACATACCCTGAGAGATGCTGAGAGCACATATTCCACCACAGTGAAGTGAAGCATTGACCTGTTGATGGGGGTGCAAGAGTTTAGGATTCACGTCACATACCTTGATCTATGCTGAGAGCACATATTCCACCACAGTGAAGTGAAGCATTGACCTGTTGATGGGGTGTGCAAGAGTTTAGGATTCACGTCACATACCCTGAGAGATGCTGAGAGCACATATTCCACCACAGTGAAGTGAAGCATTGACCTGTTGATGGGGTGTGCAAGAGTTTAGGATTCACGTCACATACCCTGAGAGATGCTGAGAGCACATATTCCACCACAGTGAAGTGAAGCATTGACCTGTTGATGGGGTGTGCAAGAGTTTAGAATTCATGTCACATACCCTGAGAGATGCTGAGAGCACCTATTCCACAACAGTGAAGTGAAGCATTGACCTGTTGATGGGGCGTGCAAGAGTTTAGGATTCACGTCACATACCTTGATCTATGCTGAGAGCACATATTCCACTACACTGAAGTGAAGCATTGACCTGTTGATGGGGTGTGCAAGAGTTTAGGATTCACGTCACATACCCTGAGAGATGCTGAGAGCACCTATTCCACCACAGTGAAGTGAAGCATTGACCTGTTGATGGGGTGTGCAAGAGTTTAGGATTCACGTCACATACCTTGATCTATGCTGAGTGCACATATTCCACTACACTGAAGTGAAGCATTGACCTGTTGATGGGGTGTGCAGGAGTTTAGGATTCACGTCACATACCCTGAGAGATGCTGAGAACACATATTCCACCACAGTGAAGTGAAGCATTGACCTGTTGATGGGGTGTGCAAGAGTTTAGGATTCACGTCACATACCCTGAGAGATGCTGAGAGCACATATTCCACCACAGTGAAGTGAAGCATTGACCTGTTGATGGGGTGTACAAGAGTTTACGATTCACGTCACATACCCTGAGAGATGCTGAGAGCACATATTCCACCACAGTGAAGTGAAGCATTGACCTGTTGATGGGGTGTGCAAGAGTTTAGGATTCACGTCACATACCCTGAGAGATCCTGAGAGCACCTATTCCACAATAGTGAAGTGAAGCATTGACCTGTTGATGGGGTGTGCAAGAGTTTAGGATTCACTTCACATACCTTGATCTATGCTGAGAGCACATATTCCACTACACTGAAGTGAAGCATTGACCTGTTGATGGGGTGTGCAAGAGTTTAGGATTCACGTCACATACCTTGATCTATGCTGAGAGCACATATTCCACTACACTGAAGTGAAGCATTGACCTGTTGATGGGGTGTGCAAGAGTTTAGGATTCACGTCACATACCCTGAGAGATGCTGAGAGCACATATTCCACGACAGTGAAGTGAAGCATTGACCTGTTGATGGGGTGTGCAAGAGTTTAGGATTCACGTCACATACCCTGAGAGATGCTGAGAGCACCTATTCCACCACTGTGAAGTGAAGCATTGACCTGTTGATGGGGTGTGCAAGAGTTTAGGATTCACGTCACATACCTTGATCTATGCTGAGAGCACATATTCCACTACACTGAAGTGAAGCATTGACCTGTTGATGGGGTGTGCAAGAGTTTAGGATTCACGTCACATACCCTGAGAGATGCTGAGAGCACATATTACACCACAGTGAAGTGAAGCATTGACCTGTTGATGGGGTGTGCAAGAGTTTAGGATTCACGTCACATACCCTGAGAGATGCTGAGAGCACATATTCCACCACAGTGAAGTGAAGCATTGACCTGTTGATGGGGTGTGCAAGAGTTTAGGATTCACGTCACATACCCTGAGAGATGCTGAGAGCACATATTCCACCACAGTGAAGTGAAGCATTGACCTGTTGATGGGGTGCACAAGAGTTTAGGATTCACGTCACATATCCTGATCTATGCTGAGAGCACATATTCCACCACCGTGAAGTGAAGCATTGACCTGTTGATGGGGTGTGCAAGAGTTTAGGATTCACGTCACATACCCTGAGAGATGCTGAGAGCACATATTCCACCACAGTGAAGTGAAGCATTGACCTGTTGATGGGGTGTGCAAGAGTTTAGGATTCACGTCACATACCTTGATCTATGCTGAGAGCACATATTCCACCACAGTGAAGTGAAGCATTGACCTGTTGATGGGGTGTGCAAGAGTTTAGGATTCACGTCACATACCCTGAGAGATGCTGAGAGCACATATTCCACCACAGTGAAGTGAAGCATTGACCTGTTGATGGGGTGTGCAAGAGTTTAGGATTCACGTCACATACCTTGATCTATGCTGAGAGCACATATTCCACCACAGTGAAGTGAAGCATTGACCTGTTGATGGGGTGTGCAAGAGTTTAGGATTCACGTCACATACCCTGAGAGATGCTGAGAGCACATATTCCACCACAGTGAAGTGAAGCATTGACCTGTTGATGGGGTGTGCAAGAGTTTAGGATTCACGTCACATACCCTGAGAGATGCTGAGAGCACATATTCCACCACAGTGAAGTGAAGCATTGACCTGTTGATGGGGTGTGCAAGAGTTTAGGATTCACGTCACATACCCTGAGAGATGCTGAGAGCACATATTCCACCACAGTGAAGTGAAGCATTGACCTGTTGATGGGGTGTGCAAGAGTTTAGGATTCACGTCACATACCCTGAGAGATGCTGAGAGCACCTATTCCACCACAGTGAAGTGAAGCATTGACCTGTTGATGGGGTGTGCAAGAGTTTAGGATTCACGTCACATACCTTGATCTATGCTGAGTGCACATATTCCACTACACTGAAGTGAAGCATTGACCTGTTGATGGGGTGTGCAAGAGTTTAGGATTCACGTCACATACCCTGAGAGATGCAGAGAGCACCTATTCCACCACAGTGAAGTGAAGCATTGACCTGTTGATGGGGTGTGCAAGAGTTTAGGATTCACGTCACATACCTTGATCTATGCTGAGAGCACATATTCCACTACACTGAAGTGAAGCATTGACCTGTTGATGGGGTGTGCAAGAGTTTAGGATTCACGTCACATACCCTGAGAGATGCTGAGAGCACCTATTCCACCACAGTGAAGTGAAGCATTGACCTGTGGATGGGGTGTGCAAGAGTTTAGGATTCACGTCACATACCCTGAGAGATGCTGAGAGCACCTATTCGACCACAGTGAAGTGAAGCATTGACCTGTTGATGGGGTGTGCAAGAGTTTAGGATTCACGTCACATACCTTGATCTATGCTGAGAGCACATATTCCACTACACTGAAGTGAAGCATTGACCTGTTGATGGGGTGTGCAAGAGTTTAGGATTCACGTCACATACCCTGAGAGATGCTGAAAGCACATATTCCACCACAGGGAAGTGAAGCATTGACCTGTTGATGGGGTGTGCAAGAGTTTAGGATTCACGTCACATACCTTGATCTATGCTGAGAGCACATATTCCACCACAGTGAAGTGAAGCATTGACCTGTTGATGGGGTGTGCAAGAGTTTAGGATTCACGTCACATACCCTGAGAGATGCTGAGAGCACATATTCCACCACAGTGAAGTGAAGCATTGACCTGTTGATGGGGTGTGCAAGAGTTTAGGATTCACGTCACATATCCCGAGAGATGCTGAGAGCACATATTCCACCACAGTGAAGTGAAGCATTGACCTGTTGATGGGGTGTGCAAGAGTTTAGGATTCACGTCACATACCCTGAGAGATGCTGAGAGCACCTATTCCACCACAGTGAAGTGAAGCATTGACCTGTTGATGGGATGTGCAAGAGTTTAGGATTCACATCACATACCTTGATCTATGCTGAGTGCACATATTCCACTACACTGAAGTGAAGCATTGACCTGTTGATGGGGTGTGCAAGAGTTTAGGTTTCACGTCACATACCCTGAGAGATGCAGAGAGCACCTATTCCACCACAGTGAAGTGAAGCATTGACCTGTTGATGGGGTGTGCAAAAGTTTAGGATTCACGTCACATACCTTGATCTATGCTGAGAGCACATATTCCACTACACTGAAGTGAAGCATTGTCCTGTTGATGGGGTGTGCAAGAGTTTAGGATTCACGTCACATACCCTGAGAGATGCTGAGAGCACCTATTCCACCACAGTGAAGTGAAGCATTGACCTGTTGATGGGGTGTGCAAGAGTTTAGGATTCACGTCACATACCCTGAGAGATGCTGAGAGCACCTATTCGACCACAGTGAAGTGAAGCATTGACCTGTTGATGTGGTGTGCAAGAGTTTAGGATTCACGTCACATACCTTGATCTATGCTGAGAGCACATATTCCACTACACTGAAGTGAAGCATTGACCTGTTGATGGGGTGTGCAAGAGTTTAGGATTCACGTCACATACCCTGAGAGATGCTGAAAGCACATATTCCACCACAGTGAAGTGAAGCATTGACCTGTTGATGGGGTGTGCAAGAGTTTAGGATTCACGTCACATACCCTGAGAGATGCTGAGAGCACATATTCCACCACAGTGAAGTGAAGCATTGACCTGTTGATGGGGTGAAGAAGAGTTTAGGATTCACGTCACATACCCTGAGAGATGCTGAGAGCACATATTCCACCACAGTGAAGTGAAGCATTGAACTGTTGATGGGGTGTGCAAGAGTTTAGGATTCACGTCACATACCCTGAGAGATGCTGAGAGCACATATTCCACCACAGTGAAGTGAAGCATTGACCTGTTGATGGGGTGTGCAAGAGTTTAGGATGCACGTCACATACCTTGATCTATGCTGAGAGCACATATTCCACTACACTGAAGTGAAGCATTGACCTGTTGATGGGGTGTGCAAGAGTTTATGATTCACATCACATACCTTGATCTATGCTGAGAGCACATATTCCACTACACTGAAGTGAAGCATTGACCTGTTGATGGGGTGTGAAAGAGTTTAGGATTCACGTCACATACCCTGAGAGATGCTGAGAGCACATATTCCACCACAGTGAAGTGAAGCATTGACCTGTTGATGGGGTGTGCAAGAGTTTAGGATTCACGTCACATACCCTGAGAGATGCTGAGAGCACCTATTCCACCACCGTGAAGTGAAGCATTGACCTGTTGATGGGGTGTGCAAGAGTTTAGGATTCACGTCACATACCTTGATCTATGCTGAGAGCACATATTCCACTACACTGAAGTGAAGCATTGACCTGTTGATGGGGTGTGCAAGAGTTTAGGATTCACGTCACATCCCCTGAGAGATGCTTAGAGCACATATTCCACCACAGTGAAGTGAAGCATTGACCTGTTGATGGGGTGTGCAAGAGTTTAGGATTCACGTCACATACCCTGAGAGATGCTGAGAGCACATATTCCACCACAGTGAAGTGAAGCATTGACCTGTTGATGGGGTGTGCAAGAGTTTAGGATTCACGTCACATACCCTGAGAGATGCTGAGAGCACATATTCCACCACAGTGAAGTGAAGCATTGACCTGTTGATGGGGTGTACAAGAGTTTAGGATTCACGTCACATATCCTGATCTATGCTGAGAGCACATATTCCACCACCGTGAAGTGAAGCATTGACCTGTTGATGGGGTGTGCAAGAGTTTAGGATTCACGTCACATACCCTGAGAGATGCTGAGAGCACATATTCCACCACAGTGAAGTGAAGCATTGACCTGTTGATGGGGTGTGCAAGAGTTTAGGATTCACGTCACATACCTTGATCTATGCTGAGAGCACATATTCCACCACAGTGAAGTGAAGCATTGACCTGTTGATGGGGTGTGCAAGAGTTTAGGATTCACGTCACATACCCTGAGAGATGCTGAGAGCACATATTCCACCACAGTGAAGTGAAGCATTGACCTGTTGATGGGGTGTGCAAGAGTTTAGGATTCACGTCACATACCTTGATCTATGCTGAGAGCACATATTCCACCACAGTGAAGTGAAGCATTGACCTGTTGATGGGGTGTGCAAGAGTTTAGGATTCACGTCACATACCCTGAGAGATGCTGAGAGCACATATTCCACCACAGTGAAGTGAAGCATTGACCTGTTGATGGGGTGTGCAAGAGTTTAGGATTCACGTCACATACCCTGAGAGATGCTGAGAGCACATATTCCACCACAGTGAAGTGAAGCATTGACCTGTTGATGGGGTGTGCAAGAGTTTAGGATTCACGTCACATACCCTGAGAGATGCTGAGAGCACATATTCCACCACAGTGAAGTGAAGCATTGACCTGTTGATGGGGTGTGCAAGAGTTTAGAATTCACGTCACATACCCTGAGAGATGCTGAGAGCACCTATTCCACAACAGTGAAGTGAAGCATTGACCTGTTGATGGGGTGTGCAAGAGTTTAGGATTCACGTCACATACCCTGAGAGATGCTGAGAGCACATATTCCACCACAGTGAAGTGAAGCATTGACCTGTTGATGGGGTGTGCAAGAGTTTAGAATTCACGTCACATACCCTGAGAGATGCTGAGAGCACCTATTCCACAACAGTGAAGTGAAGCATTGACCTGTTGATGGGGTGTGCAAGAGTGTAGGATTCACGTCACATACCCTGAGAGATGCTGAGAGCACATATTCCACCACAGTGAAGTGAAGCATTGACATGTTGATGGGGTGTGCAAGAGTTTAGAATTCACGTCACATACCCTGAGAGATGCTGAGAGCACCTATTCCACCACAGTGAAGTGAAGCATTGACCTGTTGATGGGGTGTGCAAGAGTTTAGGATTCACGTCACATACCTTGATCTATGCTGAGAGCACATATTCCACTACACTGAAGTGAAGCATTGACCTGTTGATGGGGTGTGCAAGAGTTCAGGATTCACGTCACATACCCTGAGAGATGCTGAGAGCACATATTCCACCACAGTGAAGTGAAGCATTGACCTGTTGATGGGGTGTGCAAGAGTTTAGGATTCACGTCACATACCTTGATCTATGCTGAGAGCACATATTCCACCACAGTGAAGTGAAGCATTGACCTGTTGATGGGGTGTGCAAGAGTTTAGGATTCACGTCACATACCCTGAGATATGCTGAGAGCACATATTCCACCACAGTGAAGTGAAGCATTGACCTGTTGATGGGGTGTGCAAGAGTTTAGGATTCACGTCACATACCCTGAGAGATGCTGAGAGCACATATTCCACCACAGTGAAGTGAAGCATTGACCTGTTGATGGGGTGTGCAAGAGTTTAGAATTCACGCCACATACCCTGAGAGATGCTGAGAGCACCTATTCCACCACAGTAAAGTGAAGCATTGGCCTGTTGATGGGGTGTGCAAGAGTTTAGGATTCACGTCACATACCTTGATCTATGCTGAGAGCACATATTCCACTACACTGAAGTGAAGCATTGACCTGTTGATGGGGTGTGCAAGAGTTTAGGATTCACGTCACATACCCTGAGAGATGCTGAGAGCACCTATTCCACCAGAGTGAAGTGAAGCATTGACCTGTTGATGGGGTGTGCAAGAGTTTAGGATTCACGTCACATACCCTGAGAGATGCTGAGAGCACATATTCCACCACAGTGAAGTGAAGCATTGACCTGTTGATGGGGTGTGCAAGAGTTTAGGATTCACGTCACATACCCTGAGAGATGCTGAGAGCACATATTCCACCACAGTGAAGTGAAGCATTGACCTGTTGATGGGGTGTACAAGAGTTTAGGATTCACGTCACATATCCTGATCTATGCTGAGAGCACATATTCCTCCACCGTGAAGTGAAGCATTGACCTGTTGATGGGGTGTGCAAGAGTTTAGGATTCACGTCACATACCCTGAGAGATGCTGAGAGCACATATTCCACCTCAGTGAAGTGAAGCATTGACCTGTTGATGGGGTGTACAAGAGTTTAGGATTCACATCACATATCCTGATCTATGCTGAGAGCACATATTCCACCACCGTGAAGTGAAACATTGACCTGTTGATGGGGTGTGCAAGAGTTTAGGATTCACGTCACATACCCTGAGAGATGCTGAGAGCACATATTCCACCACAGTGAAGTGAAGCATTGACCTGTTGATGGGGTGTACAAGAGTTTAGGATTCACGTCACATACCTTGATCTATGCTGAGAGCACATATTCCACCACAGTGAAGTGAAGCATTGACCTGTTGATGGGGTGTGCAAGAGTTTAGGATTCACGTCACATACCCTGAGAGATGCTGAGAGCCCATATTCCACCACAGTGAAGTGAAGCATTGACCTGTTGATGGGGTGTGCAAGAGTTTAGGATTCACGTCACATACCTTGATCTATGCTGAGAGCACATATTCCACCACAGTGAAGTGAAGCATTGACCTGTTGATGGGGTGTGCAAGAGTTTAGGATTCACGTCACATACCCTGAGAGATGCTGAGAGCACATATTCCACCACAGTGAAGTGAAGCATTGACCTGTTGATGGGGTGTGCAAGAGTTTAGGATTCACGTCACATACCCTGAGAGATGCTGAGAGCACATATTCCACCACAGTGAAGTGAAGCATTGACCTGTTGATGGGGTGTGCAAGAGTTTAGGATTCACGTCACATACCCTGAGAGATGCTGAGAGCACCTATTCCACCACAGTGAAGTGAAGCATTGACGTGTTGATGGGGTGTGCAAGAGTTTAGGATTCACGTCACATACCTTGATCTATGCTGAGAGCACATATTCCACTACACTGAAGTGAAGCATTGACCTGTTGATGGGGTGTGCAAGAGTTTAGGATTCACGTCACATACCCTGAGAGATGCAGAGAGCACCTATTCCACCACAGTGAAGTGAAGCATTGACCTGTTGATGGGGTGTGCAAGAGTTTAGGATTCACGTCACATACCTTGATCTATGCTGAGAGCACATATTCCACTACACTGAAGTGAAGCATTGACCTGTTGATGGGGTGTGCAAGAGTTTAGGATTCACGTCACATACCCTGAGAGATGCTGAGAGCACCTATTCCACCACAGTGAAGTGAAGCATTGACCTGTTGATGGGGTGTGCAAGAGTTTAGGATTCACGTCACATACCCTGAGAGATGCTGAGAGCACCTATTCCACCACAGTGAAGCGAAGCATTGACCTGTTGATGGGGTGTGCAAGAGTTTAGGATTCACGTCACATACCTTGATCTATGCTGAGAGCACATATTCCAGTACACTGAAGTGAAGCATTGACCTGTTGATGGGGTGTGCAAGAGTTTAGGATTCACGTCACATACCCTGAGAGATGCTGAAAGCTCATATTCCACCTCAGTGAAGTGAAGCATTGACCTGTTGATGGGGTGTGCAAGAGTTTAGGATTCACGTCACATACCCTGAGAGATGCTGAGAGCACATATTCCACCACAGTGAAGTGAAGCATTGACCTGTTGATGGGGTGAACAAGAGTTTAGGATTCACGTCACATACCCTGAGAGATGCTGAGAGCACATATTCCACCACAGTGAAGTGAAGCATTGACCTGTTGATGGGGTGTGCAAGAGTTTAGGATTCACGTCACATACCCTGAGAGATGCTGAGAGCACATATTCCACCACAGTGAAGTGAAGCATTGACCTGTTGATGGGGTGTGCAAGAGTTTAGGATTCACGTCACATACCTTGATCTATGCTGAGAGCACATATTCCACTACACTGAAGTGAAGCATTGACCTGTTGATGGGGTGTGCAAGAGTTTAGGATTCACGTCACATACCTTGATCTATGCTGAGAGCACATATTCCACTACACTGAAGTCAAGCATTGACCTGTTGATGGGGTGTGCAAGAGTTTAGGATTCACGTCACATACCCTGAGAGATGCTGAGAGCACATATTCCACCACAGTGAAGTGAAGCATTGACCTGTTGATGGGGTGTGCAAGAGTTTAGGATTCACGTCACATACCCTGAGAGATGCTGAGAGCACCTATTCCACCACCGTGAAGTGAAGCATTGACCTGTTGATGGGGTGTGCAAGAGTTTAGGATTCACGTCACATACCTTGATCTATGCTGAGAGCACATATTCCACTACACTGAAGTGAAGCATTGACCTGTTGATGGGGTGTGCAAGAGTTTAGGATTCACGTCACATCCCCTGAGAGATGCTGAGAGCACATATTCCACCACAGTGAAGTGAAGCATTGACCTGTTGATGGGGTGTGCAAGAGTTTAGGATTCACGTCACATACCCTGAGAGATGCTGAGAGCACATATTCCACCACAGTGAAGTGAAGCATTGACCTGTTGATGGGGTGTGCAAGAGTTTAGGATTCACGTCACATACCCTGAGAGATGCTGAGAGCACATATTCCACCACAGTGAAGTGAAGCATTGACCTGTTGATGGGGTGTACAAGAGTTTAGGATTCACGTCACATATCCTGATCTATGCTGAGAGCACATATTCCACCACCGTGAAGTGAAGCATTGACCTGTTGATGGGGTGTGCAAGAGTTTAGGATTCACGTCACATACCCTGAGAGATGCTGAGAGCACATATTCCACCACAGTGAAGTGAAGCATTGACCTGTTGATGGGGTGTGCAAGAGTTTAGGATTCACGTCACATACCTTGATCTATGCTGAGAGCACATATTCCACCACAGTGAAGTGAAGCATTGACCTGTTGATGGGGTGTGCAAGAGTTTAGGATTCATGTCACATACCCTGAGAGATGCTGAGAGCACATATTCCACCACAGTGAAGTGAAGCATTGACCTGTTGATGGGGTGTGCAAGAGTTTAGGATTCACGTCACATACCTTGATCTATGCTGAGAGCACATATTCCACCACAGTGAAGTGAAGCATTGACCTGTTGATGGGGTGTGCAAGAGTTTAGGATTCACGTCACATACCCTGAGAGATGCTGAGAGCACATATTCCACCACAGTGAAGTGAAGCATTGACCTGTTGATGGGGTGTGCAAGAGTTTAGGATTCACGTCACATACCCTGAGAGATGCTGAGAGCACATATTCCACCACAGTGAAGTGAAGCATTGACCTGTTGATGGGGTGTGCAAGAGTTTAGGATTCACGTCACATACCCTGAGAGATGCTGAGAGCACCTATTCCACAACAGTGAAGTGAAGCATTGACCTGTTGATGGGGCGTGCAAGAGTTTAGGATTCACGTCACATACCTTGATCTATGCTGAGAGCACATATTCCACTACACTGAAGTGAAGCATTGACCTGTTGATGGGGTGTGCAAGAGTTTAGGATTCACGTCACATACCCTGAGAGATGCTGAGAGCACCTATTCCACCACAGTGAAGTGAAGCATTGACCTGTTGATGGGGTGTGCAAGAGTTTAGGATTCACGTCACATACCTTGATCTATGCTGAGAGCACATATTCCACTACACTGAAGTGAAGCATTGACCTGTTGATGGGGTGTGCAAGAGTTTAGGATTCACGTCACATACCCTGAGAGATGCTGAGAGCACATATTCCACCACAGTGAAGTGAAGCATTGACCTGTTGATGGGGTGTGCAAGAGTTTAGGATTCACGTCACATACCCTGAGAGATGCTGAGAGCACATATTCCACCACAGTGAAGTGAAGCATTGACCTGTTGATGGGGTGTACAAGAGTTTAGGATTCACGTCACATACCCTGAGAGATGCTGAGAGCACATATTCCACCACAGTGAAGTGAAGCATTGACCTGTTGATGGGGTGTGCAAGAGTTTAGGATTCACGTCACATACCCTGAGAGATGCTGAGAGCACCTATTCCACCACAGTGAAGTGAAGCATTGACCTGTTGATGGGGTGTGCAAGAGTTTAGGATTCACGTCACATACCTTGATCTATGCTGAGAGCACATATTCCACCACAGTGAAGTGAAGCATTGACCTGTTGATGGGGTGTGCAAGAGTTTAGGATTCACGTCACATACCTTGATCTATGCTGAGAGCACATATTCCACTACACTGAAGTGAAGCATTGACCTGTTGATGGGGTGTGCAAGAGTTTAGGATTCACGTCACATACCCTGAGAGATGCTGAGAGCACATATTCCACCACAGTGAAGTGAAGCATTGACCTGTTGATGGGGTGTGCAAGAGTTTAGGATTCACGTCACATACCCTGAGAGATGCTGAGAGCACCTATTCCACCACAGTGAAGTGAAGCATTGACCTGTTGATGGGGTGTGCAAGAGTTTAGGATTCACGTCACATACCTTGATCTATGCTGAGAGCACATATTCCACTACACTGAAGTGAAGCATTGACCTGTTGATGGGGTGTGCAAGAGTTTAGGATTCACGTCACATACCCTGAGAGATGCTGAGAGCACATATTACACCACAGTGAAGTGAAGCATTGACCTGTTGATGGGGTGTGCAAGAGTTTAGGATTCACGTCACATACCCTGAGAGATGCTGAGAGCACATATTCCACCACAGTGAAGTGAAGCATTGACCTGTTGATGGGGTGTGCAAGAGTTTAGGATTCACGTCACATACCCTGAGAGATGCTGAGAGCACATATTCCACCACAGTGAAGTGAAGCATTGACCTGTTGATGGGGTGCACAAGAGTTTAGGATTCACGTCACATATCCTGATCTATGCTGAGAGCACATATTCCACCACCGTGAAGTGAAGCATTGACCTGTTGATGGGGTGTGCAAGAGTTTAGGATTCACGTCACATACCCTGAGAGATGCTGAGAGCACATATTCCACCACAGTGAAGTGAAGCATTGACCTGTTGATGGGGTGTGCAAGAGTTTAGGATTCACGTCACATACCTTGATCTATGCTGAGAGCACATATTCCACCACAGTGAAGTGAAGCATTGACCTGTTGATGGGGTGTGCAAGAGTTTAGGATTCACGTCACATACCCTGAGAGATGCTGAGAGCACATATTCCACCACAGTGAAGTGAAGCATTGACCTGTTGATGGGGTGTGCAAGAGTTTAGGATTCACGTCACATACCTTGATCTATGCTGAGAGCACATATTCCACCACAGTGAAGTGAAGCATTGACCTGTTGATGGGGTGTGCAAGAGTTTAGGATTCACGTCACATACCCTGAGAGATGCTGAGAGCACATATTCCACCACAGTGAAGTGAAGCATTGACCTGTTGATGGGGTGTGCAAGAGTTTAGGATTCACGTCACATACCCTGAGAGATGCTGAGAGCACATATTCCACCACAGTGAAGTGAAGCATTGACCTGTTGATGGGGTGTGCAAGAGTTTAGGATTCACGTCACATACCCTGAGAGATGCTGAGAGCACATATTCCACCACAGTGAAGTGAAGCATTGACCTGTTGATGGGGTGTGCAAGAGTTTAGGATTCACGTCACATACCCTGAGAGATGCTGAGAGCACCTATTCCACCACAGTGAAGTGAAGCATTGACCTGTTGATGGGGTGTGCAAGAGTTTAGGATTCACGTCACATACCTTGATCTATGCTGAGAGCACATATTCCACTACACTGAAGTGAAGCATTGACCTGTTGATGGGGTGTGCAAGAGTTTAGGATTCACGTCACATACCCTGAGAGATGCTGAGAGCACCTATTCCACCACAGTGAAGTGAAGCATTGACCTGTTGATGGGGTGTGCAAGAGTTTAGGATTCACGTCACATACCTTGATCTATGCTGAGAGCACATATTCCACTACACTGAAGTGAAGCATTGACCTGTTGATGGGGTGTGCAAGAGTTTAGGATTCACGTCACATACCCTGAGAGATGCTGAGAGCACCTATTCCACCACAGTGAAGTGAAGCATTGACCTGTGGATGGGGTGTGCAAGAGTTTAGGATTCACGTCACATACCCTGAGAGATGCTGAGAGCACCTATTCGACCACAGTGAAGTGAAGCATTGACCTGTTGATGGGGTGTGCAAGAGTTTAGGATTCACGTCACATACCTTGATCTATGCTGAGAGCACATATTCCACCACACTGAAGTGAAGCATTGACCTGTTGATGGGGTGTGCAAGAGTTTAGGATTCACGTCACATACCCTGAGAGATGCTGAGAGCACATATTCCACCACAGTGAAGTGAAGCATTGACCTGTTGATGGGGTGTGCAAGAGTTTAGGATTCACGTCACATACCTTGATCTATGCTGAGAGCACATATTCCACCACAGTGAAGTGAAGCATTGACCTGTTGATGGGGTGTGCAAGAGTTTAGGATTCACGTCACATACCCTGAGAGATGCTGAGAGCACATATTCCACCACAGTGAAGTGAAGCATTGACCTGTTGATGGGGTGTGCAAGAGTTTAGGATTCACGTCACATATCCCTGAGAGATGCTGAGAGCACATATTCCACCACAGTGAAGTGAAGCATTGACCTGTTGATGGGGTGTGCAAGAGTTTAGGATTCACGTCACATACCCTGAGAGATGCTGAGAGCACCTATTCCACCACAGTGAAGTGAAGCATTGACCTGTTGATGGGATGTGCAAGAGTTTAGGATTCACATCACATACCTTGATCTATGCTGAGTGCACATATTCCACTACACTGAAGTGAAGCATTGACCTGTTGATGGGGTGTGCAAGAGTTTAGGTTTCACGTCACATACCCTGAGAGATGCAGAGAGCACCTATTCCACCACAGTGAAGTGAAGCATTGACCTGTTGATGGGGTGTGCAAAAGTTTAGGATTCACGTCACATACCTTGATCTATGCTGAGAGCACATATTCCACTACACTGAAGTGAAGCATTGTCCTGTTGATGGGGTGTGCAAGAGTTTAGGATTCACGTCACATACCCTGAGAGATGCTGAGAGCACCTATTCCACCACAGTGAAGTGAAGCATTGACCTGTTGATGGGGTGTGCAAGAGTTTAGGATTCACGTCACATACCCTGAGAGATGCTGAGAGCACCTATTCGACCACAGTGAAGTGAAGCATTGACCTGTTGATGGGGTGTGCAAGAGTTTAGGATTCACGTCACATACCTTGATCTATGCTGAGAGCACATATTCCACTACACTGAAGTGAAGCATTGACCTGTTGATGGGGTGTGCAAGAGTTTAGGATTCACGTCACATACCCTGAGAGATGCTGAGAGCACATATTCCACCACAGTGAAGTGAAGCATTGACCTGTTGATGGGGTGTGCAAGAGTTTAGGATTCACGTCACATACCCTGAGAGATGCTGAGAGCACATATTCCACCACAGTGAAGTGAAGCATTGACCTGTTGATGGGGTGAAGCAAGAGTTTAGGATTCACGTCACATACCCTGAGAGATGCTGAGAGCACATATTCCACCACAGTGAAGTGAAGCATTGAACTGTTGATGGGGTGTGCAAGAGTTTAGGATTCACGTCACATACCCTGAGAGATGCTGAGAGCACATATTCCACCACAGTGAAGTGAAGCATTGACCTGTTGATGGGGTGTGCAAGAGTTTAGGATGCACGTCACATACCTTGATCTATGCTGAGAGCACATATTCCACTACACTGAAGTGAAGCATTGACCTGTTGATGGGGTGTGCAAGAGTTTATGATTCACATCACATACCTTGATCTATGCTGAGAGCACATATTCCACTACACTGAAGTGAAGCATTGACCTGTTGATGGGGTGTGCAAGAGTTTAGGATTCACGTCACATACCCTGAGAGATGCTGAGAGCACATATTCCACCACAGTGAAGTGAAGCATTGACCTGTTGATGGGGTGTGCAAGAGTTTAGGATTCACGTCACATACCCTGAGAGATGCTGAGAGCACCTATTCCACCACCGTGAAGTGAAGCATTGACCTGTTGATGGGGTGTGCAAGAGTTTAGGATTCACGTCACATACCTTGATCTATGCTGAGAGCACATATTCCACTACACTGAAGTGAAGCATTGACCTGTTGATGGGGTGTGCAAGAGTTTAGGATTCACGTCACATCCCCTGAGAGATGCTTAGAGCACATATTCCACCACAGTGAAGTGAAGCATTGACCTGTTGATGGGGTGTGCAAGAGTTTAGGATTCACGTCACATACCCTGAGAGATGCTGAGAGCACATATTCCACCACAGTGAAGTGAAGCATTGACCTGTTGATGGGGTGTGCAAGAGTTTAGGATTCACGTCACATACCCTGAGAGATGCTGAGAGCACATATTCCACCACAGTGAAGTGAAGCATTGACCTGTTGATGGGGTGTGCAAGAGTTTAGGATTCACGTCACATATCCTGATCTATGCTGAGAGCACATATTCCACCACCGTGAAGTGAAGCATTGACCTGTTGATGGGGTGTGCAAGAGTTTAGGATTCATGTCACATACCCTGAGAGATGCTGAGAGCACATATTCCACCACAGTGAAGTGAAGCATTGACCTGTTGATGGGGTGTGCAAGAGTTTAGGATTCACGTCACATACCTTGATCTATGCTGAGAGCACATATTCCACCACAGTGAAGTGAAGCATTGACCTGTTGATGGGGTGTGCAAGAGTTTAGGATTCACGTCACATACCCTGAGAGATGCTGAGAGCACATATTCCACCACAGTGAAGTGAAGCATTGACCTGTTGATGGGGTGTGCAAGAGTTTAGGATTCACGTCACATACCTTGATCTATGCTGAGAGCACATATTCCACCACAGTGAAGTGAAGCATTGACCTGTTGATGGGGTGTGCAAGAGTTTAGGATTCACGTCACATACCCTGAGAGATGCTGAGAGCACATATTCCACCACAGTGAAGTGAAGCATTGACCTGTTGATGGGGTGTGCAAGAGTTTAGGATTCACGTCACATACCCTGAGAGATGCTGAGAGCACATATTCCACCACAGTGAAGTGAAGCATTGACCTGTTGATGGGGTGTGCAAGAGTTTAGGATTCACGTCACATACCCTGAGAGATGCTGAGAGCACATATTCCACCACAGTGAAGTGAAGCATTGACCTGTTGATGGGGTGTGCAAGAGTTTAGAATTCACGTCACATACCCTGAGAGATGCTGAGAGCACCTATTCCACAACAGTGAAGTGAAGCATTGACCTGTTGATGGGGTGTGCAAGAGTTTAGGATTCACGTCACATACCCTGAGAGATGCTGAGAGCACATATTCCACCACAGTGAAGTGAAGCATTGACCTGTTGATGGGGTGTGCAAGAGTTTAGAATTCACGTCACATACCCTGAGAGATGCTGAGAGCACCTATTCCACAACAGTGAAGTGAAGCATTGACCTGTTGATGGGGTGTGCAAGAGTGTAGGATTCACGTCACATACCCTGAGAGATGCTGAGAGCACATATTCCACCACAGTGAAGTGAAGCATTGACATGTTGATGGGGTGTGCAAGAGTTTAGAATTCACGTCACATACCCTGAGAGATGCTGAGAGCACCTATTCCACCACAGTGAAGTGAAGCATTGACCTGTTGATGGGGTGTGCAAGAGTTTAGGATTCACGTCACATACCTTGATCTATGCTGAGAGCACATATTCCACTACACTGAAGTGAAGCATTGACCTGTTGATGGGGTGTGCAAGAGTTTAGGATTCACGTCACATACCCTGAGAGATGCTGAGAGCACATATTCCACCACAGTGAAGTGAAGCATTGACCTGTTGATGGGGTGTGCAAGAGTTTAGGATTCACGTCACATACCTTGATCTATGCTGAGAGCACATATTCCACCACAGTGAAGTGAAGCATTGACCTGTTGATGGGGTGTGCAAAAGTTTAGGATTCACGTCACATACCCTGAGATATGCTGAGAGCACATATTCCACCACAGTGAAGTGAAGCATTGACCTGTTGATGGGGTGTGCAAGAGTTTAGGATTCACGTCACATACCCTGAGAGATGCTGAGAGCACATATTCCACCACAGTGAAGTGAAGCATTGACCT
The DNA here is from genome assembly GCA_963921515.1 of Calotriton arnoldi. NCBI lineage: Eukaryota > Metazoa > Chordata > Amphibia > Caudata > Salamandridae > Calotriton > Calotriton arnoldi. Next base: position 298,773 of record CAWUFW010014430.1, read on the forward strand.
GTTGATGGGGTGTGCAAGAGTTTAGAATTCACGTCACATACCCTGAGAGATGCTGAGAGCACCTATTCCACCACAGTGAAGTGAAGCATTGGCCTGTTGATGGGGTGTGCAAGAGTTTAGGATTCACGTCACATACCTTGATCTATGCTGAGAGCACATATTCCACTACACTGAAGTGAAGCATTGACCTGTTGATGGGGTGTGCAAGAGTTTAGGATTCACGTCACATACCCTGAGAGATGCTGAGAGCACCTATTCCACCAGAGTGAAGTGAAGCATTGACCTGTTGATGGGGTGTGCAAGAGTTTAGGATTCACGTCACATACCCTGAGAGATGCTGAGAGCACATATTCCACCACAGTGAAGTGAAGCATTGACCTGTTGATGGGGTGTGCAAGAGTTTAGGATTCACGTCACATACCTTGATCTATGCTGAGAGCACATATTCCACCACAGTGAAGTGAAGCATTGACCTGTTGATGGGGTGTGCAAGAGTTTAGGATTCACGTCACATACCCTGAGATATGCTGAGAGCACATATTCCACCACAGTGAAGTGAAGCATTGACCTGTTGATGGGGTGTGCAAGAGTTTAGGATTCACGTCACATACCCTGAGAGATGCTGAGAGCACATATTCCACCACAGTGAAGTGAAGCATTGACCTGTTGATGGGGTGTGCAAGAGTTTAGAATTCACGTCACATACCCTGAGAGATGCTGAGAGCACCTATTCCACCACAGTGAAGTGAAGCATTGACCTGTTGATGGGGTGTGCAAGAGTTTAGGATTCACGTCACATACCTTGATCTATGCTGAGAGCACATATTCCACTACACTGAAGTGAAGCATTGACCTGTTGATGGGGTGTGCAAGAGTTTAGGATTCACGTCACATACCCTGAGAGATGCTGAGAGCACCTATTCCACCACAGTGAAGTGAAGCATTGACCTGTTGATGGGGTGTGCAAGAGTTTAGGATTCACGTCACATACCTTGATCTATGCTGAGAGCACATATTCCACTACACTGAAGTGAAGCATTGACCTGTTGATGGGGTGTGCAAGAGTTTAGGATTCACGTCACATACCCTGAGAGATGCTGAGAGCACATATTCCACCACAGTGAAGTGAAGCATTGACCTGTTGATGGGGTGTGCAAGAGTTTAGGATTCACGTCACATACCCTGAGAGATGCTGAGAGCACCTATTCCACCACAGTGAAGTGAAGCATTGACCTGTTGATGGGGTGTGCAAGAGTTTAGGATTCACGTCACATACCTTGATCTATGCTGAGAGCACATATTCCACCACACTGAAGTGAAGCATTGACCTGTTGATGGGGTGTGCAAGAGTTTAGGATTCACGTCACATACCCTGAGAGATGCTGAGAGCACATATTCCACCACAGTGAAGTGAAGCATTGACCTGTTGATGGGGTGTGCAAGAGTTTAGGATTCACGTCACATACCCTGAGAGATGCTGAGAGCACATATTCCACCACAGTGAAGTGAAGCATTGACCTGTTGATGGGGTGTGCAAGAGTTTAGGATTCACGTCACATACCCTGAGAGATGCTGAGAGCACATATTCCACCACAGTGAAGTGAAGCATTGACCTGTTGATGGGGTGTGCAAGAGTTTAGGATTCACGTCACATACCCTGAGAGATGCTGAGAGCACATATTCCACCACAGTGAAGTGAAGCATTGACCTGTTGATGGGGTGTGCAAGAGTTTAGGATTCACGTCACATACCTTGATCTATGCTGAGAGCACATATTCCACCACAGTGAAGTCAAGCATTGACCTGTTGATGGGGTGTGCAAGAGTTTAGGATTCACGTCACATACCTTGATCTATGCTGAGAGCACATATTCCACTACACTGAAGTGAAGCATTGACCTGTTGATGGGGTGTGCAAGAGTTTAGGATTCACGTCACATACCCTGAGAGATGCTGAGAGCACATATTCCACCACAGTGAAGTGAAGCATTGACCTGTTGATGGGGTGTGCAAGAGTTTAGGATTCACGTCACATACCCTGAGAGATGCTGAGAGCACCTATTCCACCACCGTGAAGTGAAGCATTGACCTGTTGATGGGGTGTGCAAGAGTTTAGGATTCACGTCACATACCTTGATCTATGCTGAGAGCACATATTCCACTACACTGAAGTGAAGCATTGACCTGTTGATGGGGTGTGCAAGAGTTTAGGATTCACGTCACATACCCTGAGAGATGCTGAGAGCACATATTCCACCACAGTGAAGTGAAGCATTGACCTGTTGATGGGGTGTGCAAGAGTTTAGGATTCACGTCACATACCCTGAGAGATGCTGAGAGCACATATTCCACCACAGTGAAGTGAAGCATTGACCTGTTGATGGGGTGTGCAAGAGTTTAGGATTCACGTCACATACCCTGAGAGATGCTGAGAGCACATATTCCACCACAGTGAAGTGAAGCATTGACCTGTTGATGGGGTGTACAAGAGTTTAGGATTCACGTCACATATCCTGATCTATGCTGAGAGCACATATTCCACCACAGTGAAGTGAAGCATTGACCTGTTGATGGGGTGTGCAAGAGTTTAGGATTCACGTCACATACCCTGAGAGATGCTGAGAGCACATATTCCACCACAGTGAAGTGAAGCATTGACCTGTTGATGGGGTGTGCAAGAGTTTAGGATTCACGTCACATACCTTGATCTATGCTGAGAGCACATATTCCACCACAGTGAAGTGAAGCATTGACCTGTTGATGGGGTGTGCAAGAGTTTAGGATTCACGTCACATACCCTGAGAGATGCTGAGAGCACATATTCCACCACAGTGAAGTGAAGCATTGACCTGTTGATGGGGTGTGCAAGAGTTTAGGATTCACGTCACATACCTTGATCTATGCTGAGAGCACATATTCCACCACAGTGAAGTGAAGCATTGACCTGTTGATGGGGTGTGCAAGAGTTTAGGATTCACGTCACATACCCTGAGAGATGCTGAGAGCACATATTCCACCACAGTGAAGTGAAGCATTGACCTGTTGATGGGGTGTGCAAGAGTTTAGGATTCACGTCACATACCCTGAGAGATGCTGAGAGCACATATTCCACCACAGTGAAGTGAAGCATTGACCTGTTGATGGGGTGTGCAAGAGTTTAGGATTCACGTCACATACCCTGAGAGATGCTGAGAGCACCTATTCCACCACAGTGAAGTGAAGCATTGACCTGTTGATGGGGTGTGCAAGAGTTTAGGATTCACGTCACATACCTTGATCTATGCTGAGAGCACATATTCCACTACACTGAAGTGAAGCATTGACCTGTTGATGGGGTGTGCAAGAGTTTAGGATTCACGTCACATACCCTGAGAGATGCTGAGAGCACCTATTCCACCACAGTGAAGTGAAGCATTGACCTGTTGATGGGGTGTGCAAGAGTTTAGGATTCACGTCACATACCTTGATCTATGCTGAGAGCACATATTCCACTACACTGAAGTGAAGCATTGACCTGTTGATGGGGTGTGCAGGAGTTTAGGATTCACGTCACATACCCTGAGAGATGCTGAGAGCACATATTCCACCACAGTGAAGTGAAGCATTGACCTGTTGATGGGGTGTGCAAGAGTTTAGGATTCACGTCACATACCCTGAGAGATGCTGAGAGCACATATTCCACCACAGTGAAGTGAAGCATTGACCTGTTGATGGGGTGTGCAAGAGTTTAGGATTCACGTCACATACCCTGAGAGATGCTGAGAGCACATATTCCACCACAGTGAAGTGAAGCATTGACCTGTTGATGGGGTGTGCAAGAGTTTAGGATTCACGTCACATACCCTGAGAGATGCTGAGAGCACCTATTCCACCACAGTGAAGTGAAGCATTGACCTGTTGATGGGGTGTGCAAGAGTTTAGGATTCACGTCACATACCTTGATCTATGCTGAGAGCACATATTCCACTACACTGAAGTGAAGCATTGACCTGTTGATGGGGTGTGCAAGAGTTTAGGATTCACGTCACATACCTTGATCTATGCTGAGAGCACATATTCCACTACACTGAAGTGAAGCATTGACCTGTTGATGGGGTGTGCAAGAGTTTAGGATTCACGTCACATACCCTGAGAGATGCTGAGAGCACATATTCCACCACAGTGAAGTGAAGCATTGACCTGTTGATGGGGTGTGCAAGAGTTTAGGATTCACGTCACATACCCTGAGAGATGCTGAGAGCACCTATTCCACCACTGTGAAGTGAAGCATTGACCTGTTGATGGGGTGTGCAAGAGTTTAGGATTCACGTCACATACCTTGATCTATGCTGAGAGCACATATTCCACTACACTGAAGTGAAGCATTGACCTGTTGATGGGGTGTGCAAGAGTTTAGGATTCACGTCACATACCCTGAGAGATGCTGAGAGCACATATTCCACCACAGTGAAGTGAAGCATTGACCTGTTGATGGGGTGTGCAAGAGTTTAGGATTCACGTCACATACCCTGAGAGATGCTGAGAGCACATATTCCACCACAGTGAAGTGAAGCATTGACCTGTTGATGGGGTGTGCAAGAGTTTAGGATTCACGTCACATACCCTGAGAGATGCTGAGAGCACATATTCCACCACAGTGAAGTGAAGCATTGACCTGTTGATGGGGTGTACAAGAGTTTAGGATTCACGTCACATATCCTGATCTATGCTGAGAGCACATATTCCACCACCGTGAAGTGAAGCATTGACCTGTTGATGGGGTGTGCAAGAGTTTAGGATTCACGTCACATACCCTGAGAGATGCTGAGAGCACATATTCCACCACAGTGAAGTGAAGCATTGACCTGTTGATGGGGTGTGCAAGAGTTTAGGATTCACGTCACATACCTTGATCTATGCTGAGAGCACATATTCCACCACAGTGAAGTGAAGCATTGACCTGTTGATGGGGTGTGCAAGAGTTTAGGATTCACGTCACATACCCTGAGAGATGCTGAGAGCACATATTCCACCACAGTGAAGTGAAGCATTGACCTGTTGATGGGGTGTGCAAGAGTTTAGGATTCACGTCACATACCTTGATCTATGCTGAGAGCACATATTCCACCACAGTGAAGTGAAGCATTGACCTGTTGATGGGGTGTGCAAGAGTTTAGGATTCACGTCACATACCCTGAGAGATGCTGAGAGCACATATTCCACCACAGTGAAGTGAAGCATTGACCTGTTGATGGGGTGTGCAAGAGTTTAGGATTCACGTCACATACCCTGAGAGATGCTGAGAGCACATATTCCACCACAGTGAAGTGAAGCATTGACCTGTTGATGGGGTGTGCAAGAGTTTAGGATTCACGTCACATACCCTGAGAGATGCTGAGAGCACATATTCCACCACAGTGAAGTGAAGCATTGACCTGTTGATGGGGTGTGCAAGAGTTTAGGATTCACGTCACATACCCTGAGAGATGCTGAGAGCACCTATTCCACCACAGTGAAGTGAAGCATTGACCTGTTGATGGGGTGTGCAAGAGTTTAGGATTCACGTCACATACCTTGATCTATGCTGAGAGCACATATTCCACTACACTGAAGTGAAGCATTGACCTGTTGATGGGGTGTGCAAGAGTTTAGGATTCACGTCACATACCCTGAGAGATGCTGAGAGCACCTATTCCACCACAGTGAAGTGAAGCATTGACCTGTTGATGGGGTGTGCAAGAGTTTAGGATTCACGTCACATACCTTGATCTATGCTGAGAGCACATATTCCACTACACTGAAGTGAAGCATTGACCTGTTGATGGGGTGTGCAAGAGTTTAGGATTCACGTCACATACCCTGAGAGATGCTGAGAGCACCTATTCCACCACAGTGAAGTGAAGCATTGACCTGTTGATGGGGTGTGCAAGAGTTTAGGATTCACGTCACATACCCTGAGAGATGCTGAGAGCACCTATTCCACCACAGTGAAGTGAAGCATTGACCTGTTGATGGGGTGTGCAAGAGTTTAGGATTCACGTCACATACCTTGATCTATGCTGAGAGCACATATTCCACCACACTGAAGTGAAGCATTGACCTGTTGATGGGGTGTGCAAGAGTTTAGGATTCACGTCACATACCCTGAGAGATGCTGAGAGCACATATTCCACCACAGTGAAGTGAAGCATTGACCTGTTGATGGGGTGTGCAAGAGTTTAGGATTCACGTCACATACCTTGATCTATGCTGAGAGCACATATTCCACCACAGTGAAGTGAAGCATTGACCTGTTGATGGGGTGTGCAAGAGTTTAGGATTCACGTCACATACCCTGAGAGATGCTGAGAGCACATATTCCACCACAGTGAAGTGAAGCATTGACCTGTTGATGGGGTGTGCAAGAGTTTAGGATTCACGTCACATACCCTGAGAGATGCTGAGAGCACATATTCCACCACAGTGAAGTGAAGCATTGACCTGTTGATGGGGTGTGCAAGAGTTTAGGATTCACGTCACATACCCTGAGAGATGCTGAGAGCACCTATTCCACCACAGTGAAGTGAAGCATTGACCTGTTGATGGGGTGTGCAAGAGTTTAGGATTCACGTCACATACCTTGATCTATGCTGAGAGCACATATTCCACTACACTGAAGTGAAGCATTGACCTGTTGATGGGGTGTGCAAGAGTTTAGGATTCACGTCACATACCCTGAGAGATGCTGAGAGCACCTATTCCACCACAGTGAAGTGAAGCATTGACCTGTTGATGGGGTGTGCAAGAGTTTAGGATTCACGTCACATACCTTGATCTATGCTGAGAGCACATATTCCACTACACTGAAGTGAAGCATTGACCTGTTGATGGGGTGTGCAAGAGTTTAGGATTCACGTCACATACCCTGAGAGATGCTGAGAGCACATATTCCACCACAGTGAAGTGAAGCATTGACCTGTTGATGGGGTGTGCAAGAGTTTAGGATTCACGTCACATACCCTGAGAGATGCTGAGAGCACCTATTCCACCACAGTGAAGTGAAGCATTGACCTGTTGATGGGGTGTGCAAGAGTTTAGGATTCACGTCACATACCTTGATCTATGCTGAGAGCACATATTCCACTACACTGAAGTGAAGCATTGACCTGTTGATGGGGTGTGCAAGAGTTTAGGATTCACGTCACATACCCTGAGAGATGCTGAGAGCACATATTCCACCACAGTGAAGTGAAGCATTGACCTGTTGATGGGGTGTGCAAGAGTTTAGGATTCACGTCACATACCCTGAGAGATGCTGAGAGCACATATTCCACCACAGTGAAGTGAAGCATTGACCTGTTGATGGGGTGTAGCAAGAGTTTAGGATTCACGTCACATACCCTGAGAGATGCTGAGAGCACATATTCCACCACAGTGAAGTGAAGCATTGACCTGTTGATGGGGTGTGCAAGAGTTTAGGATTCACGTCACATACCCTGAGAGATGCTGAGAGCACATATTCCACCACAGTGAAGTGAAGCATTGACCTGTTGATGGGGTGTGCAAGAGTTTAGGATTCACGTCACATACCTTGATCTATGCTGAGAGCACATATTCCACCACACTGAAGTGAAGCATTGACCTGTTGATGGGGTGTGCAAGAGTTTAGGATTCACGTCACATACCTTGATCTATGCTGAGAGCACATATTCCACTACACTGAAGTGAAGCATTGACCTGTTGATGGGGTGTGCAAGAGTTTAGGATTCACGTCACATACCCTGAGAGATGCTGAGAGCACATATTCCACCACAGTGAAGTGAAGCATTGACCTGTTGATGGGGTGTGCAAGAGTTTAGGATTCACGTCACATACCCTGAGAGATGCTGAGAGCACCTATTCCACCACCGTGAAGTGAAGCATTGACCTGTTGATGGGGTGTGCAAGAGTTTAGGATTCACGTCACATACCTTGATCTATGCTGAGAGCACATATTCCACTACACTGAAGTGAAGCATTGACCTGTTGATGGGGTGTGCAAGAGTTTAGGATTCACGTCACATACCCTGAGAGATGCTGAGAGCACATATTCCACCACAGTGAAGTGAAGCATTGACCTGTTGATGGGGTGTGCAAGAGTTTAGGATTCACGTCACATACCCTGAGAGATGCTGAGAGCACATATTCCACCACAGTGAAGTGAAGCATTGACCTGTTGATGGGGTGTGCAAGAGTTTAGGATTCACGTCACATACCCTGAGAGATGCTGAGAGCACATATTCCACCACAGTGAAGTGAAGCATTGACCTGTTGATGGGGTGTGCAAGAGTTTAGGATTCACGTCACATACCCTGATCTATGCTGAGAGCACATATTCCACCACCGTGAAGTGAAGCATTGACCTGTTGATGGGGTGTGCAAGAGTTTAGGATTCACGTCACATACCCTGAGAGATGCTGAGAGCACATATTCCACCACAGTGAAGTGAAGCATTGACCTGTTGATGGGGTGTGCAAGAGTTTAGGATTCACGTCACATACCCTGAGAGATGCTGAGAGCACATATTCCACCACAGTGAAGTGAAGCATTGACCTGTTGATGGGGTGTGCAAGAGTTTAGGATTCACGTCACATACCTTGATCTATGCTGAGAGCACATATTCCACCACAGTGAAGTGAAGCATTGACCTGTTGATGGGGTGTGCAAGAGTTTAGGATTCACGTCACATACCCTGAGAGATGCTGAGAGCACATATTCCACCACAGTGAAGTGAAGCATTGACCTGTTGATGGGGTGTGCAAGAGTTTAGGATTCACGTCACATACCCTGAGAGATGCTGAGAGCACATATTCCACCACAGTGAAGTGAAGCATTGACCTGTTGATGGGGTGTGCAAGAGTTTAGGATTCACGTCACATACCCTGAGAGATGCTGAGAGCACATATTCCACCACAGTGAAGTGAAGCATTGACCTGTTGATGGGGTGTGCAAGAGTTTAGAATTCACGTCACATACCCTGAGAGATGCTGAGAGCACCTATTCCACCACAGTGAAGTGAAGCATTGACCTGTTGATGGGGTGTGCAAGAGTTTAGGATTCACGTCACATACCCTGAGAGATGCTGAGAGCACATATTCCACCACAGTGAAGTGAAGCATTGACCTGTTGATGGGGTGTGCAAGAGTTTAGGATTCACGTCACATACCCTGAGAGATGCTGAGAGCACCTATTCCACCACAGTGAAGTGAAGCATTGACCTGTTGATGGGGTGTGCAAGAGTTTAGGATTCACGTCACATACCCTGAGAGATGCTGAGAGCACATATTCCACCACAGTGAAGTGAAGCATTGACCTGTTGATGGGGTGTGCAAGAGTTTAGAATTCACGTCACATACCCTGAGAGATGCTGAGAGCACCTATTCCACCACAGTGAAGTGAAGCATTGACCTGTTGATGGGGTGTGCAAGAGTTTAGGACTCACATCACATACCTTGATCTATGCTGAGAGCACATATTCCACTACACTGAAGTGAAGCATTGACCTGTTGATGGGGTGTGCAAGAGTTTAGGATTCACGTCACATACCCTGAGAGATGCTGAGAGCACATATTCCACCACAGTGAAGTGAAGCATTGACCTGTTGATGGGGTGTGCAAGAGTTTAGGATTCACGTCACATACCTTGATCTATGCTGAGAGCACATATTCCACCACAGTGAAGTGAAGCATTGACCTGTTGATGGGGTGTGCAAGAGTTTAGGATTCACGTCACATACCCTGAGATATGCTGAGAGCACATATTCCACCACAGTGAAGTGAAGCATTGACCTGTTGATGGGGTGTGCAAGAGTTTAGGATTCACGTCACATACCCTGAGAGATGCTGAGAGCACATATTCCACCACAGTGAAGTGAAGCATTGACCTGTTGATGGGGTGTGCAAGAGTTTAGAATTCACGTCACATACCCTGAGAGATGCTGAGAGCACCTATTCCACCACAGTGAAGTGAAGCATTGACCTGTTGATGGGGTGTGCAAGAGTTTAGGATTCACGTCACATACCTTGATCTATGCTGAGAGCACATATTCCACTACACTGAAGTGAAGCATTGACCTGTTGATGGGGTGTGCAAGAGTTTAGGATTCACGTCACATACCCTGAGAGATGCTGAGAGCACCTATTCCACCAGAGTGAAGTGAAGCATTGACCTGTTGATGGGGTGTGCAAGAGTTTAGGATTCACGTCACATACCCTGAGAGATGCTGAGAGCACATATTCCACCACAGTGAAGTGAAGCATTGACCTGTTGATGGGGTGTGCAAGAGTTTAGGATTCACGTCACATACCTTGATCTATGCTGAGAGCACATATTCCACCACAGTGAAGTGAAGCATTGACCTGTTGATGGGGTGTGCAAGAGTTTAGGATTCACGTCACATACCCTGAGATATGCTGAGAGCACATATTCCACCACAGTGAAGTGAAGCATTGACCTGTTGATGGGGTGTGCAAGAGTTTAGGATTCACGTCACATACCCTGAGAGATGCTGAGAGCACATATTCCACCACAGTGAAGTGAAGCATTGACCTGTTGATGGGGTGTGCAAGAGTTTAGGATTCACGTCACATACCCTGAGAGATGCTGAGAGCACCTATTCCACCACAGTGAAGTGAAGCATTGACCTGTTGATGGGGTGTGCAAGAGTTTAGGATTCACGTCACATACCTTGATCTATGCTGAGAGCACATATTCCACTACACTGAAGTGAAGCATTGACCTGTTGATGGGGTGTGCAAGAGTTTAGGATTCACGTCACATACCCTGAGAGATGCTGAGAGCACCTATTCCACCACAGTGAAGTGAAGCATTGACCTGTTGATGGGGTGTGCAAGAGTTTAGGATTCACGTCACATACCTTGATCTATGCTGAGAGCACATATTCCACTACACTGAAGTGAAGCATTGACCTGTTGATGGGGTGTGCAAGAGTTTAGGATTCACGTCACATACCCTGAGAGATGCTGAGAGCACATATTCCACCACAGTGAAGTGAAGCATTGACCTGTTGATGGGGTGTGCAAGAGTTTAGGATTCACGTCACATACCCTGAGAGATGCTGAGAGCACATATTCCACCACAGTGAAGTGAAGCATTGACCTGTTGATGGGGTGTGCAAGAGTTTAGGATTCACGTCACATACCTTGATCTATGCTGAGAGCACATATTCCACCACAGTGAAGTGAAGCATTGACCTGTTGATGGGGTGTGCAAGAGTTTAGGATTCACGTCACATACCCTGAGAGATGCTGAGAGCACATATTCCACCACAGTGAAGTGAAGCATTGACCTGTTGATGGGGTGTGCAAGAGTTTAGGATTCACGTCACATACCTTGATCTATGCTGAGAGCACATATTCCACCACAGTGAAGTGAAGCATTGACCTGTTGATGGGGTGTGCAAGAGTTTAGGATTCACGTCACATACCCTGAGAGATGCTGAGAGCACATATTCCACCACAGTGAAGTGAAGCATTGACCTGTTGATGGGGTGTGCAAGAGTTTAGGATTCACGTCACATACCCTGAGAGATGCTGAGAGCACATATTCCACCACAGTGAAGTGAAGCATTGACCTGTTGATGGGGTGTGCAAGAGTTTAGGATTCACGTCACATACCCTGAGAGATGCTGAGAGCACCTATTCCACCACAGTGAAGTGAAGCATTGACCTGTTGATGGGGTGTGCAAGAGTTTAGGATTCACGTCACATACCTTGATCTATGCTGAGAGCACATATTCCACCACAGTGAAGTGAAGCATTGACCTGTTGATGGGGTGTGCAAGAGTTTAGGATTCACATCACATACCCTGAGAGATGCTGAGAGCACATATTCCACCACAGTGAAGTGAAGCATTGACCTGTTGATGGGGTGTGCAAGAGTTTAGGATTCACGTCACATACCTTGATCTATGCTGAGAGCACATATTCCACCACAGTGAAGTGAAGCATTGACCTGTTGATGGGGTGTGCAAGAGTTTAGGATTCACGTCACATACCCTGAGAGATGCTGAGAGCACATATTCCACCACAGTGAAGTGAAGCATTGACCTGTTGATGGGGTGTGCAAGAGTTTAGGATTCACGTCACATACCTTGATCTATGCTGAGAGCACATATTCCACCACAGTGAAGTGAAGCATTGACCTGTTGATGGGGTGTGCAAGAGTTTAGGATTCACGTCACATACCCTGAGATATGCTGAGAGCACATATTCCACCACAGTGAAGTGAAGCATTGACCTGTTGATGGGGTGTGCAAGAGTTTAGGATTCACGTCACATACCCTGAGAGATGCTGAGAGCACATATTCCACCACAGTGAAGTGAAGCATTGACCTGTTGATGGGGTGTGCAAGAGTTTAGGATTCACGTCACATACCCTGAGAGATGCTGAGAGCACCTATTCCACCACAGTGAAGTGAAGCATTGACCTGTTGATGGGGTGTGCAAGAGTTTAGGATTCACGTCACATACCTTGATCTATGCTGAGAGCACATATTCCACTACACTGAAGTGAAGCATTGACCTGTTGATGGGGTGTGCAAGAGTTTAGGATTCACGTCACATACCCTGAGAGATGCTGAGAGCACCTATTCCACCACAGTGAAGTGAAGCATTGACCTGTTGATGGGGTGTGCAAGAGTTTAGGATTCACGTCACATACCCTGAGAGATGCTGAGAGCACATATTCCACCACAGTGAAGTGAAGCATTGACCTGTTGATGGGGTGTGCAAGAGTTTAGGATTCACGTCACATACCTTGATCTATGCTGAGAGCACATATTCCACCACAGTGAAGTGAAGCATTGACCTGTTGATGGGGTGTGCAAGAGTTTAGGATTCACGTCACATACCCTGAGATATGCTGAGAGCACATATTCCACCACAGTGAAGTGAAGCATTGACCTGTTGATGGGGTGTGCAAGAGTTTAGGATTCACGTCACATACCCTGAGAGATGCTGAGAGCACATATTCCACCACAGTGAAGTGAAGCATTGACCTGTTGATGGGGTGTGCAAGAGTTTAGAATTCACGTCACATACCCTGAGAGATGCTGAGAGCACCTATTCCACCACAGTGAAGTGAAGCATTGACCTGTTGATGGGGTGTGCAAGAGTTTAGGATTCACGTCACATACCTTGATCTATGCTGAGAGCACATATTCCACTACACTGAAGTGAAGCATTGACCTGTTGATGGGGTGTGCAAGAGTTTAGGATTCACGTCACATACCCTGAGAGATGCTGAGAGCACCTATTCCACCACAGTGAAGTGAAGCATTGACCTGTTGATGGGGTGTGCAAGAGTTTAGGATTCACGTCACATACCTTGATCTATGCTGAGAGCACATATTCCACTACACTGAAGTGAAGCATTGACCTGTTGATGGGGTGTGCAAGAGTTTAGGATTCACGTCACATACCCTGAGAGATGCTGAGAGCACCTATTCCACCACAGTGAAGTGAAGCATTGACCTGTTGATGGGGTGTGCAAGAGTTTAGGATTCACGTCACATACCTTGATCTATGCTGAGAGCACATATTCCACTACACTGAAGTGAAGCATTGACCTGTTGATGGGGTGTGCAAGAGTTTAGGATTCACGTCACATACCCTGAGAGATGCTGAGAGCACATATTCCACCACAGTGAAGTGAAGCATTGACCTGTTGATGGGGTGTGCAAGAGTTTAGGATTCACGTCACATACCCTGAGAGATGCTGAGAGCACATATTCCACCACAGTGAAGTGAAGCATTGACCTGTTGATGGGGTGTGCAAGAGTTTAGGATTCACGTCACATACCTTGATCTATGCTGAGAGCACATATTCCACCACAGTGAAGTGAAGCATTGACCTGTTGATGGGGTGTGCAAGAGTTTAGGATTCACGTCACATACCCTGAGATATGCTGAGAGCACATATTCCACCACAGTGAAGTGAAGCATTGACCTGTTGATGGGGTGTGCAAGAGTTTAGGATTCACGTCACATACCCTGAGAGATGCTGAGAGCACATATTCCACCACAGTGAAGTGAAGCATTGACCTGTTGATGGGGTGTGCAAGAGTTTAGAATTCACGTCACATACCCTGAGAGATGCTGAGAGCACCTATTCCACCATAGTGAAGTGAAGCATTGACCTGTTGATGGGGTGTGCAAGAGTTTAGGATTCACGTCACATACCTTGATCTATGCTGAGAGCACATATTCCACTACACTGAAGTGAAGCATTGACCTGTTGATGGGGTGTGCAAGAGTTTAGGATTCACGTCACATACCCTGAGAGATGCTGAGAGCACCTATTCCACCACAGTGAAGTGAAGCATTGACCTGTTGATGGGGTGTGCAAGAGTTTAGGATTCACGTCACATACCCTGAGAGATGCTGAGAGCACATATTCCACCACAGTGAAGTGAAGCATTGACCTGTTGATGGGGTGTGCAAGAGTTTAGGATTCACGTCACATACCTTGATCTATGCTGAGAGCACATATTCCACCACAGTGAAGTGAAGCATTGACCTGTTGATGGGGTGTGCAAGAGTTTAGGATTCACGTCACATACCCTGAGAGATGCTGAGAGCACCTATTCCACCACAGTGAAGTGAAGCATTGACCTGTTGATGGGGTGTGCAAGAGTTTAGGATTCACGTCACATATCTTGATCTATGCTGAGAGCACATATTCCACTACACTGAAGTGAAGCATTGACCTGTTGATGGGGTGTGCAAGAGTTTAGGATTCACGTCACATACCCTGAGAGATGCTGAGAGCACCTATTCCACCACAGTGAAGTGAAGCATTGACCTGTTGATGGGGTGTGCAAGAGTTTAGGATTCACGTCACATACCTTGATCTATGCTGAGAGCACATATTCCACTACACTGAAGTGAAGCATTGACCTGTTGATGGGGTGTGCAAGAGTTTAGGATTCACGTCACATACCCTGAGAGATGCTGAGAGCACCTATTCCACCACAGTGAAGTGAAGCATTGACCTGTTGATGGGGTGTGCAAGAGTTTAGGATTCACGTCACATACCTTGATCTATGCTGAGAGCACATATTCCACTACACTGAAGTGAAGCATTGACCTGTTGATGGGGTGTGCAAGAGTTTAGGATTCACGTCACATACCCTGAGAGATGCTGAGAGCACATATTCCACCACAGTGAAGTGAAGCATTGACCTGTTGATGGGGTGTGCAAGAGTTTAGGATTCACGTCACATACCCTGAGAGATGCTGAGAGCACATATTCCACCACAGTGAAGTGAAGCATTGACCTGTTGATGGGGTGTGCAAGAGTTTATGATTCACGTCACATACCTTGATCTATGCTGAGAGCACATATTCCACCACAGTGAAGTGAAGCATTGACCTGTTGATGGGGTGTGCAAGAGTTTAGGATTCACGTCACATACCCTGAGAGATGCTGAGAGCACATATTCCACCACAGTGAAGTGAAGCATTGACCTGTTGATGGGGTGTGCAAGAGTTTAGGATTCACGTCACATACCTTGATCTATGCTGAGAGCACATATTCCACCACAGTGAAGTGAAGCATTGACCTGTTGATGGGGTGTGCAAGAGTTTAGGATTCACGTCACATACCCTGAGAGATGCTGAGAGCACATATTCCACCACAGTGAAGTGAAGCATTGACCTGTTGATGGGGTGTGCAAGAGTTTAGGATTCACGTCACATACCCTGAGAGATGCTGAGAGCACATATTCCACCACAGTGAAGTGAAGCATTGACCTGTTGATGGGGTGTGCAAGAGTTTAGGATTCACGTCACATACCCTGAGAGATGCTGAGAGCACCTATTCCACCACAGTGAAGTGAAGCATTGACCTGTTGATGGGGTGTGCAAGAGTTTAGGATTCACGTCACATACCTTGATCTATGCTGAGAGCACATAATCCACTACAATGAAGTGAAGCATTGACCTGTTGATGGGGTGTGCAAGAGTTTAGGATTCACGTCACATACCCTGAGAGATGCTGAGAGCACCTATTCCACCACAGTGAAGTGAAGCATTGACCTGTTGATGGGGTGTGCAAGAGTTTAGGATTCACGTCACATACCTTGATCTATGCTGAGAGCACATATTCCACTACACTGAAGTGAAGCATTGACCTGTTGATGGGGTGTGCAAGAGTTTAGGATTCACGTCACATACCCTGAGAGATGCTGAGAGCACCTATTCCACCACAGTGAAGTGAAGCATTGACCTGTTGATGGGGTGTGCAAGAATTTAGGATTCACGTCACATACCTTGATCTATGCTGAGAGCACATATTCCACTACACTGAAGTGAAGCATTGACCTGTTGATGGGGTGTGCAAGAGTTTAGGATTCACGTCACATACCCTGAGAGATGCTGAGAGCACTTATTCCACCACAGTGAAGTGAAGCATTGACCTGTTGATGGGGTGTGCAAGAGTTTAGGATTCTCGTCACATACCCTGAGAGATGCTGAGAGCACATATTCCACCACAGTGAAGAGAAGCATTGACCTGTTGATGGGGTGTACAAGAGTTTAGGATTCACGTCACATACCCTGAGAGATGCTGAGAGCACATATTCCACCACAGTGAAGTGAAGCATTGACCTGTTGATGGGGTGTGCAAGAGTTTAGGATTCACGTCACATACCCTGAGAGATGCTGAGAGCACCTATTCCACCACAGTGAAGTGAAGCATTGACCTGTTGATGGGGTGTGCAAGAGTTTAGGATTCACGTCACATACCTTGATCTATGCTGAGAGCACATATTCCACTACACTGAAGTGAAGCATTGACCTGTTGATGGGGTGTGCAAGAGTTTAGGATTCACGTCACATACCTTGAGAGATGCTGAGAGCACATATTCCACCACAGTGAAGTGAAGCATTGACCTGTTGATGGGGTGTGCAAGAGTTTAGGATTCACGTCACATACCCTGAGAGATGCTGAGAGCACCTATTCCCCACCGTGAAGTGAAGCATTGACCTGTTGATGGGGTGTGCAAGAGTTTAGGATTCACGTCACATACCTTGATCTATGCTGAGAGCACATATTCCACTACACTGAAGTGAAGCATTGACCTGTTGATGGGGTGTGCAAGAGTTTAGGATTCACGTCACATACCCTGAGAGATGCTGAGAGCACATATTCCACCACAGTGAAGTGAAGCATTGACCTGTTGATGGGGTGTGCAAGAGTTTAGGATTCACGTCACATACCCTGAGAGATGCTGAGAGCACATATTCCACCACAGTGAAGTGAAGCATTGACCTGTTGATGGGGTGTGCAAGAGTTTAGGATTCACGTCACATACCCTGAGAGATGCTGAGAGCACATATTCCACCACAGTGAAGTGAAGCATTGACCTGTTGATGGGGTGTGCAAGAGTTTAGGATTCACGTCACATACCCTGAGAGATGCTGAGAGCACATATTCCACCACAGTGAAGTGAAGCATTGACCTGTTGATGGGGTGTACAAGAGTTTAGGATTCACGTCACATATCCTGATCTATGCTGAGAGCACATATTCCACCACCGTGAAGTGAAGCATTGACCTGTTGATGGGGTGTGCAAGAGTTTAGGATTCACGTCACATAACCTGAGAGATGCTGAGAGCACATATTCCACCACAGTGAAGTGAAGCATTGACCTGTTGATGGGGTGTGCAAGAGTTTAGGATTCACGTCACATACCCTGAGAGATGCTGAGAGCACATATTCCACCACAGTGAAGTGAAGCATTGACCTGTTGATGGGGTGTGCAAGAGTTTAGGATTCACGTCACATACCCTGAGAGATGCTGAGAGCACATATTCAACCACAGTGAAGTGAAGCATTGACCTGTTGATGGGGTGTGCAAGAGTTTAGGATTCACGTCACATACCCTGATAGATGCTGAGAGCACATATTCCACCACAGTGAAGTGAAGCATTGACCTGTTGATGGGGTGTGCAAGAGTTTAGGATTCACGTTACATACCTTGATCTATGCTGAGAGCACATATTCCACCACAGTGAAGTGAAGCATTGACCTGTTGATGGGGTGTGCAAGAGTTTAGGATTCACGTCACATACCCTGAGAGATGCTGAGAGCACATATTCCACCACAGTGAAGTGAAGCATTGACCTGTTGATGGGGTGTGCAAGAGTTTAGGATTCACGTCACATACCCTGAGAGATGCTGAGAGCACCTATTCCGCCATAGTGAAGTGAAGCATTGACCTGTTGATGGGGTGTGCAAGAGTTTAGGATTCACGTCACATACCTTGATCTATGCTGAGAGCACATATTCCACTACACTGAAGTGAAGCATTGACCTGTTGATGGGGTGTGCAAGAGTTTAGGATTCACGTCACTTTCCCTGAGAGATGCTGAGAGCACATATTCCACCACAGTGAAGTGAAGCATTGACCTGTTGATGGGGTGTGCAAGAGTTTAGGATTCACGTCACATACCTTGATCTATGCTGAGAGCACATATTCCACTACACTGAAGTGAAGCATTGACCTGTTGATGGGGTGTGCAAGAGTTTAGGATTCACGTCACATACCCTGAGAGATGCTGAGAGCACCTATTCCACCACAGTGAAGTGAAGCATTGACCTGTTGATGGGGTGTGCAAGAGTTTAGGATTCACGTCACATACCTTGATCTATGCTGAGAGCACATATTCCACTACACTGAAGTGAAGCATTGACCTGTTGATGGGGTGTGCAAGAGTTTAGGATTCACGTCACATACCCTGAGAGATGCTGAGAGCACATATTCCACCACAGTGAAGTGAAGCATTGACCTGTTGATGGGATGTGCAAGATTTTAGGATTCACGTCACATACCCTGAGAGATGCTGAGAGCACATATTCCACCACAGTGAAGTGAAGCATTGACCTGTTGATGGGGTGTGCAAGAGTTTAGGATTCACGTCACATACCTTGATCTATGCTGAGAGCACATATTCCACCACAGTGAAGTGAAGCATTGACCTGTTGATGGGGTGTGCAAGAGTTTAGGATTCACGTCACATACCCTGAGAGATGCTGAGAGCACATATTCCACCACAGTGAAGTGAAGCATTGACCTGTTGATGGGGTGTGCAAGAGTTTAGGATTCACGTCACATACCCTGAGAGATGCTGAGAGCACATATTCCACCACAGTGAAGTGAAGCATTGACCTGTTATGGGGTGTGCAAGAGTTTAGAATTCACGTCACATACCCTGAGAGATGCTGAGTGCACCTATTCCACCACAGTGAAGTGAAGCATTGACCTGTTGATGGGGTGTGCAAGAGTTTAGGATTCACGTCACATACCTTGATCTATGCTGAGAGCACATATTCCACTACAATGAAGTGAAGCATTGACCTGTTGATGGGGTGTGCAAGAGTTTAGGATTCACGTCACATACCCTGAGAGATGCTGAGAGCACCTATTCCACCACAGTGAAGTGAAGCATTGACCTGTTGATGGGGTGTGCAAGAGTTTAGGATTTACGTCACATACCTTGATCTATGCTGAGAGCACCTATTCCACCACAGTGAAGTGAAGCATTGACCTGTTGATGGGGTGTGCAAGAGTTTAGGATTCACGTCACATACCTTGATCTATGCTGAGAGCACATATTCCACTACACTGAAGTGAAGCATTGACCTGTTGATGGGGTGTGCAAGAGTTTAGGATTCACGTCACATACCCTGAGAGATGCTGAGAGCACCTATTCCACCACAGTGAAGTGAAGCATTGACCTGTTGATGGGGTGTGCAAGAGTTTAGGATTCACGTCACATACCTTGATCTATGCTGAGAGCACATATTCCACTACACTGAAGTGAAGCATTGACCTGTTGATGGGGTGTGCAAGAGTTTAGGATTCACGTCACATACCCTGAGAGATGCTGAGAGCACCTATTCCACCACAGTGAAGTGAAGCATTGACCTGTTGATGGGGTGTGCAAGAGTTTAGGATTCACGTCACATACCTTGATCTATGCTGAGAGCACATATTCCACTACACTGAAGTGAAGCATTGACCTGTTGATGGGGTGTGCAAGAGTTTAGGATTCACATCACATACCCTGAGAGATGCTGAGAGCACACATTCCACCACAGTGAAGTGAAGCATTGACCTGTTGATGGGGTGTGCAAGAGTTTAGGATTCACGTCACATACCCTGAGAGATGCTGAGAGCACATATTCCACCACAGTGAAGTGAAGTATTGACCTGTTGATGGGGTGTACAAGAGTTTAGGATTCACGTCACATACCCTGAGAGATGCTGAGAGCACATATTCCACCACAGTGAAGTGAAGCATTGACCTGTTGATGGGGTGTGCAAGAGTTTAGGATTCACGTCACATACCCTGAGAGATGCTGAGAGCACCTATTCCACCACAGTGAAGTGAAGCATTGACCTGTTGATGGTGTGTGCAAGAGTTTAGGATTCACGTCACATACCTTGATCTATGCTGAGAGCACATATTCCACTACACTGAAGTGAAGCATTGACCTGTTGATGGGGTGTGCAAGAGTTTAGGATTCACGTCACATACCTTGATCTATGCTGAGAGCACATATTCCACTACACTGAAGTGAAGCATTGACCTGTTGATGGGGTGTGCAAGAGTTTAGGATTCACGTCACATACCCTGAGAGATGCTGAGAGCACATATTCCACCACAGTGAAGTGAAGCATTGACCTGTTGATGGGGTGTGCAAGAGTTTAGGATTCACGTCACATACACTGAGAGATGCTGAGAGCACCTATTCCACCACCGTGAAGTGAAGCATTGACCTGTTGATGGGGTGTGCAAGAGTTTAGGATTCACGTCACATACCTTGATCTATGCTGAGAGCACATATTCCACTACACTGAATGATGGGGTGTGCAAGAGTTTAGGATTCACGTCACATACCCTGAGAGATGCTGAGAGCACATAACCACCACAGTGAAGTGAAGCATTGACCTGTTGATGGGGTGTGCAAGAGTTTAGGATTCACGTCACATACCCTGAGAGATGCTGAGAGCACATATTCCACAACAGTGAAGTGAAGAATTGACCTGTTGATGGGGTGTGCAAGAGTTTAGGATTCACGTCACATACCCTGAGAGATGCTGAGAGCACATATTCCACCACAGTGAAGTGAAGCATTGACCTGTTGATGGGGTGTACAAGAGTTTAGGATTCACGTCACATACCCTGAGAGATGCTGAGAGCACATATTCCACCACAGTGAAGTGAAGCATTGACCTGTTGATGGGGTGTACAAGAGTTTAGGATTCACGTCACATATCCTGATCTATGCTGAGAGCACATATTCCACCACCGTGAAGTGAAGCATTGACCTGTTGATGTGGTGTGCAAGAGTTTAGGATTCACGTCACATACCTTGATCTATGCTGAGAGCACATATTCCACCACAGTGAAGTGAAGCATTGACCTGTTGATGGGGTGTGCAAGAGTTTAGGATTCACGTCACATACCCTGAGAGATGCTGAGAGCACATATTCTACCACAGTGAAGTGAAGCATTGACCTGTTGATGGGGTGTACAAGAGTTTAGGATTCACGTCACATATCCTGATCTATGCTGAGAGCACATATTCCACCACCGTGAAGTGAAGCATTGACCTGTTCATGGGGTGTGCAAGAGTTTAGGATTCACGTCGCATAACCTGAGAGATGCTGAGAGCACATATTCCACCACAGTGAAGTGAAGCATTGAACTGTTGATGGGGTGTGCAAGAGTTTAGGATTCACGTCACATACCTTGATCTATGCTGAGAGCACATATTCCACCACAGTGAAGTGAAGCATTGACCTGTTGATGGGGTGTGCAAGAGTTTAGGATTCACGTCACATACCCTGAGAGATGCTGAGAGCACATATTCCACCACAGTGAAGTGAAGCATTGACCTGTTGATTGGGTGTGCAAGAGTTTTGGATTCACGTCACATACCCTGAGAGATGCTGAGAGCACATATTCAACCACAGTGAAGTGAAGCATTGACCTGTTGATGGGGTGTGCAAGAGTTTAGGATTCACGTCACATACCCTGAGAGATGCTGAGAGCACATATTCCACCACAGTGAAGTGAAGCATTGACCTGTTGATGGGGTGTGCAAGAGTTTAGGATTCACGTCACATACCCTGAGAGATGCTGAGAGCACATATTCCACCACAGTGAAGTGAAGAATTGACCTGTTGATGGGGTGTGCAAGAGTTTAGGATTCACGTCACATACGTTGAGAGATGCTGAGAGCACATATTCCACCACAGTGAAGTGAAGCATTGACCTGTTGATGGGGTGTACAAGAGTTTAGGATTCACGTCACATATCCTGATCTATGCTGAGAGCACATATTCCACCACCGTGAAGTGAAGCATTGACCTGTTGATGTGGTGTGCAAGAGTTTAGGATTCACGTCACATACCTTGATCTATGCTGAGAGCACATATTCCACCACAGTGAAGTGAAGCATTGACTTGTTGATGGGGTGTGCAAGAGTTTAGGATTCACGTCACATACCCTGAGAGATGCTGAGAGCACATATTCCACCACAGTGAAGTGAAGCATTGACCTGTTGATGGGGTGTGCAAGAGTTTAGGATTCACGTCACATACCCTGAGAGATGCTGAGAGCACATATTCCACCACAGTGAAGTGAAGCATTGACCTGTTGATGGGGTGTGCAAGAGTTTAGGATTCACGTCACATACCCTGAGAGATGCTGAGAGCACATATTCCACCACAGTGAAGTGAAGCATTGACCTGTTGATGGGGTGTGCAAGAGTTTAGGATTCACGTCACATTCCCTGAGAGATGCTGAGAGCACATATTCCACCACAGTGAAGTGAAGCATTGACCTGTTGATGGGGTGTGCAAGAGTTTAGGATTCACGTCACATACCCTGAGAGATGCTGAGAGCACATATTCCACCACAGTGAAGTGAAGCATTGACCTGTTGATGGGGTGTACAAGAGTTTAGGATTCACGTCACATATCCTGATCTATGCTGAGAGCACATATTCCACCACCGTGAAGTGAAGCATTGACCTGTTGATGGGGTGTGCAAGAGTTTAGGATTCATGTCACATACCCTGAGAGATGCTGAGAGCACATATTCCACCACAGTGAAGTGAAGCATTGACCTGTTGATGGGGTGTGCAAGAGTTTAGGATTCACGTCACATACCTTGATTTATGCTGAGAGCACATATTCCACCACAGTGAAGTGAAGCATTGACCTGTTGATGGGGAGTGCAAGAGTTTAGGATTCACGTCACATACCCTGAGAGATGCTGAGAGCACATATTCCACCACAGTGAAGTGAAGCATTGACCTGTTGATGGGGTGTGCAAGAGTTTAGGATTCACGTCACATACCTTGATCTATGCTGAGAGCACATATTCCACCACAGTGAAGTGAAGCATTGACCTGTTGATGGGGTGTGCAAGAGTTTAGGATTCACGTCACATACCCTGAGAGATGCTGAGAGCACATATTCCACCACAGTGAAGTGAAGCATTGACCTGTTGATGGGGTGTGCAAGAGTTTAGGATTCACGTCACATACCTTGATCTATGCTGAGAGCACCTATTCCACCACAGTGAAGTGAAGCATTGACCTGTTGATGGGGTGTGCAAGAGTTTAGGATTCACGTCACATACCTTGATCTATGCTGAGAGCACATATTCCACTACACTGAAGTGAAGCATTGACCTGTTGATGGGGTGTGCAAGAGTTTAGGATTCACGTCACATACCCTGAGAGATGCTGAGAGCACCTATTCCACCACAGTGAAGTGAAGCATTGACCTGTTGATGGGGTGTGCAAGAGTTTAGGATTCACGTCACATACCTTGATCTATGCTGAGAGCACATATTCCACTACACTGAAGTGAAGCATTGACCTGTTGATGGGGTGTGCAAGAGTTTAGGATTCACGTCACATACCCTGAGAGATGCTGAGAGCACATATTCCACCACAGTGAAGTGAAGCATTGACCTGTTGATGGGGTGTGCAAGAGTTTAGGATTCACGTCACATACCCTGAGAGATGCTGAGAGCACATATTCCACCACAGTGAAGTGAAGCATTGACCTGTTGATGGGGTGTGCAAGAGTTTAGGATTCACGTCACATACCTTGATCTATGCTGAGAGCACATATTCCACCACAGTGAAGTCAAGCATTGACCTGTTGATGGGGTGTGCAAGAGTTTAGGATTCACGTCACATACCCTCAGAGATGCTGAGAGCACATGTTCCACCACAGTGAAGTGAAGCATTGACCTGTTGATGGGGTGTGCAAGAGTTTAGGATTCACGTCACATACCCTGAGAGATGCTGAGAGCACATATTCCACCACAGTGAAGTGAAGCATTGACCTGTTGATGGGGTGTGCAAGAGTTTAGGATTCACGTCACATACCCTGAGAGATGCTGAGAGCACATATTCCACCACAGTGAAGTGAAGCATTGACCTGTTGATGGGGTGTGCAAGAGTTTAGGATTCACGTCACATACCCTGAGAGATGCTGAGAGCACCTATTCCACCACAGTGAAGTGAAGCATTGACCTGTTGATGGGGTGTACAAGAGTTTAGGATTCACGTCACATATCCTGATCTATGCTGAGAGCACATATTCCACCACCGTGAAGTGAAGCATTGACCTGTTGATGGGGTGTGCAAGAGTTTAGGATTCACGTCACATAACCTGAGAGATGCTGAGAGCACATATTCCACCACAGTGAAGTGAAGCATTGACCTGTTGATGGGGTGTGCAAGAGTTTAGGATTCACGTCACATACCTTGATCTATGCTGAGAGCACATATTCCACCACAGTGAAGTGAAGCATTGACCTGTTGATGGGGTGTGCAAGAGTTTAGGATTCACGTCACATACCCTGAGAGATGCTGAGAGCACATATTCCACCACAGTGAAGTGAAGCATTGACCTGTTGATGGGGTGTGCAAGAGTTTAGGATTCACGTCACATTCCCTGAGAGATGCTGAGAGCACATATTCCACCACAGTGAAGTGAAGCATTGACCTGTTGATGGGGTGTGCAAGAGTTTAGGATTCACGTCACATACCCTGAGAGATGCTGAGAGCACATATTCCACCACAGTGAAGTGAAGCATTGACCTGTTGATGGGGTGTACAAGAGTTTAGGATTCACGTCACATATCCTGATCTATGCTGAGAGCACATATTCCACCACCGTGAAGTGAAGCATTGACCTGTTGATGGGGTGTGCAAGAGTTTAGGATTCATGTCACATACCCTGAGAGATGCTGAGAGCACATATTCCACCACAGTGAAGTGAAGCATTGACCTGTTGATGGGGTGTGCAAGAGTTTAGGATTCACGTCACATACCTTGATTTATGCTGAGAGCACATATTCCACCACAGTGAAGTGAAGCATTGACCTGTTGATGGGGAGTGCAAGAGTTTAGGATTCACGTCACATACCCTGAGAGATGCTGAGAGCACATATTCCACCACAGTGAAGTGAAGCATTGACCTGTTGATGGGGTGTGCAAGAGTTTAGGATTCACGTCACATACCTTGATCTATGCTGAGAGCACATATTCCACCACAGTGAAGTGAAGCATTGACATGTTGATGGGGTGTGCAAGAGTTTAGAATTCACGTCACATACCCTGAGAGATGCTGAGAGCACCTATTCCACCACAGTGAAGTGAAGCATTGACCTGTTGATGGGGTGTGCAAGAGTTTAGGATTCACGTCACATACCTTGATCTATGCTGAGAGCACATATTCCACTACACTGAAGTGAAGCATTGACCTGTTGATGGGGTGTGCAAGAGTTCAGGATTCACGTCACATACCCTGAGAGATGCTGAGAGCACATATTCCACCACAGTGAAGTGAAGCATTGACCTGTTGATGGGGTGTGCAAGAGTTTAGGATTCACGTCACATACCTTGATCTATGCTGAGAGCACATATTCCACCACAGTGAAGTGAAGCATTGACCTGCTGATGGGGTGTGCAAAAGTTTAGGATTCACGTCACATACCCTGAGATATGCTGAGAGCACATATTCCACCACAGTGAAGTGAAGCATTGACCTGTTGATGGGGTGTGCAAGAGTTTAGGATTCACGTCACATACCCTGAGAGATGCTGAGAGCACATATTCCACCACAGTGAAGTGAAGCATTGACCTGTTGATGGGGTGTGCAAGAGTTTAGAATTCACGTCACATACCCTGAGAGATGCTGAGAGCACCTATTCCACCACAGTGAAGTGAAGCATTGGCCTGTTGATGGGGTGTGCAAGAGTTTAGGATTCACGTCACATACCTTGATCTATGCTGAGAGCACATATTCCACTACACTGAAGTGAAGCATTGACCTGTTGATGGGGTGTGCAAGAGTTTAGGATTCACGTCACATACCCTGAGAGATGCTGAGAGCACCTATTCCACCAGAGTGAAGTGAAGCATTGACCTGTTGATGGGGTGTGCAAGAGTTTAGGATTCACGTCACATACCCTGAGAGATGCTGAGAGCACATATTCCACCACAGTGAAGTGAAGCATTGACCTGTTGATGGGGTGTGCAAGAGTTTAGGATTCACGTCACATACCTTGATCTATGCTGAGAGCACATATTCCACCACAGTGAAGTCAAGCATTGACCTGTTGATGGGGTGTGCAAGAGTTTAGGATTCACATCACATACCTTGATCTATGCTGAGAGCACATATTCCACCACAGTGAAGTGAAGCATTGACCTGTTGATGGGGTGTGCAAGAGTTTAGGATTCACGTCACATACCCTGAGAGATGCTGAGAGCACATATTCCACCACAGTGAAGTGAAGCATTGACCTGTTGATGGGGTGTGCAAGAGTTTAGAATTCACGTCACATACCCTGAGAGATGCTGAGAGCACCTATTCCACCACAGTGAAGTGAAGCATTGACCTGTTGATGGGGTGTGCAAGAGTTTAGGATTCACGTCACATACCTTGATCTATGCTGAGAGCACATATTCCACTACACTGAAGTGAAGCATTGACCTGTTGATGGGGTGTGCAAGAGTTTAGGATTCACGTCACATACCCTGAGAGATGCTGAGAGCACCTATTCCACCACAGTGAAGTGAAGCATTGGCCTGTTGATGGGGTGTGCAAGAGTTTAGGATTCACGTCACATACCTTGATCTATGCTGAGAGCACATATTCCACTACACTGAAGTGAAGCATTGACCTGTTGATGGGGTGTGCAAGAGTTTAGGATTCACGTCACATACCCTGAGAGATGCTGAGAGCACCTATTCCACCACAGTGAAGTGAAGCATTGACCTGTTGATGGGGTGTGCAAGAGTTTAGGATTCACGTCACATACCTTGATCTATGCTGAGAGCACATATTCCACTACACTGAAATGAAGCATTGACCTGTTGATGGGGTGTGCAAGAGTTTAGGATTCACGTCACATACCCTGAGAGATGCTGAGAGCACATATTCCACCACAGTGAAGTGAAGCATTGACCTGTTGATGGGGTGTGCAAGAGTTTAGGATTCACATCACATACCCTGAGAGATGCTGAGAGCACATATTCCACCACAGTGAAGTGAAGCATTGACCTGTTGATGGGGTGTGCAAGAGTTTAGGATTCACGTCACATACCTTGATCTATGCTGAGAGCACATATTCCACCACAGTGAAGTGAAGCATTGACCTGTTGATGGGGTGTGCAAGAGTTTAGGATTCACGTCACATACCCTGAGAGATGCTGAGAGCACATATTCCACCACAGTGAAGTGAAGCATTGACCTGTTGATGGGGTGTGCAAGAGTTTAGGATTCACGTCACATACCTTGATCTATGCTGAGAGCACATATTCCACCACAGTGAAGTGAAGCATTGACCTGTTGATGGGGTGTGCAAGAGTTTAGGATTCACATCACATACCCTGAGAGATGCTGAGAGCACATATTCCACCACAGTGAAGTGAAGCATTGACCTGTTGATGGGGTGTGCAAGAGTTTAGGATTCACGTCACATACCCTGAGAGATGCTGAGAGCACATATTCCACCACAGTGAAGTGAAGCATTGACCTGTTGATGGGGTGTGCAAGAGTTTAGGATTCACGTCACATACCCTGAGAGATGCTGAGAGCACCTATTCCACCACAGTGAAGTGAAGCATTGACCTGTTGATGGGGTGTGCAAGAGTTTAGGATTCACGTCACATACCTTGATCTATGCTGAGAGCACATATTCCACCACAGTGAAGTGAAGCATTGACCTGTTGATGGGGTGTGCAAGAGTTTAGGATTCACATCACATACCCTGAGAGATGCTGAGAGCACATATTCCACCACAGTGAAGTGAAGCATTGACCTGTTGATGGGGTGTGCAAGAGTTTAGGATTCACGTCACATACCTTGATCTATGCTGAGAGCACATATTCCACCACAGTGAAGTGAAGCATTGACCTGTTGATGGGGTGTGCAAGAGTTTAGGATTCACGTCACATACCCTGAGAGATGCTGAGAGCACATATTCCACCACAGTGAAGTGAAGCATTGACCTGTTGATGGGGTGTGCAAGAGTTTAGGATTCACGTCACATACCTTGATCTATGCTGAGAGCACATATTCCACCACAGTGAAGTGAAGCATTGACCTGTTGATGGGGTGTGCAAGAGTTTAGGATTCACGTCACATACCCTGAGATATGCTGAGAGCACATATTCCACCACAGTGAAGTGAAGCATTGACCTGTTGATGGGGTGTGCAAGAGTTTAGGATTCACGTCACATACCCTGAGAGATGCTGAGAGCACATATTCCACCACAGTGAAGTGAAGCATTGACCTGTTGATGGGGTGTGCAAGAGTTTAGAATTCACGTCACATACCCTGAGAGATGCTGAGAGCACCTATTCCACCATAGTGAAGTGAAGCATTGACCTGTTGATGGGGTGTGCAAGAGTTTAGGATTCACGTCACATACCCTGAGAGATGCTGAGAGCACATATTCCACCACAGTGAAGTGAAGCATTGACCTGTTGATGGGGTGTGCAAGAGTTTAGGATTCACGTCACATACCCTGAGAGATGCTGAGAGCACATATTCCACCACAGTGAAGTGAAGCATTGACCTGTTGATGGGGTGTGCAAGAGTTTAGGATTCACGTCACATACCCTGAGATATGCTGAGAGCACATATTCCACCACAGTGAAGTGAAGCATTGACCTGTTGATGGGGTGTGCAAGAGTTTAGGATTCACGTCACATACCCTGAGAGATGCTGAGAGCACATATTCCACCACAGTGAAGTGAAGCATTGACCTGTTGATGGGGTGTGCAAGAGTTTAGAATTCACGTCACATACCCTGAGAGATGCTGAGAGCACCTATTCCACCACACTGAAGTGAAGCATTGACCTGTTGATGGGGTGTGCAAGAGTTTAGGATTCACGTCACATACCCTGAGAGATGCTGAGAGCACATATTCCACCACAGTGAAGTGAAGCATTGACCTGTTGATGGGGTGTGCAAGAGTTTAGGATTCACGTCACATACCCTGAGAGATGCTGAGAGCACATATTCCACCACAGTGAAGTGAAGCATTGACCTGTTGATGGGGTGTGCAAGAGTTTAGGATTCACGTCACATACCCTGAGAGATGCTGAGAGCACATATTCCACCACAGTGAAGTGAAGCATTGACCTGTTGATGGGGTGTGCAAGAGTTTAGGATTCACGTCACATACCCTGAGATATGCTGAGAGCACATATTCCACCACAGTGAAGTGAAGCATTGACCTGTTGATGGGGTGTGCAAGAGTTTAGGATTCACGTCACATACTCTGAGAGATGCTGAGAGCACATATTCCACCACAGTGAAGTGAAGCATTGACCTGTTGATGGGGTGTGCAAGAGTTTAGAATTCACGTCACATACCCTGAGAGATGCTGAGAGCACCTATTCCACCACAGTGAAGTGAAGCATTGACCTGTTGATGGGGTGTGCAAGAGTTTAGGATTCACGTCACATACCTTGATCTATGCTGAGAGCACATATTCCACTACACTGAAGTGAAGCATTGACCTGTTGATGGGGTGTGCAAGAGTTTAGGATTCACGTCACATACCCTGAGAGATGCTGAGAGCACCTATTCCACCACAGTGAAGTGAAGCATTGACCTGTTGATGGGGTGTGCAAGAGTTTAGGATTCACGTCACATACCTTGATCTATGCTGAGAGCACATATTCCACTACACTGAAGTGAAGCATTGACCTGTTGATGGGGTGTGCAAGAGTTTAGGATTCACGTCACATACCCTGAGAGATGCTGAGAGCACCTATTCCACCACAGTGAAGTGAAGCATTGACCTGTTGATGGGGTGTGCAAGAGTTTAGGATTCACGTCACATACCTTGATCTATGCTGAGAGCACATATTCCACTACACTGAAGTGAAGCATTGACCTGTTGATGGGGTGTGCAAGAGTTTAGGATTCACGTCACATACCCTGAGAGATGCTGAGAGCACATATTCCACCACAGTGAAGTGAAGCATTGACCTGTTGATGGGGTGTGCAAGAGTTTAGGATTCACGTCACATACCCTGAGAGATGCTGAGAGCACATATTCCACCACAGTGAAGTGAAGCATTGACCTGTTGATGGGGTGTGCAAGAGTTTAGGATTCACGTCACATACCTTGATCTATGCTGAGAGCACATATTCCACCACAGTGAAGTGAAGCATTGACCTGTTGATGGGGTGTGCAAGAGTTTAGGATTCACGTCACATACCCTGAGATATGCTGAGAGCACATATTCCACCACAGTGAAGTGAAGCATTGACCTGTTGATGGGGTGTGCAAGAGTTTAGGATTCACGTCACATACCCTGAGAGATGCTGAGAGCACATATTCCACCACAGTGAAGTGAAGCATTGACCTGTTGATGGGGTGTGCAAGAGTTTAGAATTCACGTCACATACCCTGAGAGATGCTGAGAGCACCTATTCCACCATAGTGAAGTGAAGCATTGACCTGTTGATGGGGTGTGCAAGAGTTTAGGATTCACGTCACATACCTTGATCTATGCTGAGAGCACATATTCCACTACACTGAAGTGAAGCATTGACCTGTTGATGGGGTGTGCAAGAGTTTAGGATTCACGTCACATACCCTGAGAGATGCTGAGAGCACCTATTCCACCAGAGTGAAGTGAAGCATTGACCTGTTGATGGGGTGTGCAAGAGTTTAGGATTCACGTCACATACCCTGAGAGATGCTGAGAGCACATATTCCACCACAGTGAAGTGAAGCATTGACCTGTTGATGGGGTGTGCAAGAGTTTAGGATTCACGTCACATACCTTGATCTATGCTGAGAGCACATATTCCACCACAGTGAAGTGAAGCATTGACCTGTTGATGGGGTGTGCAAGAGTTTAGGATTCACGTCACATACCCTGAGAGATGCTGAGAGCACCTATTCCACCACAGTGAAGTGAAGCATTGACCTGTTGATGGGGTGTGCAAGAGTTTAGGATTCACGTCACATACCTTGATCTATGCTGAGAGCACATATTCCACTACACTGAAGTGAAGCATTGACCTGTTGATGGGGTGTGCAAGAGTTTAGGATTCACGTCACATACCCTGAGAGATGCTGAGAGCACCTATTCCACCACAGTGAAGTGAAGCATTGACCTGTTGATGGGGTGTGCAAGAGTTTAGGATTCACGTCACATACCTTGATCTATGCTGAGAGCACATATTCCACTACACTGAAGTGAAGCATTGACCTGTTGATGGGGTGTGCAAGAGTTTAGGATTCACGTCACATACCCTGAGAGATGCTGAGAGCACCTATTCCACCACAGTGAAGTGAAGCATTGACCTGTTGATGGGGTGTGCAAGAGTTTAGGATTCACGTCACATACCTTGATCTATGCTGAGAGCACATATTCCACTACACTGAAGTGAAGCATTGACCTGTTGATGGGGTGTGCAAGAGTTTAGGATTCACGTCACATACCCTGAGAGATGCTGAGAGCACATATTCCACCACAGTGAAGTGAAGCATTGACCTGTTGATGGGGTGTGCAAGAGTTTAGGATTCACGTCACATACCCTGAGAGATGCTGAGAGCACATATTCCACCACAGTGAAGTGAAGCATTGACCTGTTGATGGGGTGTGCAAGAGTTTATGATTCACGTCACATACCTTGATCTATGCTGAGAGCACATATTCCACCACAGTGAAGTGAAGCATTGACCTGTTGATGGGGTGTGCAAGAGTTTAGGATTCACGTCACATACCCTGAGAGATGCTGAGAGCACATATTCCACCACAGTGAAGTGAAGCATTGACCTGTTGATGGGGTGTGCAAGAGTTTAGGATTCACGTCACATACCTTGATCTATGCTGAGAGCACATATTCCACCACAGTGAAGTGAAGCATTGACCTGTTG
Organism: Calotriton arnoldi; assembly: GCA_963921515.1. Taxonomy (NCBI): domain Eukaryota; kingdom Metazoa; phylum Chordata; class Amphibia; order Caudata; family Salamandridae; genus Calotriton; species Calotriton arnoldi. The sequence goes on from CAWUFW010014430.1 coordinate 331,248, forward strand.
ATGGGGTGTGCAAGAGTTTAGGATTCACGTCACATACCCTGAGAGATGCTGAGAGCACATATTCCACCACAGTGAAGTGAAGCATTGACCTGTTGATGGGGTGTGCAAGAGTTTAGGATTCACGTCACATACCCTGAGAGATGCTGAGAGCACATTTTCCACCACCATGAAGTGAAGCATTGACCTGTTGATGGGGTGTGCAAGAGTTTAGGATTCACGTCACATACCCTGAGAGATGCTGAGAGCACCTATTCCACCACAGTGAAGTGAAGCATTGACCTGTTGATGGGGTGTGCAAGAGTTTAGGATTCACGTCACATACCCTGAGAGATGCTGAGAGCACATTTTCCACCACCATGAAGTGAAGCATTGACCTGTTGATGGGGTGTGCAAGAGTTTAGGATTCACGTCACATACCCTGAGAGATGCTGAGAGCACCTATTCCACCACAGTGAAGTGAAGCATTGACCTGTTGATGGGGTGTGCAAGAGTTTAGGATTCACGTCACATACCTTGATCTATGCTGAGAGCACATATTCCACTACACTGAAGTGAAGCATTGACCTGTTGATGGGGTGTGCAAGAGTTTAGGATTCACGTCACATACCCTGAGAGATGCTGAGAGCACCTATTCCACCACAGTGAAGTGAAGCATTGACCTGTTGATGGGGTGTGCAAGAGTTTAGGATTCACGTCACATACCTTGATCTATGCTGAGAGCACATATTCCACTACACTGAAGTGAAGCATTGACCTGTTGATGGGGTGTGCAAGAGTTTAGGATTCACGTCACATACCCTGAGAGATGCTGAGAGCACATATTCCACCACAGTGAAGTGAAGCATTGACCTGTTGATGGGGTGTGCAAGAGTTTAGGATTCACGTCACATACCCTGAGAGATGCTGAGAGCACATATTCCACCACAGTGAAGTGAAGCATTGACCTGTTGATGGGGTGTACAAGAGTTTAGGATTCACGTCACATACCCTGAGAGATGCTGAGAGCACATATTCCACCACAGTGAAGTGAAGCATTGACCTGTTGATGGGGTGTGCAAGAGTTTAGGATTCACGTCACATACCTTGATCTATGCTGAGAGCACATATTCCACTACACTGAAGTGAAGCATTGACCTGTTGATGGGGTGTGCAAGAGTTTAGGATTCACGTCACATACCTTGAGAGATGCTGAGAGCACATATTCCACCACAGTGAAGTGAAGCATTGACCTGTTGATGGGGTGTGCAAGAGTTTAGGATTCACGTCACATACCCTGAGAGATGCTGAGAGCACCTATTCCACCACAGTGAAGTGAAGCATTGACCTGTTGATGGGGTGTGCAAGAGTTTAGGATTCACGTCACATACCTTGATCTATGCTGAGAGCACATATTCCACTACACTGAAGTGAAGCATTGACCTGTTGATGGGGTGTGCAAGAGTTTAGGATTCACGTCACATACCCTGAGAGATGCTGAGAGCACATATTCCACCACAGTGAAGTGAAGCATTGACCTGTTGATGGGGTGTGCAAGAGTTTAGGATTCACGTCACATACCCTGAGAGATGCTGAGAGCACATATTCCACCACAGTGAAGTGAAGCATTGACCTGTTGATGGGGTGTGCAAGAGTTTAGGATTCACGTCACATACCCTGAGAGATGCTGAGAGCACATATTCCACCACAGTGAAGTGAAGCATTGACCTGTTGATGGGGTGTGCAAGAGTTTAGGATTCACGTCACATACCCTGAGAGATGCTGAGAGCACATATTCCACCACAGTGAAGTGAAGCATTGACCTGTTGATGGGGTGTGCAAGAGTTTAGGATTCACGTCACATACCCTGATCTATGCTGAGAGCACATATTCCACCACCGTGAAGTGAAGCATTGACCTGTTGATGGGGTGTGCAAGAGTTTAGGATTCACGTCACATACCCTGAGAGATGCTGAGAGCACATATTCCACCACAGTGAAGTGAAGCATTGACCTGTTGATGGGGTGTGCAAGAGTTTAGGATTCACGTCACATACCCTGAGAGATGCTGAGAGCACATATTCCACCACAGTGAAGTGAAGCATTGACCTGTTGATGGGGTGTGCAAGAGTTTAGGATTCACGTCACATACCCTGAGAGATGCTGAGAGCACATATTCCACCACAGTGAAGTGAAGCATTGACCTGTTGATGGGGTGTGCAAGAGTTTAGGATTCACGTCACATACCCTGAGAGATGCTGAGAGCACATATTCCACCACAGTGAAGTGAAGCATTGACCTGTTGATGGGGTGTGCAAGAGTTTAGGATTCACGTCACATACCCTGAGAGATGCTGAGAGCACATATTCCACCACAGTGAAGTGAAGCATTGACCTGTTGATGGGGTGTGCAAGAGTTTAGGATTCACGTCACATACCCTGATCTATGCTGAGAGCACATATTCCACCACACGTGAAGTGAAGCATTGACCTGTTGATGGGGTGTGCAAGAGTTTAGGATTCACGTCACATACCCTGAGAGATGCAGAGAGCACATATTCCACCACAGTGAAGTGAAGCATTGACCTGTTGATGGGGTGTGCAAGAGTTTAGGATTCACGTCACATACCTTGATCTATGCTGAGAGCACATATTCCACCACAGTAAAGTGAAGCATTGACCTGTTGATGGGGTGTGCAAGAGTTTAGGATTCACGTCACATACCCTGATAGATGCTGAGAGCACATATTCCACCACAGTGAAGTGAAGCATTGACCTGTTGATGGGGTGTGCAAGAGTTTAGGATTCACGTCACATACCTTGATCTATGCTGAGAGCACATATTCCACCACAGTGAAGTGAAGCATTGACCTGTTGATGGGGTGTGCAAGAGTTTAGGATTCACGTCACATACCCTGAGAGATGCTGAGAGCACATATTCCACCACAGTGAAGTGAAGCATTGACCTGTTGATGGGGTGTGCAAGAGTTTAGGATTCACGTCACATACCCTGAGAGATGCTGAGAGCACCTATTCCACCACAGTGAAGTGAAGCATTGACCTGTTGATGGGGTGTGCAAGAGTTTAGGATTCACGTCACATACCTTGATCTATGCTGAGAGCACATATTCCACTACACTGAAGTGAAGCATTGACCTGTTGATGGGGTGTGCAAGAGTTTAGGATTCACGTCACATACCCTGAGAGATGCTGAGAGCACCTATTCCACCACAGTGAAGTGAAGCATTGACCTGTTGATGGGGTGTGCAAGAGTTTAGGATTCACGTCACATACCTTGATCTATGCTGAGAGCACATATTCCACTACACTGAAGTGAAGCATTGACCTGTTGATGGGGTGTGCAAGAGTTTAGGATTCACGTCACATACCCTGAGAGATGCTGAGAGCACCTATTCCACCACAGTGAAGTGAAGCATTGACCTGTTGATGGGGTGTGCAAGAGTTTAGGATTCACGTCACATACCTTGATCTATGCTGAGAGCACATATTCCACTACACTGAAGTGAAGCATTGACCTGTTGATGGGGTGTGCAAGAGTTTAGGATTCACGTCACATACCCTGAGAGATGCTGAGAGCACATATTCCACCACAGTGAAGTGAAGCATTGACCTGTTGATGGGGTGTGCAAGAGTTTAGGATTCACGTCACATACCCTGAGAGATGCTGAGAGCACATATTCCACCACAGTGAAGTGAAGCATTGACCTGTTGATGGGGTGTGCAAGAGTTTAGGATTCACGTCACATACCTTGATCTATGCTGAGAGCACATATTCCACCACAGTGAAGTGAAGCATTGACCTGTTGATGGGGTGTGCAAGAGTTTAGGATTCACGTCACATACCCTGAGAGATGCTGAGAGCACATATTCCACCACAGTGAAGTGAAGCATTGACCTGTTGATGGGGTGTGCAAGAGTTTAGGATTCACGTCACATACCCTGAGAGATGCTGAGAGCACATATTCCACCACAGTGAAGTGAAGCATTGACCTGTTGATGGGGTGTGCAAGAGTTTAGAATTCACGTCACATACCCTGAGAGATGCTGAGTGCACCTATTCCACCACAGTGAAGTGAAGCATTGACCTGTTGATGGGGTGTGCAAGAGTTTAGGATTCACGTCACATACCTTGATCTATGCTGAGAGCACATATTCCACTACAATGAAGTGAAGCATTGACCTGTTGATGGGGTGTGCAAGAGTTTAGGATTCACGTCACATACCCTGAGAGATGCTGAGAGCACCTATTCCACCACAGTGAAGTGAAGCATTGACCTGTTGATGGGGTGTGCAAGAGTTTAGGATTCACGTCACATACCTTGATCTATGCTGAGAGCACCTATTCCACCACAGTGAAGTGAAGCATTGACCTGTTGATGGGGTGTGCAAGAGTTTAGGATTCACGTCACATACCTTGATCTATGCTGAGAGCACATATTCCACTACACTGAAGTGAAGCATTGACCTGTTGATGGGGTGTGCAAGAGTTTAGGATTCACGTCACATACCCTGAGAGATGCTGAGAGCACCTATTCCACCACAGTGAAGTGAAGCATTGACCTGTTGATGGGGTGTGCAAGAGTTTAGGATTCACGTCACATACCTTGATCTATGCTGAGAGCCCATATTCCACTACACTGAAGTGAAGCATTGACCTGTTGATGGGGTGTGCAAGAGTTTAGGATTCACATCACATACCCTGAGAGATGCTGAGAGCACACATTCCACCACAGTGAAGTGAAGCATTGACCTGTTGATGGGGTGTGCAAGAGTTTAGGATTCACGTCACATACCCTGAGAGATGCTGAGAGCACATATTCCACCACAGTGAAGTGAAGTATTGACCTGTTGATGGGGTGTACAAGAGTTTAGGATTCACGTCACATACCCTGAGAGATGCTGAGAGCACATATTCCACCACAGTGAAGTGAAGCATTGACCTGTTGATGGGGTGTGCAAGAGTTTAGGATTCACGTCACATACCCTGAGAGATGCTGAGAGCACCTATTCCACCACAGTGAAGTGAAGCATTGACCTGTTGATGGGGTGTGCAAGAGTTTAGGATTCACGTCACATACCTTGATCTATGCTGAGAGCACATATTCCACTACACTGAAGTGAAGCATTGACCTGTTGATGGGGTGTGCAAGAGTTTAGGATTCACGTCACATACCTTGATCTATGCTGAGAGCACATATTCCACTACACTGAAGTGAAGCATTGACCTGTTGATGGGGTGTGCAAGAGTTTAGGATTCACGTCACATACCCTGAGAGATGCTGAGAGCACATATTCCACCACAGTGAAGTGAAGCATTGACCTGTTGATGGGGTGTGCAAGAGTTTAGGATTCACGTCACATACCCTGAGAGATGCTGAGAGCACCTATTCCACCACCGTGAAGTGAAGCATTGACCTGTTGATGGGGTGTGCAAGAGTTTAGGATTCACGTCACATACCTTGATCTATGCTGAGAGCACATATTCCACTACACTGAAGTGAAGCATTGACCTGTTGATGGGGTGTGCAAGAGTTTAGGATTCACGTCACATACCCTGAGAGATGCTGAGAGCACATATTCCACCACAGTGAAGTGAAGCATTGACCTGTTGATGGGGTGTGCAAGAGTTTAGGATTCACGTCACATACCCTGAGAGATGCTGAGAGCACATATTCCACCACAGTGAAGTGAAGCATTGACCTGTTGATGGGGTGTGCAAGAGTTTAGGATTCACGTCACATACCCTGAGATATGCTGAGAGCACATATTCCACCACAGTGAAGTGAAGCATTGACCTGTTGATGGGGTGTGCAAGAGTTTAGGATTCACGTCACATACCCTGAGAGATGCTGAGAGCACATATTCCACCACAGTGAAGTGAAGCATTGACCTGTTGATGGGGTGTGCAAGAGTTTAGGATTCACGTCACATACCCTGAGAGATGCTGAGAGCACCTATTCCACCACAGTGAAGTGAAGCATTGACCTGTTGATGGGGTGTGCAAGAGTTTAGGATTCACGTCACATACCTTGATCTATGCTGAGAGCACATATTCCACTACACTGAAGTGAAGCATTGACCTGTTGATGGGGTGTGCAAGAGTTTAGGATTCACGTCACATACCCTGAGAGATGCTGAGAGCACCTATTCCACCACAGTGAAGTGAAGCATTGACCTGTTGATGGGGTGTGCAAGAGTTTAGGATTCACGTCACATACCTTGATCTATGCTGAGAGCACATATTCCACTACACTGAAGTGAAGCATTGACCTGTTGATGGGGTGTGCAAGAGTTTAGGATTCACGTCACATACCCTGAGAGATGCTGAGAGCACCTATTCCACCACAGTGAAGTGAAGCATTGACCTGTTGATGGGGTGTGCAAGAGTTTAGGATTCACGTCACATACCTTGATCTATGCTGAGAGCACATATTCCACTACACTGAAGTGAAGCATTGACCTGTTGATGGGGTGTGCAAGAGTTTAGGATTCACGTCACATACCCTGAGAGATGCTGAGAGCACATATTCCACCACAGTGAAGTGAAGCATTGACCTGTTGATGGGGTGTGCAAGAGTTTAGGATTCACGTCACATACCCTGAGAGATGCTGAGAGCACATATTCCACCACAGTGAAGTGAAGCATTGACCTGTTGATGGGGTGTGCAAGAGTTTAGGATTCACGTCACATACCTTGATCTATGCTGAGAGCACATATTCCACCACAGTGAAGTGAAGCATTGACCTGTTGATGGGGTGTGCAAGAGTTTAGGATTCACGTCACATACCCTGAGATATGCTGAGAGCACATATTCCACCACAGTGAAGTGAAGCATTGACCTGTTGATGGGGTGTGCAAGAGTTTAGGATTCACGTCACATACCCTGAGAGATGCTGAGAGCACATATTCCACCACAGTGAAGTGAAGCATTGACCTGTTGATGGGGTGTGCAAGAGTTTAGAATTCACGTCACATACCCTGAGAGATGCTGAGAGCACATATTCCACCACAGTGAAGTGAAGCATTGACCTGTTGATGGGGTGTGCAAGAGTTTAGGATTCACGTCACATACCGTGAGATATGCTGAGAGCACATATTCCACTACACTGAAGTGAAGCATTGACCTGTTGATGGGGTGTGCAAGAGTTTAGGATTCACGTCACATACCCTGAGAGATGCTGAGAGCACCTATTCCACCACAGTGAAGTGAAGCATTGACCTGTTGATGGGGTGTGCAAGAGTTTAGGATTCACGTCACATACCCTGAGAGATGCTGAGAGCACATATTCCACCACAGTGAAGTGAAGCATTGACCTGTTGATGGGGTGTGCAAGAGTTTAGGATTCACGTCACATACCTTGATCTATGCTGAGAGCACATATTCCACCACAGTGAAGTGAAGCATTGACCTGTTGATGGGGTGTGCAAGAGTTTAGGATTCACGTCACATACCCTGAGAGATGCTGAGAGCACCTATTCCACCACAGTGAAGTGAAGCATTGACCTGTTGATGGGGTGTGCAAGAGTTTAGGATTCACGTCACATACCTTGATCTATGCTGAGAGCACATATTCCACTACACTGAAGTGAAGCATTGACCTGTTGATGGGGTGTGCAAGAGTTTAGGATTTACGTCACATACCCTGAGAGATGCTGAGAGCACATATTCCACTACAGTGAAGTGAAGCATTGACCTGTTGATGGGGTGTGCAAGAGTTTAGGATTCACGTCACATACCCTGAGAGATGCTGAGAGCACCTATTCCACCACAGTGAAGTGAAGCATTGACCTGTTGATGGGGTGTGCAAGAGTTTAGGATTCACGTCACATACCTTGATCTATGCTGAGAGCACATATTCCACTACACTGAAGTGAAGCATTGACCTGTTGATGGGGTGTGCAAGAGTTTAGGATTCACGTCACATACCCTGAGAGATGCTGAGAGCACCTATTCCACCACAGTGAAGTGAAGCATTGACCTGTTGATGGGGTGTGCAAGAGTTTAGGATTCACGTCACAGACCTTGATCTATGCTGAGAGCACATATTCCACTACACTGAAGTGAAGCATTGACCTGTTGATGGGGTGTGCAAGAGTTTAGGATTCACGTCACATACCCTGAGAGATGCTGAGAGCACATATTCCACCACAGTGAAGTGAAGCATTGACCTGTTGATGGGGTGTGCAAGAGTTTAGGATTCACATCACATACCCTGAGAGATGCTGAGAGCACATATTCCACCACAGTGAAGTGAAGCATTGACCTGTTGATGGGGTGTGCAAGAGTTTAGGATTCACGTCACATACCTTGATCTATGCTGAGAGCACATATTCCACCACAGTGAAGTGAAGCATTGACCTGTTGATGGGGTGTGCAAGAGTTTAGGATTCACGTCACATACCCTGAGAGATGCTGAGAGCACATATTCCACCACAGTGAAGTGAAGCATTGACCTGTTGATGGGGTGTGCAAGAGTTTAGGATTCACGTCACATACCTTGATCTATGCTGAGAGCACATATTCCACCACAGTGAAGTGAAGCATTGACCTGTTGATGGGGTGTGCAAGAGTTTAGGATTCACGTCACATACCCTGAGAGATGCTGAGAGCACATATTCCACCACAGTGAAGTGAAGCATTGACCTGTTGATGGGGTGTGCAAGAGTTTAGGATTCACGTCACATACCCTGAGAGATGCTGAGAGCACATATTCCACCACAGTGAAGTGAAGCATTGACCTGTTGATGGGGTGTGCAAGAGTTTAGGATTCACGTCACATACCCTGAGAGATGCTGAGAGCACCTATTCCACCACAGTGAAGTGAAGCATTGACCTGTTGATGGGGTGTGCAAGAGTTTAGGATTCACGTCACATACCTTGATCTATGCTGAGAGCACATATTCCACCACAGTGAAGTGAAGCATTGACCTGTTGATGGGGTGTGCAAGAGTTTAGTATTCACGTCACATACCCTGAGAGATGCTGAGAGCACATATTCCACCACAGTGAAGTGAAGCATTGACCTGTTGATGGGGTGTGCAAGAGTTTAGGATTCACGTCACATACCTTGATCTATGCTGAGAGCACATATTCCACCACAGTGAAGTGAAGCATTGACCTGTTGATGGGGTGTGCAAGAGTTTAGGATTCACGTCACATACCCTGAGAGATGCTGAGAGCACATATTCCACCACAGTGAAGTGAAGCATTGACCTGTTGATGGGGTGTGCAAGAGTTTAGGATTCACGTCACATACCTTGATCTATGCTGAGAGCACATATTCCACCACAGTGAAGTGAAGCATTGACCTGTTGATGGGGTGTGCAAGAGTTTAGGATTCACGTCACATACCCTGAGATATGCTGAGAGCACATATTCCACCACAGTGAAGTGAAGCATTGACCTGTTGATGGGGTGTGCAAGAGTTTAGGATTCACGTCACATACCCTGAGAGATGCTGAGAGCACATATTCCACCACAGTGAAGTGAAGCATTGACCTGTTGATGGGGTGTGCAAGAGTTTAGAATTCACGTCACATACCCTGAGAGATGCTGAGAGCACCTATTCCACCACAGTGAAGTGAAGCATTGACCTGTTGATGGGGTGTGCAAGAGTTTAGGATTCACGTCACATACCTTGATCTATGCTGAGAGCACATATTCCACTACACTGAAGTGAAGCATTGACCTGTTGATGGGGTGTGCAAGAGTTTAGGATTCACGTCACATACCCTGAGAGATGCTGAGAGCACCTATTCCACCAGAGTGAAGTGAAGCATTGACCTGTTGATGGGGTGTGCAAGAGTTTAGGATTCACGTCACATACCCTGAGAGATGCTGAGAGCACATATTCCACCACAGTGAAGTGAAGCATTGACCTGTTGATGGGGTGTGCAAGAGTTTAGGATTCACGTCACATACCCTGAGAGATGCTGAGAGCACATATTCCACCACAGTGAAGTGAAGCATTGACCTGTTGATGGGGTGTGCAAGAGTTTAGGATTCACGTCACATACCCTGAGATATGCTGAGAGCACATATTCCACCACAGTGAAGTGAAGCATTGACCTGTTGATGGGGTGTGCAAGAGTTTAGGATTCACGTCACATACCCTGAGAGATGCTGAGAGCACATATTCCACCACAGTGAAGTGAAGCATTGACCTGTTGATGGGGTGTGCAAGAGTTTAGAATTCACGTCACATACCCTGAGAGATGCTGAGAGCACCTATTCCACCACAGTGAAGTGAAGCATTGACCTGTTGATGGGGTGTGCAAGAGTTTAGGATTCACGTCACATACCTTGATCTATGCTGAGAGCACATATTCCACTACACTGAAGTGAAGCATTGACCTGTTGATGGGGTGTGCAAGAGTTTAGGATTCACGTCACATACCCTGAGAGATGCTGAGAGCACCTATTCCACCACAGTGAAGTGAAGCATTGACCTGTTGATGGGGTGTGCAAGAGTTTAGGATTCACGTCACATACCTTGATCTATGCTGAGAGCACATATTCCACTACACTGAAGTGAAGCATTGACCTGTTGATGGGGTGTGCAAGAGTTTAGGATTCACGTCACATACCCTGAGAGATGCTGAGAGCACCTATTCCACCACAGTGAAGTGAAGCATTGACCTGTTGATGGGGTGTGCAAGAGTTTAGGATTCACGTCACATACCTTGATCTATGCTGAGAGCACATATTCCACTACACTGAAGTGAAGCATTGACCTGTTGATGGGGTGTGCAAGAGTTTAGGATTCACGTCACATACCCTGAGAGATGCTGAGAGCACATATTCCACCACAGTGAAGTGAAGCATTGACCTGTTGATGGGGTGTGCAAGAGTTTAGGATTCACGTCACATACCCTGAGAGATGCTGAGAGCACATATTCCACCACAGTGAAGTGAAGCATTGACCTGTTGATGGGGTGTGCAAGAGTTTAGGATTCACGTCACATACCTTGATCTATGCTGAGAGCACATATTCCACCACAGTGAAGTGAAGCATTGACCTGTTGATGGGGTGTGCAAGAGTTTAGGATTCACGTCACATACCCTGAGATATGCTGAGAGCACATATTCCACCACAGTGAAGTGAAGCATTGACCTGTTGATGGGGTGTGCAAGAGTTTAGGATTCACGTCACATACCCTGAGAGATGCTGAGAGCACATATTCCACCACAGTGAAGTGAAGCATTGACCTGTTGATGGGGTGTGCAAGAGTTTAGAATTCACGTCACATACCCTGAGAGATGCTGAGAGCACCTATTCCACCACAGTGAAGTGAAGCATTGACCTGTTGATGGGGTGTGCAAGAGTTTAGGATTCACGTCACATACCTTGATCTATGCTGAGAGCACATATTCCACTACACTGAAGTGAAGCATTGACCTGTTGATGGGGTGTGCAAGAGTTTAGGATTCACGTCACATACCCTGAGAGATGCTGAGAGCACCTATTCCACCACAGTGAAGTGAAGCATTGACCTGTTGATGGGGTGTGCAAGAGTTTAGGATTCACGTCACATACCCTGAGAGATGCTGAGAGCACATATTCCACCACAGTGAAGTGAAGCATTGACCTGTTGATGGGGTGTGCAAGAGTTTAGGATTCACGTCACATACCTTGATCTATGCTGAGAGCACATATTCCACCACAGTGAAGTGAAGCATTGACCTGTTGATGGGGTGTGCAAGAGTTTAGGATTCACGTCACATACCCTGAGAGATGCTGAGAGCACCTATTCCACCACAGTGAAGTGAAGCATTGACCTGTTGATGGGGTGTGCAAGAGTTTAGGATTCACGTCACATACCTTGATCTATGCTGAGAGCACATATTCCACTACACTGAAGTGAAGCATTGACCTGTTGATGGGGTGTGCAAGAGTTTAGGATTCACGTCACATACCCTGAGAGATGCTGAGAGCACCTATTCCACCACAGTGAAGTGAAGCATTGACCTGTTGATGGGGTGTGCAAGAGTTTAGGATTCACGTCACATACCTTGATCTATGCTGAGAGCACATATTCCACTACACTGAAGTGAAGCATTGACCTGTTGATGGGGTGTGCAAGAGTTTAGGATTCACGTCACATACCCTGAGAGATGCTGAGAGCACCTATTCCACCACAGTGAAGTGAAGCATTGACCTGTTGATGGGGTGTGCAAGAGTTTAGGATTCACGTCACATACCTTGATCTATGCTGAGAGCACATATTCCACTACACTGAAGTGAAGCATTGACCTGTTGATGGGGTGTGCAAGAGTTTAGGATTCACGTCACATACCCTGAGAGATGCTGAGAGCACATATTCCACCACAGTGAAGTGAAGCATTGACCTGTTGATGGGGTGTGCAAGAGTTTAGGATTCACGTCACATACCCTGAGAGATGCTGAGAGCACATATTCCACCACAGTGAAGTGAAGCATTGACCTGTTGATGGGGTGTGCAAGAGTTTATGATTCACGTCACATACCTTGATCTATGCTGAGAGCACATATTCCACCACAGTGAAGTGAAGCATTGACCTGTTGATGGGGTGTGCAAGAGTTTAGGATTCACGTCACATACCCTGAGAGATGCTGAGAGCACATATTCCACCACAGTGAAGTGAAGCATTGACCTGTTGATGGGGTGTGCAAGAGTTTAGGATTCACGTCACATACCTTGATCTATGCTGAGAGCACATATTCCACCACAGTGAAGTGAAGCATTGACCTGTTGATGGGGTGTGCAAGAGTTTAGGATTCACGTCACATACCCTGAGAGATGCTGAGAGCACATATTCCACCACAGTGAAGTGAAGCATTGACCTGTTGATGGGGTGTGCAAGAGTTTAGGATTCACGTCACATACCCTGAGAGATGCTGAGAGCACATATTCCACCACAGTGAAGTGAAGCATTGACCTGTTGATGGGGTGTGCAAGAGTTTAGGATTCACGTCACATACCCTGAGAGATGCTGAGAGCACCTATTCCACCACAGTGAAGTGAAGCATTGACCTGTTGATGGGGTGTGCAAGAGTTTAGGATTCACGTCACATACCTTGATCTATGCTGAGAGCACATATTCCACTACAGTGAAGTGAAGCATTGACCTGTTGATGGGGTGTGCAAGAGTTTAGGATTCACGTCACATACCCTGAGAGATGCTGAGAGCACCTATTCCACCACAGTGAAGTGAAGCATTGACCTGTTGATGGGGTGTGCAAGAGTTTAGGATTCACGTCACATACCTTGATCTATGCTGAGAGCACATATTCCACTACACTGAAGTGAAGCATTGACCTGTTGATGGGGTGTGCAAGAGTTTAGGATTCACGTCACATACCCTGAGAGATGCTGAGAGCACATATTCCACCACAGTGAAGTGAAGCATTGACCTGTTGATGGGGTGTGCAAGAGTTTAGGATTCACGTCACATACCTTGATCTATGCTGAGAGCACATATTCCACCACAGTGAAGTGAAGCATTGACCTGTTGATGGGGTGTGCAAGAGTTTAGGATTCACGTCACATACCCTGAGAGATGCTGAGAGCACATATTCCACCACAGTGAAGTGAAGCATTGACCTGTTGATGGGGTGTGCAAGAGTTTAGGATTCACGTCACATACCCTGAGAGATGCTGAGAGCACATATTCCACCACAGTGAAGTGAAGCATTGACCTGTTGATGGGGTGTGCAAGAGTTTAGGATTCACGTCACATACCCTGAGAGATGCTGAGAGCACATATTCCACCACAGTGAAGTGAAGCATTGACCTGTTGATGGGGTGTGCAAGAGTTTAGGATTCACGTCACATACCTTGATCTATGCTGAGAGCACATATTCCACTACAGTGAAGTGAAGCATTGACCTGTTGATGGGGTGTGCAAGAGTTTAGGATTCACGTCACATACCTTGAGAGATGCTGAGAGCACATATTCCACCACAGTGAAGTGAAGCATTGACCTGTTGATGGGGTGTGCAAGAGTTTAGGATTCACGTCACATACCCTGAGAGATGCTGAGAGCACCTATTCCACCACAGTGAAGTGAAGCATTGACCTGTTGATGGGGTGTGCAAGAGTTTAGGATTCACGTCACATACCTTGATCTATGCTGAGAGCACATATTCCACTACACTGAAGTGAAGCATTGACCTGTTGATGGGGTGTGCAAGAGTTTAGGATTCACGTCACATACCCTGAGAGATGCTGAGAGCACATATTCCACCACAGTGAAGTGAAGCATTGACCTGTTGATGGGGTGTGCAAGAGTTTAGGATTCACGTCACATACCCTGAGAGATGCTGAGAGCACATATTCCACCACAGTGAAGTGAAGCATTGACCTGTTGATGGGGTGTGCAAGAGTTTAGGATTCACGTCACATACCCTGAGAGATGCTGAGAGCACATATTCCACCACAGTGAAGTGAAGCATTGACCTGTTGATGGGGTGTGCAAGAGTTTAGGATTCACGTCACATACCCTGAGAGATGCTGAGAGCACATATTCCACCACAGTGAAGTGAAGCATTGACCTGTTGATGGGGTGTGCAAGAGTTTAGGATTCACGTCACATACCCTGATCGATGCTGAGAGCACATATTCCACCACAGTGAAGTGAAGCATTGACCTGTTGATGGGGTGTGCAAGAGTTTAGGATTCACGTCACATACCCTGAGAGATGCTGAGAGCACATATTCCACCACAGTGAAGTGAAGCATTGACCTGTTGATGGGGTGTGCAAGAGTTTAGGATTCACGTCACATACCCTGAGAGATGCTGAGAGCACATATTCCACCACAGTGAAGTGAAGCATTGACCTGTTGATGGGGTGTGCAAGAGTTTAGGATTCACGTCACATACCCTGAGAGATGCTGAGAGCACATATTCCACCACAGTGAAGTGAAGCATTGACCTGTTGATGGGGTGTGCAAGAGTTTAGGATTCACGTCACATACCCTGAGAGATGCTGAGAGCACATATTCCACCACAGTGAAGTGAAGCATTGACCTGTTGATGGGGTGTGCAAGAGTTTAGGATTCACGTCACATACCCTGAGAGATGCTGAGAGCACATATTCCACCACAGTGAAGTGAAGCATTGACCTGTTGATGGGGTGTGCAAGAGTTTAGGATTCACGTCACATACCTTGATCTATGCTGAGAGCACATATTCCACCACAGTGAAGTGAAGCATTGACCTGTTGATGGGGTGTGCAAGAGTTTAGGATTCACGTCACATACCCTGATAGATGCTGAGAGCACATATTCCACCACAGTGAAGTGAAGCATTGACCTGTTGATGGGGTGTGCAAGAGTTTAGGATTCACGTCACATACCTTGATCTATGCTGAGAGCACATATTCCACCACAGTGAAGTGAAGCATTGACCTGTTGATGGGGTGTGCAAGAGTTTAGGATTCACGTCACATACCCTGAGAGATGCTGAGAGCACATATTCCACCACAGTGAAGTGAAGCATTGACCTGTTGATGGGGTGTGCAAGAGTTTAGGATTCACGTCACATACCCTGAGAGATGCTGAGAGCACCTATTCCACCACAGTGAAGTGAAGCATTGACCTGTTGATGGGGTGTGCAAGAGTTTAGGATTCACGTCACATACCTTGATCTATGCTGAGAGCACATATTCCACTACACTGAAGTGAAGCATTGACCTGTTGATGGGGTGTGCAAGAGTTTAGGATTCACGTCACATACCCTGAGAGATGCTGAGAGCACCTATTCCACCACAGTGAAGTGAAGCATTGACCTGTTGATGGGGTGTGCAAGAGTTTAGGATTCACGTCACATACCTTGATCTATGCTGAGAGCACATATTCCACTACACTGAAGTGAAGCATTGACCTGTTGATGGGGTGTGCAAGAGTTTAGGATTCACGTCACATACCCTGAGAGATGCTGAGAGCACCTATTCCACCACAGTGAAGTGAAGCATTGACCTGTTGATGGGGTGTGCAAGAGTTTAGGATTCACGTCACATACCTTGATCTATGCTGAGAGCACATATTCCACTACACTGAAGTGAAGCATTGACCTGTTGATGGGGTGTGCAAGAGTTTAGGATTCACGTCACATACCCTGAGAGATGCTGAGAGCACATATTCCACCACAGTGAAGTGAAGCATTGACCTGTTGATGGGGTGTGCAAGAGTTTAGGATTCACGTCACATACCCTGAGAGATGCTGAGAGCACATATTCCACCACAGTGAAGTGAAGCATTGACCTGTTGATGGGGTGTGCAAGAGTTTAGGATTCACGTCACATACCTTGATCTATGCTGAGAGCACATATTCCACCACAGTGAAGTGAAGCATTGACCTGTTGATGGGGTGTGCAAGAGTTTAGGATTCACGTCACATACCCTGAGAGATGCTGAGAGCACATATTCCACCACAGTGAAGTGAAGCATTGACCTGTTGATGGGGTGTGCAAGAGTTTAGGATTCACGTCACATACCCTGAGAGATGCTGAGAGCACATATTCCACCACAGTGAAGTGAAGCATTGACCTGTTGATGGGGTGTGCAAGAGTTTAGAATTCACGTCACATACCCTGAGAGATGCTGAGAGCACCTATTCCACCACAGTGAAGTGAAGCATTGAACTGTTGATGGGGTGTGCAAGAGTTTAGGATTCACGTCACATACCTTGATCTATGCTGAGAGCACATATTCCACTACACTGAAGTGAAGCATTGACCTGTTGATGGGGTGTGCAAGAGTTTAGGATTCACGTCACATACCCTGAGAGATGCTGAGAGCACCTATTCCACCACAGTGAAGTGAAGCATTGACCTGTTGATGGGGTGTGCAAGAGTTTAGGATTCACGTCACATACCCTGAGCGATGCTGAGAGCACCTATTCCACCACAGTGAAGTGAAGCATTGACCTGTTGATGGGGTGTGCAAGAGTTTAGGATTCACGTCACATACCTTGATCTATGCTGAGAGCACATATTCCACTACACTGAAGTGAAGCATTGACCTGTTGATGGGGTGTGCAAGAGTTTAGGATTCACGTCACATACCCTGAGAGATGCTGAGAGCACATATTCCACCACAGTGAAGTGAAGCATTGACCTGTTGATGGGGTGTGCAAGAGTTTAGGATTCACGTCACATACCTTGATCTATGCTGAGAGCACATATTCCACCACAGTAAAGTGAAGCATTGACCTGTTGATGGGGTGTGCAAGAGTTTAGGATTCACGTCACATACCCTGAGAGATGCTGAGAGCACATATTCCACCACAGTGAAGTGAAGCATTGACCTGTTGATGGGGTTTGCAAGAGTTTAGGATTCACGTCACATACCCTGAGAGATGCTGAGAGCACATATTCCACCACAGTGAAGTGAAGCATTGACCTGTTGATGGGGTGTACAAGAGTTTAGGATTCACGTCACATACCCTGAGAGATGCTGAGAGCACATATTCCACCACAGTGAAGTGAAGCATTGACCTGTTGATGGGGTGTGCAAGAGTTTAGGATTCACGTCACATACCCTGAGAGATGCTGAGAGCACCTATTCCACCACAGTGAAGTGAAGCATTGACCTGTTGATGGGGTGTGTAAGAGTTTAGGATTCACGTCACATACCTTGATCTATGCTGAGAGCACATATTCCACTACACTGAAGTGAAGCATTGACCTGTTGATGGGGTGTGCAAGAGTTTAGGATTCACGTCACATACCTTGATCTATGCTGAGAGCACATATTCCACTACACTGAAGTGAAGCATTGACCTGTTGATGGGGTGTGCAAGAGTTTAGGATTCACGTCACATACCCTGAGAGATGCTGAGAGCACATATTCCACCACAGTGAAGTGAAGCATTGACCTGTTGATGGGGTGTGCAAGAGTTTAGGATTCACGTCACATACCCTGAGAGATGCTGAGAGCACCTATTCCACCACCGTGAAGTGAAGCATTGACCTGTTGATGGGGTGTGCAAGAGTTTAGGATTCACGTCACATACCTTGATCTATGCTGAGAGCACATATTCCACTACACTGAAGTGAAGCATTGACCTGTTGATGGGGTGTGCAAGAGTTTAGGATTCACGTCACATACCCTGAGAGATGCTGAGAGCACATATTCCACCACAGTGAAGTGAAGCATTGACCTGTTGATGGGGTGTGCAAGAGTTTAGGATTCACGTCACATACCCTGAGAGATGCTGAGAGCACATATTCCACCACAGTGAAGTGAAGCATTGACCTGTTGATGGGGTGTGCAAGAGTTTAGGATTCACGTCACATACCCTGAGATATGCTGAGAGCACATATTCCACCACAGTGAAGTGAAGCATTGACCTGTTGATGGGGTGTGCAAGAGTTTAGGATTCACGTCACATACCCTGAGAGATGCTGAGAGCACATATTCCACCACAGTGAAGTGAAGCATTGACCTGTTGATGGGGTGTGCAAGAGTTTAGGATTCACGTCACATACCCTGAGAGATGCTGAGAGCACCTATTCCACCACAGTGAAGTGAAGCATTGACCTGTTGATGGGGTGTGCAAGAGTTTAGGATTCACGTCACATACCTTGATCTATGCTGAGAGCACATATTCCACTACACTGAAGTGAAGCATTGACCTGTTGATGGGGTGTGCAAGAGTTTAGGATTCACGTCACATACCCTGAGAGATGCTGAGAGCACCTATTCCACCACAGTGAAGTGAAGCATTGACCTGTTGATGGGGTGTGCAAGAGTTTAGGATTCACGTCACATACCTTGATCTATGCTGAGAGCACATATTCCACTACACTGAAGTGAAGCATTGACCTGTTGATGGGGTGTGCAAGAGTTTAGGATTCACGTCACATACCCTGAGAGATGCTGAGAGCACCTATTCCACCACAGTGAAGTGAAGCATTGACCTGTTGATGGGGTGTGCAAGAGTTTAGGATTCACGTCACATACCTTGATCTATGCTGAGAGCACATATTCCACTACACTGAAGTGAAGCATTGACCTGTTGATGGGGTGTGCAAGAGTTTAGGATTCACGTCACATACCCTGAGAGATGCTGAGAGCACATATTCCACCACAGTGAAGTGAAGCATTGACCTGTTGATGGGGTGTGCAAGAGTTTAGGATTCACGTCACATACCCTGAGAGATGCTGAGAGCACATATTCCACCACAGTGAAGTGAAGCATTGACCTGTTGATGGGGTGTGCAAGAGTTTAGGATTCACGTCACATACCCTGATCTATGCTGAGAGCACATATTCCACCACAGTGAAGTGAAGCATTGACCTGTTGATGGGGTGTGCAAGAGTTTAGGATTCACGTCACATACCCTGAGAGATGCTGAGAGCACATTTTCCACCACCATGAAGTGAAGCATTGACCTGTTGATGGGGTGTGCAAGAGTTTAGGATTCACGTCACATACCCTGAGAGATGCTGAGAGCACATATTCCACCACAGTGAAGTGAAGCATTGACCTGTTGATGGGGTGTGCAAGAGTTTAGGATTCACGTCACATACCCTGAGAGATGCTGAGAGCACCTATTCCACCACAGTGAAGTGAAGCATTGACCTGTTGATGGGGTTGTGCAAGAGTTTAGGATTCACGTCACATACCTTGATCTATGCTGAGAGCACATATTCCACTACACTGAAGTGAAGCATTGACCTGTTGATGGGGTGTGCAAGAGTTTAGGATTCACGTCACATACCCTGAGAGATGCTGAGAGCACCTATTCCACCACAGTGAAGTGAAGCATTGACCTGTTGATGGGGTGTGCAAGAGTTTAGGATTCACGTCACATACCCTGAGAGATGCTGAGAGCACATATTCCACCACAGTGAAGTGAAGCATTGACCTGTTGATGGGGTGTGCAAGAGTTTAGGATTCACGTCACATACCTTGATCTATGCTGAGAGCACATATTCCACCACAGTGAAGTGAAGCATTGACCTGTTGATGGGGTGTGCAAGAGTTTAGGATTCACGTCACATACCCTGAGAGATGCTGAGAGCACCTATTCCACCACAGTGAAGTGAAGCATTGACCTGTTGATGGGGTGTGCAAGAGTTTAGGATTCACGTCACATACCTTGATCTATGCTGAGAGCACATATTCCACTACACTGAAGTGAAGCATTGACCTGTTGATGGGGTGTGCAAGAGTTTAGGATTCACGTCACATACCCTGAGAGATGCTGAGAGCACCTATTCCACCACAGTGAAGTGAAGCATTGACCTGTTGATGGGGTGTGCAAGAGTTTAGGATTCACGTCACATACCTTGATCTATGCTGAGAGCACATATTCCACTACACTGAAGTGAAGCATTGACCTGTTGATGGGGTGTGCAAGAGTTTAGGATTCACGTCACATACCCTGAGAGATGCTGAGAGCACCTATTCCACCACAGTGAAGTGAAGCATTGACCTGTTGATGGGGTGTGCAAGAGTTTAGGATTCACGTCACATACCTTGATCTATGCTGAGAGCACATATTCCACTACACTGAAGTGAAGCATTGACCTGTTGATGGGGTGTGCAAGAGTTTAGGATTCACGTCACATACCCTGAGAGATGCTGAGAGCACATATTCCACCACAGTGAAGTGAAGCATTGACCTGTTGATGGGGTGTGCAAGAGTTTAGGATTCACGTCACATACCCTGAGAGATGCTGAGAGCACATATTCCACCACAGTGAAGTGAAGCATTGACCTGTTGATGGGGTGTGCAAGAGTTTATGATTCACGTCACATACCTTGATCTATGCTGAGAGCACATATTCCACCACAGTGAAGTGAAGCATTGACCTGTTGATGGGGTGTGCAAGAGTTTAGGATTCACGTCACATACCCTGAGAGATGCTGAGAGCACATATTCCACCACAGTGAAGTGAAGCATTGACCTGTTGATGGGGTGTGCAAGAGTTTAGGATTCACGTCACATACCTTGATCTATGCTGAGAGCACATATTCCACCACAGTGAAGTGAAGCATTGACCTGTTGATGGGGTGTGCAAGAGTTTAGGATTCACGTCACATACCCTGAGAGATGCTGAGAGCACATATTCCACCACAGTGAAGTGAAGCATTGACCTGTTGATGGGGTGTGCAAGAGTTTAGGATTCACGTCACATACCCTGAGAGATGCTGAGAGCACATATTCCACCACAGTGAAGTGAAGCATTGACCTGTTGATGGGGTGTGCAAGAGTTTAGGATTCACGTCACATACCCTGAGAGATGCTGAGAGCACCTATTCCACCACAGTGAAGTGAAGCATTGACCTGTTGATGGGGTGTGCAAGAGTTTAGGATTCACGTCACATACCCTGATCTATGCTGAGAGCACATATTCCACCACAGTGAAGTGAAGCATTGACCTGTTGATGGGGTGTGCAAGAGTTTAGGATTCACGTCACATACCCTGAGAGATGCTGAGAGCACATATTCCACCACAGTGAAGTGAAGCATTGACCTGTTGATGGGGTGTGCAAGAGTTTAGGATTCACGTCACATACCTTGATCTATGCTGAGAGCACATATTCCACCACAGTGAAGTGAAGCATTGACCTGTTGATGGGGTGTGCAAGAGTTTAGGATTCACGTCACATACCCTGAGAGATGCTGAGAGCACATATTCCACCACAGTGAAGTGAAGCATTGACCTGTTGATGGGGTGTGCAAGAGTTTAGGATTCACGTCACATACCTTGATCTATGCTGAGAGCACATATTCCACCACAGTGAAGTGAAGCATTGACCTGTTGATGGGGTGTGCAAGAGTTTAGGATTCACGTCACATACCCTGAGAGATGCTGAGAGCACATATTCCACCACAGTGAAGTGAAGCATTGACCTGTTGATGGGGTGTGCAAGAGTTTAGGATTCACGTCACATACCCTGAGAGATGCTGAGAGCACATATTCCACCACAGTGAAGTGAAGCATTGACCTGTTGATGGGGTGTGCAAGAGTTTAGGATTCACGTCACATACCCTGAGAGATGCTGAGAGCACATATTCCACCACAGTGAAGTGAAGCATTGACCTGTTGATGGGGTGTGCAAGAGTTTAGGATTCACGTCACATACCTTGATCTATGCTGAGAGCACATATTCCACTACACTGAAGTGAAGCATTGACCTGTTGATGGGGTGTGCAAGAGTTTAGGATTCACGTCACATACCTTGAGAGATGCTGAGAGCACATATTCCACCACAGTGAAGTGAAGCATTGACCTGTTGATGGGGTGTGCAAGAGTTTAGGATTCACGTCACATACCCTGAGAGATGCTGAGAGCACCTATTCCACCACCGAGAAGTGAAGCATTGACCTGTTGATGGGGTGTGCAAGAGTTTAGGATTCACGTCACATACCTTGATCTATGCTGAGAGCACATATTCCACTACACTGAAGTGAAGCATTGACCTGTTGATGGGGTGTGCAAGAGTTTAGGATTCACGTCACATACCCTGAGAGATGCTGAGAGCACATATTCCACCACAGTGAAGTGAAGCATTGACCTGTTGATGGGGTGTGCAAGAGTTTAGGATTCACGTCACATGCCCCTGAGAGATGCTGAGAGCACATATTCCACCACAGTGAAGTGAAGCATTGACCTGTTGATGGGGTGTGCAAGAGTTTAGGATTCACGTCACATACCCTGAGAGATGCTGAGAGCACATATTCCACCACAGTGAAGTGAAGCATTGACCTGTTGATGGGGTGTGCAAGAGTTTAGGATTCACGTCACATACCCTGAGAGATGCTGAGAGCACATATTCCACCACAGTGAAGTGAAGCATTGACCTGTTGATGGGGTGTACAAGAGTTTAGGATTCACGTCACATATCCTGATCTATGCTGAAGAGCACATATTCCACCACCGTGAAGTGAAGCATTGACCTGTTGATGGGGTGTGCAAGAGTTTAGGATTCACGTCACATAACCTGAGAGATGCTGAGAGCACATATTCCACCACAGTGAAGTGAAGCATTGACCTGTTGATGGGGTGTGCAAGGATTTAGGATTCACGTCACATACCCTGAGAGATGCTGAGAGCACATATTCCACCACAGTGAAGTGGAAGCATTGACCTGTTGATGGGGTGTGCAAGGAGTTTAGGATTCACGTCACATACCCTGAGAGATGCTGAGAGCACATATTCAACCACAGTGAAGTGAAGCATTGACCTGTTGATGGGGTGTGCAAGAGTTTGGGATTCACGTCACATACCCTGAGAGATGCTGAGAGCACATATTCCACTACCGTGAAGTGAAGCATTGACCTGTTGATGGGGTGTGCAAGAGTTTAGGATTCACGTCACATACCCTGAGAGATGCTGAGAGCACATATTCCACCACAGTGAAGTGAAGCATTGACCTGTTGATGGGGTGTGCAAGAGTTTAGGATTCACGTCACATACCCTGAGAGATGCTGAGAGCACATATTCCACCACAGTGAAGTGAAGCATTGACCTGTTGATGGGGTGTACAAGAGTTTAGGATTCACGTCACATATCCTAATCTATGCTGAGAGCATATATTCCACCACCGTGAAGTGAAGCATTGACCTGTTGATGGGGTGTGCAAGAGTTTAGGATTCATGTCACATACCCTGAGAGATGCAGAGAGCACATATTCCACCACTGTGAAGTGAAGCATTGACCTATAGATGGGGTGTGCAAGAGTTTAGGATTCACGTCACATACCTTGATCTATGCTGAGAGCACATATTCCACCACAGTGAAGTGAAGCATTGACCTGTTGATGGGGTGTGCAAGAGTTTAGGATTCACGTCACATACCCTGATAGATGCTGAGAGCACATATTCCACCACAGTGAAGTGAAGCATTGACCTGTTGATGGGGTGTGCAAGAGTTTAGGATTCACGTTACATACCTTGATCTATGCTGAGAGCACATATTTCACCACAGTGAAGTGAAGCATTGACCTGTTGATGGGGTGTGCAAGAGTTTAGGATTCACGTCACATACCCTGAGAGATGCTGAGAGCACATATTCACCACAGTGAAGTGAAGCATTGACCTGTTGATGGGGTGTGCAAGAGTTTAGGATTCACGTCACATACCCTGAGAATGCTGAGAGCACCTATTCCACCATAGTGAAGTGAAGCATTGACCTGTTGATGGGGTGTGCAGAGTTTAGGATTCACGTCACATACCTTGATCTATGCTGAGAGCACATATTCCACTACACTGAAGTGAAGCATTGACCTGTTGATGGGGTGTGCAAGAGTTTAGGATTCACGTCACATACCTGAGAGATGCTGAGAGCACCTATTCAACCACAGTGAAGTGAAGCATTGACCTGTTGATGGGGTGTGCAAGAGTTTAGGATTCACGTCACATACCTTGATCTATGCTGAGAGCACATATTCCACTACACTGAAGTGAAGCATTGACCTGTTGATGGGGTGTGCAAGAGTTTAGGATTCACGTCACATACCCTGAGAGATGCTGAGAGCACCTATTCCACCACAGTGAAGTGAAGCATTGACCTTTTGATGGGGTGTGCAAGAGTTTAGGATTCACGTCACATACCTTGATCTATGCTGAGAGCACATATTCCACTACACTGAAGTGAAGCATTGACCTGTTGATGGGGTGTGCAAGAGTTTAGGATTCACGTCACATACCCTGAGAGATGCTGAGAGCAC
This sequence comes from Calotriton arnoldi, assembly GCA_963921515.1. Lineage (NCBI taxonomy): Eukaryota > Metazoa > Chordata > Amphibia > Caudata > Salamandridae > Calotriton > Calotriton arnoldi. The sequence goes on from CAWUFW010014430.1 coordinate 355,913, forward strand.
ATATTCCACCACAGTGAAGTGAAGCATTGACCTGTTGATGGGATGTGCAAGAGTTTAGGATTCACGTCACATACCCTGAGGAGATGCTGAGAGCACATATTCCACCACAGTGAAGTGAAGCATTGACCTGTTGATGGGGTGTGCAAGAGTTTAGGATTCACGTCACATACCTTGATCTATGCTGAGAGCACATATTCCACCACAGTGAAGTGAAGCATTGACCTGTTGATGGGGTGTGCAAGAGTTTAGGATTCACGTCACATACCCTGAGAGATGCTGAGAGCACATATTCCACCCACAGTGAAGTGAAGCATTGACCTGTTGATGGGGTGTGCAAGAGTTTAGGATTCACGTCACATACCCTGAGAGATGCTGAGAGCACATATTCCACCACAGTGAAGTGACGCATTGACCTGTTATGGGGTGTGCAGAGTTTCAGAATTCACGTCACATACCCTGAGAGATGCTGAGTGCACCTATTCCACCACAGTGAAGTGAAGCAGCATTGACCTGTTGATGGGGTG